>JAVIAB010000159.1:25210201-25810201 GCA_032433765.1 Megaustenia siamemsis | reverse complement strand
TGTTGACGTAGAGGATTTTAATCAGGTTGGTTAGATGTTGGCTTACTCTGTATGGTGTTAGTATCTCCCACAGTTGTTCTCCGTTAGATGTTGGCTTACTCCGTATGTTGTTAGTATCTCCCACAGTTGTTCTCTGTTAGATGTTGGCTTACTCCGCATGTTGTTAGTATCTCCCACAGTTGTTCTCTGTTAGATGTTGGCTTACTCCGCATGTTGTTAGTATCTCCCACAGTTGTTCTCTGTTAGGTGTTGGCTTACTCCGTATGTTGTTAGTATCTCCTACAGTTGTTCTCTGTTAGATGTTGGCTTACTCCGTATATTGTTAGTATCTCCCACAGTTGTTCTCTGTTAGGTGTTGGCTTACTCCGTATGTTGTTAGTATCTCCCACAGTTGTTCTCTGTTAGATGTTGGCTTACTCCGAATGTTGTTAGTATCTCCCACAGTTGTTCTCTGTTCACTCTGTCGAATGCTTTTTAAATCCCATCAACGTACATCCAATAACGACACCTGTTCTGTGTTGGTTGAGAAGTCTTTTTTGGATCCCTACGTATCCCTCTCTTCTGGCATCTCCTACTTTGACATAATATTTGTGAAGTCTGTTCATAGCTGTTATTTGTCTGGGTTATTTTTGGAATCGTTTTATCGTCCATTGTTCTGGGGGCATTCACGCTGCCACAGTTGGCCATTGCCCTTTCGCACTAAAAATCAGCCAAACTGGCAAATCTCTAAGCGCGTTTATCACCAATTAGTCTCCCGTTCCCTGGCACGAAAATGAAACTTGTTAGAATAGGCATCCCAATAGACTCTTACCACTGCCATTGAGCACAGCCAGTTGCGAATGTGTCTCCATTTTTGCAAATGCTTTAATGACAACCATAGATGCCATGATCAAACTACTTGTAGTCAATGCTAAAGTACCACCGTCTTCCTTCACAGTTCTGACTCCAACATAAGCCATGAAAACACACGCGCTCCGTACGTGCCGAATAATAGACCCATCTATGTAAATGACTTCATCTCTATCAGAAGAGTTCTCTAAAATCACGGTCAGCACTTCTGCCTGAACGACTAATGGGTTTTGTTGTCTACATTCTCTGTCAAGTGTGATGGCGACGAGAAATGACGTACTGCACCCTGACGGCACTCGAACCAATTCTTCCACGTGTCTATGTCCTTTTTTAAACACTACAATGTCCATAGCCTGACCCATCCATGAATTTCCTCAATTTAACCTGCTACATTTTGTACCCATATACTCACAGTTTAGCGGATGGTTTGGGTCTGCACTGATTCGGATGATGCGCATTGTCTCATGTTGTATCGTTTCCTATCATTCTATTTGCGTAATGCTGAGAGTCAGGATCGCCAGTGCATACACAATCACAAACAATATCAGCCGCTGGTAAGAGAACAAGATAACGTTGTTCAATTCGTGCTGCAGCCATAACTCGCATTCCACTAGACACATTCAGGTTTGTATTACCACCTAATCTACGTGTCTGTTGAAAGCAAAGCTCTGGTCAAACCGCACTCCCAGGTATTTCATCACATTTTTTAAGTTCTCTCCACAACCTCTGAACACAGACTCACATTGGGCGTTAACTTGTTGACTATGCCACTATTCAAAGAAAACCATGACACCGTTACATTCGTCGGGTTGACAAGTGTTCTTGCCTGCCCACACCACACGCTTAGGCGACGAAGATCTGCCTGACGTTCTCCAGCAACACTCTCTGTGTCTCTGCCTGACGTTCTCCAGCAACACTCTCTGTGTCTCTGCCTGACGTTCTCCAGCAACACTCTCTGTGTCTCTGCCTGACGTTCTCCAGCAACACTCTCTGTGTCTCTGCCTGACGTTCTCCAGCAACACTCTCTGTGTCTCTGCCTGACGTTCTCCAGCAACACTCTCTGTGTCTCTGCCTGACGTTCTCCAGCAACACTCTCTGTGTCTCTGCCTGGCGTTCTCCAGCAACACTCTCTGTGTCTCTGCCTGGCGTTCTCCAGCAACACTATCTGTGTCTCTGCCTGACGTTCTCCAGCAACACTATCTGTGTCTCTGCCTGGCGTTCTCCAGCAACACTATCTGTGTCTCTGCCTGGCGTTCTCCAGCAACACTATCTGTGTCTCTGCCTGGCGTTCTCCAGCAACACTATCTGTGTCTCTGCCTGGCGTTCTCCAGCAACACTATCTGTGTCTCTGCCTGACGTTCTCCAGCAACACTCTCTGTGTCTCTGCCTGACGTTCTCCAGCAACACTCTCTGTGTCTCTGCCTGACGTTCTCCGGCAACACTCTCTGTGTCTCTGCCTGACGTTCTCCAGTAACACTCTCTGTGTCTCTGCCTGAAGTTCTCCAGCAACACTCTCTGTGTCTCTGCCTGAAGTTCTCCAGCAACACTCTCTGTGTCTCTGCCTGACGTTCTCCAGCAACACTCTCTGTGTCTCTGCCTGACGTTCTCCAGCAACACTCTCTGTGTCTCTGCCTGACGTTCTCCAGCAACACTCTCTGTGTCTCTGCCATGGCAATATATACAAACATCATCAGCGTAAGGTAATGTTCTGTCCCGTACTAAGACTTGCCCGTTGATGTTCCTTACTTTGTAGGTGTTGAACAACAAATGGTGAAACCTGTGGAAGGCAGTAGTGAATTGTAGGTTCGGATGTACCACATTTAAATACCACCTTTAGGTTCAAGAAATCCAGAGATACTCTGTTGAGTGCATCCTCTAGGCATATTGCAGCAGCAAAGGTTTCATCGCATGCATGAAAGCCTTCTTATACATCATTGGCAAAGTTAGCATCATTTACCAAAGTCTTTCTGTTTAGATTGTACCCTCCGTGGGTAGGTGGAAGAAGACACAAGTTTCCAGTTGGGAGGTTAATTTCCCAGCAATTATTTTCTCCAACAATTTTCCCCACCGCGTTTTGCATTGTAATGATGTCAAAGCCTTGTATTTGTAATTAGTCTTTGTCCGATTTCTTTATTGACAACAGCGATCACGGTTCTGTCGTTTTAGACACTGGCCAGTTCCTCCAAACCCTCATCGGACAACACGCCAATGTGTTCATATTGAATGTCATCTGGAGCCGTAGCACTATTATTTACACAATTTTTTTTACTGGCAAACATTTATCTTCTTTTAATATTTTTTCCCTTCCTCATCTGCCTCTCCGCGTTAAGGGGAGATATATCTTGCAACCTTTGTATATTTGGCCTTTGCTGCTGTTATGTCTTCTTGTGTTTCTGAGACTTCCAGTCAATTTAGCGGATAGGCGACATTAACCGTTGAGGTTCTGTCTGAAACGTGTTCCTTGTTGCAGTTTTCTCTTTTTCCAAGTCCGGTCTTGCTTGCGGAGCTACTGAGATTAGTAATCTGTACACACCGTGAGCTGTGTTTTTCATCCGGATCGTGTTTCGATATTCCGATTGTTACGATGAACGATGATACCGTATGTCGAAGGACAATTCGGCTGAGTTCACTTTCGGTACGGCTGCATCTTATATCTTTTGGCGTGTGCTGTTGTTGCTACGATGGGGACTGCAGCTACCTTTCTTTGTTTGGATCCTTCAATGAGATTAAATGTTACTTTGGATGATTCCACTGGCACGGACAAGTCAGCAGTTATTTATTTTAACTCGTTTGCAGTGACACCGGGGCCTTCGACTAACTACAACTTTTAATAATCCATTAATTCTTCTCAATATTCCTGTATAGTGCAGAAACATGGACATTAGACAAGAAAACAGAACAGAAAATTGAAGCCTTTGAAATGTGGATTTATAGAAGAATATGTAGAATTGGATGAAAACAAAAGATAACAAACGATGAAGTTTTAAAACAACTGAAAATAAAAAGAGAGCTACTAAATACAATTAAGACAAGACAAATGAAATTTTGGGGGCATGTTAAAAGACACAACAGCCTACTAAAAGTAATATTGGAAGGAGAAGTACACGGTAAAAGAGGCAGAGGCAGACAAAGACTAACATGGACGAGTAACATCAAAAGATGGACAAGTCAATCTATGACAGCCTGCATCATCAAAGCAAGAAACAAAGTAGAATGGCGATCCATGGTAGCCAACCTTCGTTGCGGAGAAGGCACTCGATGATGATGATTAATTCATCTCTCTCGTAGTTGATCCTTTTGCTACGTGCTCTCAGCGTTTATTAAAGACACATTATGTTTTGATCTGTCTTATTCCGTGACCTAACCACTTGTTCACTTCTGATCTTATCTCTCTGGCTGTTTTTTGTCATGCATCTAACACATTTCATGACGGCAGTGGTTTTTTTTTTCCTTGTTGTCCTTGGGTTAAGTGCCCAGGCCTGGTATGTCATTGGTAGTACTACGCTGGTGTAAAGATTGCGTTGTTTAGTGCCCGTTTTTCCTCACGTTGCATTCTTGTTGGAAAGCAGTAATGACATTTGTCCGCTGATTTGACGAGCTGTGTTGCATATTGAGTCTATTTCTTCTGCTTGTGAATTGTCGTTTATCACTGACTTCCTAGATATTTTAATTCGCCCACTTCGCGTCGCCCATATCTATGTTGATGATTTGTTTTTCTTTTTACAATGTTCATGACTTCAGTGTTCATGCTGTGTTCAATTCCTATGCTGTTAAGCCTATTCGAGTGTTCTCGTAGGTTCTTCTAATTTTTGAACGTATTAGTGCCTGCTGTCTGCATATATAAGTTCATTAATCTCCCCTGTCTGCGACTGGTTGTATAACCTACATATGTGTGGTCAATATAGATATTAAATAGAGGAGGATAGTACACACTCCTGTTTTACTATGCTCTATCTTCACATTATAGTGAAAGAAAACAAAAATAAAGGACTCAGCCTTAATAGCAAAAAGACAGAGGTAATGGTAACAACAAAGAAAAAGACATTACCTCAGTGCAAAATAAAGACAAGTGGAACAATATTAAAACAGGTAAATGAATTTAAATATTTGGGAACTTTGTTAACCTCAGACGGAAGATGTACAAAAGAGGTGAGATGCAGAATGGCTCAGGCAAAAGCAGCTTTCCAGAAAATGAGGAAGATAATATGCAATCCATTTTTGACAATAGAAACAAGAAAAAGAGTTCTTAAATGTTATGTAGAGCCAGTCTTAACATATGGATGCGATTCACGGACAATAGGACAACAGACAAGAAAATCACTGGAGTCTGTAGAAATGTGGTTTTACAGAAGAATGTTGAGAGTACCATGGACAGCAAAGAAGAGTAATGAAAAAGTTCTGAAAAAGGTCAAAGCAAAAATAGAGATAATTTCCAATATTAGGAAGAGACAATCATAATTTTTTGGCCATGAAATGAGAAGAGAATAACTGGAATATATTGTAACAACTGGAAACATTGAGGGACGAAGAGATAGAGGGAAGCAAAGAGAAAAAATAACAGACAGCTTAAGAGAATGGCTTGGCAGAAGGTCAACAACATAAATGATAAATAGCTGAGGAGATCGAAAATTGTGGAGAGACATGATCACCTACACCAGTAGGCCCGGTACTTGATGATGATAATCTTCGAAGTGAACTGCTGCTGTTCTGACTATGCAGCTGATGTTGGTGTAGAGGTTAAAGGCATAATGATGTATAGAAATGTGAAGCTGCTGTAAAGCTGATAAGAATTAAAATTAAAAACAATAAAAAGTGGTATGGTAACAGCTTCATGTGGATGAGTAACAAAACAAAAGTAGAGCGATGTTTCGGCCAAAGCAGGCCCTCAGCCGGAACAATAAACAACAACACATACATATATATATGGATATACACAGAAATCTATTTGCATTGCGATAATATGCTAGACTATCAAAATGTTGGTTTAAAGACTGTTACATAGGTTGGTTAAATGTTGGCTTACTTCGTACGAGTGTTAGTATCTACCCTGTTTTAGGGTGAATAGTGCGCCAGCGCATCCTCTATTTTTAAGGAACCCCAGTTGTCAGTAACTGATCTGTAGTTCTATAATTGGTCTCAACTTTTTTTTTCACTATTATGGCCTATAATTTTACTGCATGGATGAGTAGGGAAACACCTATGTATTGGTTGGATTCTCTCTTGCTACCTTTTTGTTTCTAGATTAGTAGGATCATGGCCTGTTGTCAGTCTTCTGGAACTTTCTATTGCTGACATGATGCATTGAAATGTGCAGTCATGTAACTTCTGTTTACCCTGTTACTGTTTTTCTTTAACTACTTCTCTGATGGAGTCATTCCGCCACAGATTGCTATAATACTTCTATTCTTTCTTCCTTAGTTTTGTTTCACATACTGTAGTTGCCATTTTGGTTATTAATTTATGGAATTATTTCCACTCTTCTTCTACTGTGTTTAGTTTTTCTTCAAGAGTTTTCTTTGGTTAATTGTTTTATTTTATTGTCTGTTTTTTGTATGCTTCTTTTGTTTGTGTATAAAGGAACGATGGATAGTAAACATTAAAGATCTTTATGATGATGAATGAACAGTAGTAAATATGAAGGATAATGGGGAAGGACCTTCAATACTCAAAGAAGTGGAAGACGCCTTGCGCAATTTGAAAGCAGGAAAAGCTCCTGGACCAGATAATATAACTAAAGAAGAGATTGAAGCCATGGGTGATTTTGGAATAGAATAATAACAAAAATATTGAACGATACTTACAACAGCAGAAATACCTGCTAAAGCAGACGAGATGCTAAAATCAATATTCATAGCCCTACCAAAGAAATCTGGTTGATTGAATGAGATGATCATCGCACAATAAGCCTTATGAGTGAAACAAAATCAGTCCAGAAATTAGCGATGAAAAGTGTGGTTTTGTTGGAGGTAAAAGTACAAACAATGCCATATACACCATAAGATATTTAGTAGAAAGAGCCATAGAGGTGAAAACAGATCTATACCTATGTTTCATACCAAAGCATTTGACAAAGTTAAGCACTAAGAAATAATCAAAATTTTAGAAGGCATAAATATAGACAGCAAAGATCTAAGAATAACAAAGAACATGTACTGCCAACAGACAGCGGCATGAGAACAGGAAATCAATTGGGAATGTTTCAACAAATAAAACAGGGTGTTAAACAAAGTTGTGTGCTGTCACCAGATTAATTTAATATTTATAGTGAGATTATTTTAAAATCCATAAGGGGCATGTCTGGAATAACAACTGGGGGTCATAATATAAAAAATCTCAGGTATTTTGAGGATACAGTCTTAATCGCTAAGAGTGAAAAAAAGTTACAAGAAATGTTATATAACAAAGAGCTAAAATTTTCAATATTAGGAAGAAACAATCATCATTCTTTGGCCATATATTGAGAACGGAACAGCTGGAATATATTGTCACAGCTGGCAACATTGAGGGACAAAGGAAAATTGAGGGAAGGAAATAGAAAAGATACCAGACAGCTTAAGAGAATGGTTTTGGCAGGAGCTCAACAGAAAGGATAAATAGCTGTCGAGATCGATAGTTGTGGCGAGACATGATCACCTACACCAGCAGGCATGGTACCTGATGATGATGATATTCGCTTTGTTTCTGGCCATATGAGTGTGGTTATTAACATATTGTATCATCTGCTAATTCTGGCATAGAGTTGCTGTCGGTTACTCGTTTTTTGTGTGTGTTCTGTCTTAATGATACTATAAAATTAATCTGGTTTCTACAGGTTGAGTCGTTGCACTTGTTTATTTGTGACTCTCTTGTGTTTGAAGAATTTGTTAACGATAAACAAATTGTTTTGGTTACAGTTCTAGTAGTCTGCTCCCATGAGCACTTCTTTCAGCTCTCATATCACCAAAGGATTCCATGATCTCTGTTTTGGCTGTTAAGTTTTCCAAGCCATCCAGTAAAGTCTCTCATTACTAATATGTCATCACTTGTTTCAGTGTTGTTGACAATTTAATTTAATGTCTCGTAGAATTTTTCATTGTCTTTCTTATTGCTGTATCAAGATGCATATCAGTGTAAGTTGTTTTTCTTCCACTTTCCAATAATCTTTTTTGCGATTTTTATTCCTGAGTAGTATTTTATTTATCGAGAAACAGCTAAGAGAATTACTCAGCAGGTTCCCAAATGAGAAATGTCCAGTCGGAGGAAAGGAGGATACCTCAAGAAACACTGAAAAAACAAAAGAAGCAAGGTTGGTAGGAATAGATTTAATCTTTATAACTAAACAGCTCGCCAAGAAAAGAGACAATTAGTGAGTGACTCTATGAGCCTTATGTACCGTCTGACGGCACCGGAAGGATCAAGATCAAGTATTTTATTTCTAGAATGCTCTGTGTGTTCTAGGTCACTGATAAAGCCCACTCCATGTTTTGTTCAATCTGTGATGCCGACCATTCAGTCTTGTTGGGCTGAAGAAAGTCTGCCCCTTCTGAAGATCGAACTGGAACATTCTGATCAGAAAGTGAACATAATAGCTACTCAGGTTACAAATCTCAACAAAGTCAAGGCAAATGAAAAGATAACGGCCACAATAAGAGATCAAAGTTGCAGACAAATGCACAAACATCATGAGTGATGAGGGGGAATAAAGAAATAGTTGCAGATAAAAAAAATAATGGTGACACCTGAATTAACTTAGAGGGTAGAGAAAAGTTGCAAATGTATAAAATGTTGGAGACATTGTGTACAGTCAATAGGGAGTAAAGACAAAGTTAATGAATGAAATAATTGGGGCTATTGAATAAAATTAAAAGACTATAGAAAAAAGATAAAATAAACAAAAAATGGTATAAAGCAGGTAAACTAATAGAGAGACAAGGCAAACTACACCGTTTCAGCAAAAGCCTTGATCAGATACAAAACAACATGATACTAAACTGAAGCGACAAATATAAACACAAAAGTTAAATATAGATCTCAAAATGAAAATAGTAAAACAGTAGCAGCAGCAGGAATTTAGGTGCCAGTTGGTTACATGATGTAATTAGACAAAAGGCCAGATTGCATCTCATTGGTCAAAATGTGAGCCAAAAAGTGAAAAATTGGAAAGGGTCTCATGAAGAAGGATGAAAGGAGGGGTTATTAAGTTATTTGCGGATCATCATCATTGCACTTCGAACATGTCCTTAGGTGCTCAGATCCCCTCCTCAGCAAGTCCCGCAGTGTCCAACGACGGACGACTTCAGTTCTATGTTAGTTGATAAGTCTTACACGGCCACAAAAACAGATAAAAGTTGCAAAACAATAAGAGAGAAAAAGAAGGATGAAAGGAAGGGTTATATAGGGTAGGATGAAGAAGCAAAGAAACAGAAGGAGGGGTTCTATAGGGTAGGATGAAGAAGCAAAGAAACAGAAGGAGGGGTTCTATAGGGTAGGATGAAGAAGCAAAGAAACAGGAGGGGTTCTATAGGGTAGGATGAAGAAGCAAAGAAACAAAAGGAGGGGTTCTATAGGGTAGGATGAAGAAGCAAAGAAACAGGAGGGGTTCTATAGGGTAGGATGAAGAAGCAAAGAAACAGAAGGAGGGGTTCTATAGGGTAGGATGAAGAAGCAAAGAAACAGAAGGAGGGGTTCTATAGGGTAGGATGAAGAAGCAAAGAAACAGGAGGGGTTCTATAGGGTAGGATGAAGAAGCAAAGAAACAGGAGGGGATCTATAGGGTAGGATGAAGAAGCAAAGAAACAGGAGGGGTTCTATAGGGTAGGATGAAGAAGCAAAGAAACAGAAGGAGGGGTTCTATAGGGTAGGATGAAGAAGCAAAGAAACAGGAGGGGTTCTATAGGGTAGGATGAAGAAGCAAAGAAACAGAAGGAGGGGTTCTATAGGGTAGGATGAAGAAGCAAAGAAACAGGAGGGGTTCTATAGGGTAGGATGAAGAAGCAAAGAAACAGAAGGAGGGGTTCTATAGGGTAGGATGAAGAAGCAAAGAAACAGAAGGAGGGGTTCTATAGGGTAGGATGAAGAAGCAAAGAAACAGGAGGGGTTCTATAGGGTAGGATGAAGAAGCAAAGAAACAGAAGGAGGGGTTCTATAGGGTAGGATGAAGAAGCAAAGAAACAAAAGGAGGGGTTCTATAGGGTAGGATGAAGAAGCAAAGAAACAGAAGGAGGGGTTCTATAGGGTAGGATGAAGAAGCAAAGAAACAGAAGGAGGGGTTCTATAGGGTAGGATGAAGAAGCAAAGAAACAGAAGGAGGGGTTCTATAGGGTAGGATGAAGAAGCAAAGAAACAGAAGGAGGGGTTCTATAGGGTAGGATGAAGAAGCAAAGAAACAGGAGGGGTTCTATAGGGTAGGATGAAGAAGCAAAGAAACAGGTACAGTAAAGAAAGACAGAAAGAAAAAAAGTCAGAGATACAAAAAAGATAATGTAGTAATGAATAATAAAGATAAGACATAGCAAAGAGTGGAAGAGAACAGTGATTAAAGAAAAGAGTGAAAATAGCTCAAACATTTCAGATGGAGGGTGCCAAAGTGAGTTAAAGAAAGCAATGCAGGCATATAAAAAGTTAGGGAAAACTGTACAAACATTGAAGGGTGCAAAAAAGATATAGAGACAGATAAACAGACTCATACAGAAGTGTGGGCACAAGGTCACAATAATAGTGAAGTCAATACAAAAATAAATAAATGAAACAGATAACAAAACACAGAACAACAGTCACCAATAGAGAATTTAATATTATTTGTGATTACTCAAGGCCAACGACAGCAGCAGACCTGATATTCCCAGCAAATTATTGCAGATGACTTTTGCCGGGATTAGTGAAACGAAACAGAACCATCTAGACCCTATTCCACCTCTTTGTAGTGCCTCCAGTAAGAGACTAATCAGTTTTGCCTCAACGAGTATGGGTCAGGAGAGAAGGCTATCAAGAACTAAAAAATGCCATAATGAAGTTGGATTTGTTGGGGTGAAAGACGTAAATATCACAGTTCTACTGCAAACCACAACACAAGCGCTATTGATCGCGTGAAAAAATGGCGGTTTGTTTCCGCCGGTCTGTTGTTATGGACGCCTAATTCCTTTATTTGTCTAAAGCTCACAGTGTATCCGCGTGCTGCAGAGCGATTTACTGGAGTTGGCCAGTCTATAGTGTGGAAACGTGGACCCTGCGACTGAGTGAGTGCACTTGAGTCTAGATCATCCGCAGCATCGACTTCCAGCGACAAAATCATCTATGACTATGATGATACTATGTCGACGGTAAGTATTCAGATGCAGCCCAAACGACAACATCGAAGAAGGAAAACAAGACAAGGTAAGAGAGGTGGCGTTAAACTGTCGAAGTGTGAGAGGCTAGGTCTAAAGTATGTGCGCGTTACATATTAGAATTGTGGGTCCATAAATCAACGACGGCCCATTCTTGATAAGCTACTGTGCGGCGCCGATATAATGGTTTTGCAAGAAACTCTTCTTGGCGATAGGACAGTTAATGCCCCTGGATTTCATTGTTTCTACAATAGGCGACACCTTGGGCAGGCCATCCTTGTGCGCAACAATATGGTGGCAGCTGAGGTTGATATGTCTGCGTGGGACAATGCAGAATTGCAGGTACATGCAGTTAGGGTGCAGACACCAGTTCATTTCGTAGTTGTAAATGTGTATGCCTGTAATGGGAAGGTGGACACATAACAATGGCAGAATCTCTTCGAGGAAGAGAACGTCATTTTCTGAGGAGACTTTAAGGCTAGAGGCAACCAGTGGAATAACGTCATAACCAACAAACAAGGAGAAGACCTAGAGAACGCACTAGTGTCAGTCGATTTAGTGTGCTTGAATGATGGAAGGGCAACCAAAATGGCCACTCGAACAGGGGACTCTGATAGTGTCATAGACCTGGCACTGGTGTCTTCCACATTCGCACCGGTTTGCAAGTGGAGTGCACTGGGATTCCACGGAAGTGATCGCTATCCATCTGTCATCCTAACTGATAAACGCAGAAATAGAAACCAGAAAAGAAAACTCCGCACATTCCATTACGAGAAAACAGACCAAGACGTCATTAGCAAAATAAGACATAGGAAACAGAGCGCCCCTTGTAGGAGACAGGAGAGATGGACGCAGCCACCCTGGTGGAACGTAGAAGTCGAGGAAGCTTGGCGGAACAAGAGACAAACGGCCAGGACATGGCAGAAAGCTAGAAAGAATGGAAGAACACAATTTGAGTTCTTGAAGTGTCTGAAAGAAGAGGTCGATCAAAAATTGACGCACTTTAAACTATGTGTTAAGCAGGCTAAGGATGCCAAATGGAATGATTTCTGTAAAAAAAAGAAAGTATGCTCAGAAAAAACGCTAGCCACAATCTGGCGCCTTCATCAGAGCATGAATGGCAAAACATGACACAGAGGCATACCAGACTTTAAGAGCACAGGCCGGATATGGCACAAATCTGATGAGAGCAAAGGGAAGGCCCTGCTTGCCCGCTACATTGAGCAGACGTACCAAAGAAATGAAGCTGTAAGAATGAGGATACGGAGGTAGCTGTCAGAATTGTATAAGGATGTAGTGCTGGAAGAAGATATCACAATTGATACCATTCGTACAACACTTAAAAGGTCACACAACACTGCTCCTGGTCCTGATGGTGTTCGGTACGATGACATAGGTGATTTAGCTGAAGACGACTTGACAAAACTGGCCAAAGAGTTTAATACCAGCATTCAGAATGGCCAGATTAAGGAGGAGTGGCTACACAGCTACTTACTACCGCTACCGAAGTCAAGCAAGAAACATTCTCAGATCCGAAGCCAAACAAGGACCATTCTCAGATCAGTGCCTACAGAATCATCACAATGCAGAACACTGTGGGCAAGCTGCTGAAGAAAATAATTGCCCGTGTCCTCACCTGTCACCTCGAACAGAAACGCACATTCCCACCCACACTCGGAGGTTATAGATATAACAAAGAGACATGGCTCAATGCGGCAGTCTTTGATTATGACGTCTTCAAAGGCTTCCACAGACGAGAGGAGACATGTGCTGCTGCTATAGATCTCGAGGATGCATTCAACAGGGCACCTTTTGAATAGCTCATGCACATGCTCCTCAAACTGGCGGTGCACCCCTTCCTCATTAGATGGATCGCTGCGGCACTGTTTCAGAGGAAGGTGATACTCAGATGTGGAAGTTGATCATCCGAGCCAACATCCGTTTGTCCAGGGCTGCCACAAGGCTCACCATTGTCACCAGTTCTATTTAACGTGTACACGATAACGATCACGAAACAACAACTGGATGGGAGGGGAAGAACCTTGACTTTTGCTGATGATATTCTGGTATATCGACAGGGAAGAAACGAAAGGAAATCGCATCCACAATGCAAGACGAACTCGATCGCATTTCTTCCTGGTGTGGGGTTTCGGGTGCCTTGGTTAATCCTAATAAAGCATCAGTTTCATGGTTCTCCCTTAACAATCATGTTGCTAATACGGGCATACCGGTAGTACGAATGGGAGCTGATGAGGTGACCAGGGACAAATTGATGACATACCTCGGAGTTAAGTATTATCGCAGCCTATGTTTTCGGGACCTCATTGACCATGTGAAAACAAAACCCAGCAAAGGATTAGTAGCCTTGAAGGTCATGGCAGCTGCCAACATCGAGCAGAGGCTACTTAATCTTCTGTTCCAGGGATTAGCCCTCACACCAATCGAGTATGCCCTGGCAATTCTTACTGTCAGTACGACTCAAATTGACTGGCTGGAAAAAGTACAGAAAGAAATCATGCGCATTATACTGGGATGTACAAGGGACACTCCCTGTGTAGCAATGAGGTATCTTCTTGACTTTCCAACCATGGATGACAGAATCAAGATCTGGAGGGCACGAGCATACCTGAAGATTAGTGCAGATAAAGAGCATACATTGCACTACGCGCTCAACACAGGGAAAGGTGACAGGTTAAGAAAGAGGCAAATCATGGATGGGCTGAGCAGAAGATGTCATCAAACAGGTCTGTGGGCTTACCAATATCAACGTTGGTGAGGAGTGGATACCTGTGCCTACGTCATTCAAGGGGACATTCTCGTGTATTGTCACACTCGACAGGAAAAGTAGGGAACAGAACTCAGGCATGGTCAATGCGGAGGTCAATGGTCTCAGCTGCGATAACACCGATGAGAAAGATGCAGTCATCTATACAGACAGATCTGTAATACAACACCAAAGAAGTGCATGGGCATTTACAGCACGGTCGGCAGGCAGAATAGTCAGAGAAGACAGTGGTGCATACGTCATGACCACGAGTAGCATGACAATGGAGGTGATGGCAGTGACCAAGGCATTAAAATGGTTAGAGTCACAAGACTACACCCACGCATGTATACTGAGTGATTCGATGAGCATGATAAAAAAAGTGGACGTGGGCTCTGTACACATGCAATGGGTAGAGTCATTGCAGAAGTCAAATATACGTAAGGTCACATTTGTCTATGTCCCTGGACATGGGGAGTACAGGGAAATGAAAGAGCGGACAGGTTGGCTAGCTGCGCTGTCATTGAGGATGGTCAACCAATGAATCGGGCAGACATAATCAATGGCCTCTGCGATGTGGGAAGAGCATAGGACTTCAACAACCACAAATCCATGTCACTCCTTCGGATGAAAGAGGTGGGACTTAAGATGGGCACAGCCAGAAATGAGAAACTTAGTGTGCGTGTAGGAAGACTTATCAACCAACACAGAACTGGATTTTTCAGTCGCTGGACACTGTGGGACTTGCTGAGGTGGGGATCTGAGCAACTATGGACATGTGCGGAGTGCAATGATGATGACCTGCAAATAACTCAATAACCACAACACAACATGTACATGCCCACTAAGCATCCTTTTAAGGGTGGATAATGAAGGGGTGTATTCCCTTAGACATTCGGTAAATGCAAGCAAGCAATGTTATTTGCTCTACATCCATTTCAATATCTGATACCTTAAACATCGCGTAAATTTTAGGGGAAAACATAATTAAAAATACCAGACATTAAAATTCAAGAATTAAAACCACAAAAGATTCCCACTGTTTATAGCTGGGTATGAACCTGACATCTTCTTGTCCAGAGGCAAACACACTACTCTGGACCACACAGACTCCTTATCTATCAATAACATCTGGCCAGCTGAACTATGTTCTATCAACTATCATTCCTTCTATCATATGTTTACATTATTCAGGAACTTCAATCAAAATGTTTCATTTATAAAGATGGTCTCCTGTCTTTATGTATTTATTTGTTGTTTCATGAATTTCAAAACTTCTGTCCTGCATGTGTTTTTATTGTCAGTTACAATGTCTCCACTTTACATTAAACCTGCACCGCATGTATGACGTGTCAGACTTTTTTCCATTTTGTGTTCTCATATGTGCTTTTATTTAGTAGCTATTGATAAAAAGAGAGCTCTTAAAAAACATCAGAAAGAAGCAATCAACATTTTTCAGGCACATCATGAGAAGAGGAAATTTGGAATACTTGGTTACAACTGGCAAAATAAAAGGAAAGAGAGATTGCGGACGAAAAAGAGAGAAAATACTGGATCGCTTGGTGTCATGGCATGGAAAACAGTCAATAACAGAACTGATACGATGCACTATGGATAGAAGATTGTGGAGGGACATGATCACCTACGCCAACCGGTATGGCACATGATGATGATGATTGATAAAAAGCTGCACCACATACAAACTTCCTTGACTATGATCATAATATGCACCAACTGCATCACATGTAAGACATTTCCCCTGAATGTGTTAATTTATGACTAGTTATATATCCACTATTAACAAAACATACAGCACACATTTCACATTAGTAATGTTTCTCCCGTTTGTGTCTCAAGTGGTATAAAAGTGAACTGTAAAGAAAACATGCACCACACACATCACATGTGTAAGGCTTCTTCCCTGCATGTGTTCTCTTTAGCCATTTCAGATCTGTACTCTGATCAACAATCACCTTAAATGGGAAAGGTTTCTCCTCTGTAAGTGTTCTTTGGTGTCTTTTCTATAGCTAGATTCTCAATAAAACATACACCGGACACATCATATATATGATTTTTACCAATGCATGTGTTCTCTTGTGTTCTTTTAGTTGTTGAAGACTTACAAAACATGCATCTCATACATCATATATGAAAAACTTCTCCACTACATGTGTTCTCTTGTGTGTTTTGAACTCACCAAGTCAAGTAACCAATGTACCATACACATCATACATATAAGTGTTTTACTCTGTATGTGTTTTCTTGTGGCTTTTTAGAGCTTTATTCTCAAGAAAACATGTACTACACACATCACATGTGTAAGGCTTCTTCCCGGTATGTGTTCTCAAGTGTCTTTTTAGATGACCAAGATGAGCAAAACATGCTCCACACACGTCACAAGTGTAAGGCTTCTCCCCTGTATGTGTTCTCTTGTGTGTTTTTAGATATTGCTGTAGAGCAAAACATGCACCACACACATCACATGTGTAAGGCTTCTCCCCTGTATGTGTTCTCTTGTGTATTTTTAATGTTCCATGATGAGCAAAACATGCAGCACACACATCACACATGTAAGGTTTCTCCCCTGTATGTGTTCTCAAGTGTTTTTTTAGATCACCACGTTCAGCAAAACATGCACCACACAGAAAACATATGTAAGGCTTTTCTCCTGTATGTGTTCTCATGTGTGTTTTTAGATGCTGAATTTGAGTAAAACATGCTCCACACATGTTGCATGTGTAAGGCTTCTCCCCTGTATGTGTTCTCTTGTGTACCTTTAGACTTTCAAGTTTAGCAAAACATGCACCACACACAATACATGTGTAAGGCTTCTCCCCTGTGTGTTTTCTCTTGTGTATTTTTACTTTTTCAAGTCGAGCAAAACAGGCACCGCAAACATTACATGCGTAAGGCTTCTCCCCAGTATGTGCTATCAAGTGTCTTTTGAGATGACCAAGTTCAGAAAAACATGCACCACACATATCACATGTGTAAGGCTTCTCCCCTGTATGTGTTCTCTTGTGTCTTTTTAGATGTGAAGCCTGAGTAAAACCTGCCCCACACACATCACATTTGTAAGGTTTCTCTTTAGTATGTGATTTTATTTGTGCTCTTTTATTAGTATTGTCCCCATCAACAGTATAAGCTTCACAAACAAGAGAACAAAGCATGTTTTCATTTCCTGGCAATTGATTAGACTTGCTTCTGGTATCCTGAAATTGGAGGCTAGAATCTTGATTGCAGTCTTCATCTTGACTTACCTGTAAACAAATGGAGATTACAATTTTTAAAAAAATATGACACAATGTTGATGAAATAGCTGTTGGATTTTTAAAAATAATTTCTTTGCTGAGATGTTGAAAGTTTCTCATTTTTTTTTACCATTATTAACATCTGTCTTTCCTCTATCTTTCTTCACTTCATCTTGTACCAGTTTGAGCGTCGAGGGAAATATAAAGTTCTGGTTCTCGCCATTTTGTCGGCGACACTCATTGTCAAATGATGCTGCTGTAATGTTTCTTAGATGTTGTTTGTCTTACTCTGAATCTGCCTCTTACTCTTCTTCCTTCTCTTTTAATACATGTTTTGTATGGTAATGAATCACACAGTATTCTATCTAGATGAGAAAACCAGTTTATTTGTTGTTTGTTTATGTTGCTTAGGATTGGCTCCATGCCTATTATTTCTCTTATAATATCATTTCTGATATGATCTTTTCTGGTTACTCCAAGAGCTTTTCTCAGATCTTACATCTCTGGGGTGACAAACGTTCTATTGTGCTTAGATCTAAGTGATCATGTTTGACATTGGTAGCACAATGTTGGAATGAATATACTCTATATTAGATGTTACTTGGTAGTAATAGTTACTGCTTTGTGCTGAAATATAGAGTATATACCTGTCCAAATATTTGGTTTGCCTTATTGCATCATATATCTATCTATTTCTATATCTATCTATTTCTTTGTTGATTTTATAATCTTCAGAGAACCTTGCTACCAGGTATTTGAAGTTTGTTACTTGATGTTCTATAGCTATATTTGAAGAGGGGAACACATCTGCCACTGAAATAAATATTTCTTGTAATTGAGTGCTTGTGACCATGATTTGTCTCCTTTGCTGTCAACCTTGGCCCTTGATTCTTTAGAGCTTGGATTAATCTTTTGCCGCAGCCAATCACAGAGTGGTCTGGTACTTCTGTTTCTGGGTAATTTGTCTATATTATTATGGTCTTCATGAAGTTTTAAAACAGCTGAAAAAAAAAGAGAACTACTAAATACAATTAAGACAAGACAAATGAAATTTTTGGGGCATGTTAAAAGACACAACAGCCTATTAAAAGTAATATTGGAAGGAAAAATACAAGGTAAAAGAGGCAGAGGCAGACCAAGACTAACATGCACGAGTAACATCAAAAGATGGACAAGTCAATCTATGTCAGCCTGCACCATCAAAGCAAGAAACAGAATAGAATGGCGATCCATGGTAGCCAACCTTCATTGCGGAGGAGGCATTCGATGATGATGATGATTATGGTCTTATAGATTTCTTATTTATTTTCTTCTGCCTTACTCGCATTGTGCTTTTTACTATTTCTCTTAATATTATTTAATATCATTTATGTAATTCATTGAAGTGACATGATTTAGACATTTATCGATACTTCTACCTTACTCTACTCTACATTCTTAACTTGTGCTCTAGCTTGGAGCCTAATATCTTCTCTCTCTCAACATAAGCCATTTTCTAGATGTTATACATGGTCATTCTTCTACCACTAGCATCTTGCTCATCTCAAGCCTGTGAGAGAACTGATCCTTAGTGTTCTGTTCACACTTCTGACATCACCTTCATGGTGCCAAAAAATAGCTCATTCATTGGCTAGTTAGAGTGGTCATCTGATTCTAACTTTGAAATGACCTCAAATGTCCAATTGTATGTTAGGTTTCAATCTAACCCTCATAATTATTCTGAGTGATCTTTCCCCAGATGCACTTGAACATTCTAATACATTCTGGGATTTAATCTAACCCTCATAATTATTCTGAGTGATCTTTCCCCAGATGCACTTGAACATTCTAATACATTCTGGGATTTAATCTAACCCTCATAATTATTCTGAGTGATCTTTCCCCAGATGCACTTGAACATTCTAATACATTCTGGGATTTAATCTAACCCTCATAATTATTCTGAGTGATCTTTCCCCAGATGCTCTCGAACATTCTAATACATTCTGGGATTTAATCTAACCCTCATAATTATTCTGAGTGATCTTTCCCCAGATGCACTTGAACATTCTAATACATTCTGGGATTTAATCTAACCCTCATAATTATTCTGAGTGATCTTTCCCCAGATGCTCTCGAACATTCTAATACATTCTGGGATTTAATCTAACCCTCATAATTATTCTGAGTGATCTTTCCCCAGATGCACTTGAACATTCTAATACATTCTGGGATTTAATCTAACCCTCATAATTATTCTGAGTGATCTTTCCCCAGATGCTCTTGAACATTCTAATACATTCTGGGATTTAATCTAACCCTCATAATTATTCTGAGTGATCTTTCCCCAGATGCTCTTGAACATTCTAATACATTCTGGGATTTAATCTAACCCTCATAATTATTCTGAGTGATCTTTCCCCAGATGCTCTTGAACATTATAATACATACTGGGATTTAATCTAACCCTCATAATTATTCTCAGTGACCTCTCTCTAGGCATTCTTCAAACATTGTAATCTATTTTTGGATTCAGCCAAATTCTTTATCACTTTGATATGTAGTGAGAACTTATTACTTCTCACCACCACTACATATAATCAGAATCCATAAGTGATAATATATGAGATAATATGTTATAGATAATTAATTAATAATAACGGATAATATAAATCAATTTGGGATTAGAAGAATAATAATTTGGATTATATAAAATAACCTGTTCTACAAGTGAATATCAAAGTTGAAGGAATAGACTTGGAGACAGTTCAGAGTTACAGCTACCTTGGACATACTATAACCAGTGATGGAAAATGTACAACTGAAATAAACAAAAGAATATAAATGGCAACAAGCAAATTTAATGCCATGAAAAATATACTAACATCAAAACAAATAACACCAGGGCTAAAACTAAGAATAACTAAATGCTATATCTTCTCAACATTTGTGTATGGTGCAGAAATATAGACATTAGACAAGAAAACAGAACAGAAAATTGAAGCCTTTGAAATGTGGATTTATAGAAGAATAGGAAGAATTGGATGGAAAGAAAAGAAAACAAATGGTGAAGTCTTAAAACAAATAAAAATGAAAAGAGAACTACTAAACACAATTCAAACAAGACAAATGAGATTTTTAGAGCATATTAAAAGACACAACAGCCTACTAAAAGTAATCGTGATAGGGAAAATACAAGTTAAAAGAGGCAGAGGCAGACCAAGACTAACATGGATGAGTAACATGAAAAGATGGACAAATCAGCCTATGGCTACCTGCACTATCAAAGCAAAAGACAAAATGGAGACGGCATTCAATGAATGATGATATAATCATAATTCATTCATTCATTGGGTACGTCTCTATATCAAAGGTTGGCTAACATGAAGTGTCATTTTAAACTGACTCTTGTCTTGATGGTGTATGTTGTCACAGGTTCACCGTCAATCTTTTGATACAGATGGGGAATTGCCTCCACAATGCAAGACGAACTCGATCGCATTTCTTCCTGGTGTGGGGTTTCAGGTGCCTTAGTTAATCTTAATAAAGCATCAGTTTCATGGTTCTCCCTTAACAATCATATTGTTAATACGGACACACCTGTAGTACGAATGGGAGCTGATGAGGTGACCAGGGACAAGTTGATGACATACCTCTGAGTTGAGTTTGAGTTTCTTCCTGGTGTGGGGTTTCAGGTGCCTTAGTTAATCTTAATAAAGCATCAGTTTCATGGTTCTCCCTTAACAATCATATTGTTAATACGGACACACCTGTAGTACGAATGGGAGCTGATGAGGTGACCAGGGACAAGTTGATGACATACCTCTGAGTTGAGTTTGAACGCAGCCTGTGTTCTTCGGGACCACGTCGACCATGTGATAACAAAATCCCACAAAGGATTAGCCCCCTTGAAGTATATAGCAACTGCCAACATCGAGCAGAGGCTACTTACTCTTCTGTTCCAGGGATCAGTCCTTGCACCAATCGAGTATGCCCTGGCAATTCTTACTGTCAGTACAACTCAAATTGATAGGCTGGAGAAAATACAGAATGAAGCTATGCGCAATATCTTGGGATGTACAAGGGACACTCCCTGTGTAGCAATGAGGTATCTTCTTTCCAACCATGGATGACAGAATCAAGGTCTGGAGAGCACGAGCATACCTGAAGATTAGAACAGATAAAGAGCATCCATTGCACCACGTTCTCAACACAGTGCCAGGTTAAAAAGCGGCAACTCATGGGTGGGCCGAGCAGAAGATGTCATCAAACAGGTCTGTGGGCTTACCAATATCAGCGTTGGTGAGGAGTGGATACCGGCGCCTACATCATTCTAGGGGACTTTCTTGTGTATTGTCACACTTAACAGGAAAAGTAGGGAACAGAACCCGGTCGTGGTTAATGCTGAGGTCAACAGTTTCATCTGCGATAACACTGATGAGAAAGATGCAGTCAGATACAGATGGATCTGTAAGGCGACACCAAAGAAGTGCATGGGCATTTACAGCACGATCGGCAGGCAGAATAGTCAAAGAAGACAGTGGTGCATACGTCATGACCACGAGCAGCATGACAATGAAGGTGATGGCAGTGACCAAGGCATTCAAATGGTTAGAGTCACAAGACTACACCCACACATGTATACTGAGTGATTCAATGCGCATGATAAAAAAGGTGGAGGCGGACTCTTTACACATGCAATGGGTAGAGTCATTGCAGAAATCCAAAATACGTAAGGTCACTTTTGTCTATGTCCCTGGACATGCGGGAGTATGGGGAAATGAAAGAGCGAACAGGTTGGCTAGCTGCGCTGTTGTTGAGGACAGGCAACCAATGGATCGGGCGGACATCACCAGTGCCCCCCGAGATGCGAGAAGAGCACAGGACTTTGACAAACACAGATCCACGTCACTTCTTCGGATGATGGGAATGGGAGTTAAGATGGGCACAGCCAGAAATAAGAAACTTAGTGGTCGTGTAAGAAGACTTATCAACCAACATAGAACTGGAGTCGTCAGTCGCTGGACACTGAGGGAATTGCTGAGGAGGAGATCTGAGTACCTATGGACATGTTCAGAGTGCAATGATGATGACCCGCAAATAACTCAATAACTTTTGATATTATCAGTCCACTTTAGTCTTAGTACTGAGTATTGTGTGTCTTCACATGTCAAAAATAATTTCAGTTGCCTTTTTCTAATTGTGTTAAGTAGTTGTTTTTTTTTTCCACTGATTCAGAGCTTCTTTCTTTGTCTTCTTTTCATTCCATCCAATTTTCTCCATTTTTCTACAGATTTGTATTTAAAAGACTTCAATTTTCTGCTCCATTTTCTTTTTAATGTTAATGTTTCTGCCCCTTACAGGAATGTTGAGTAAATGTAACATTTTACAATTTGCAGTTTTAGTTGTGACATCTGCTTTGGTGTGAGTACATATATCATGTTATTAGAATAGTTTTTTGCCATTTCTATTGTTTTATTCATTTCTGTCATATATTTTCCATCATTTGTTATAATATGTCATTCATGGCTGTATTCTTGAATCTTTTTCTAAGTTCTTTCCATATACTTCCCTTGTATATTTTGTGTGCTATTTGTGGGTTATCATCAATGCACTATAAACATGTCCAGGTGCTCAGATCAGCTCCTTGGCATGTCCTACAGTGTTCAAAGACTGATTGTGTTGCTTGATAAGTCCTCTTATGCACCCACTAAACATCTTATTTCTGGATGTGCAATCTTTACTCCCATCTCCTTCATCTCAAGGTGAAATGTGGACTCATGGTTGTTGATGTCCTCTCTTGTTCTTCCCACATCTTCAAGGGCATTAATTACAACTACCAGAACCATGCTAACCATGAGTTTGCCAACCTACTGCTCTTTCATTGCCTCGCATTCCAGCATGCCCAGGGATGCATAAAAGGGTGACCCTGAGTATCATTTACTTCTGTAATGACTCAACCCATTGCCTCCGTACAGAGTCCGCCTCTATTTTTTTAATCATGCTATAAGAATCGCTTATTATACAGAGGTGGATGTAGTTTTGTAATTTCAACAAGATGAATGCCCTGGTCACTGCCATCACCTCCATCATCATGCTACTCATGGTCATAAGTACATGCCATTGTCTGCTTTGGCTATTCCGCCTGTAGAGCATTCTGTAAATGCCCATGCAATCCTTTGGTGTTGTATTACAGATCCATTTGTTTAGATGACTATATTTTATTTTGTGTGATTCCTCTGTAAATAATCATAGTTTCAGTCTTTTTAAATATTTGCATCCAAACCATGTTCTTTGCTTGTCTTGTTTATTTTGTTCACTAGCTGTTGTAAGTCTTCTGGACTTTTCTGCCATTAATAAGGTATCATTAACATACCTTAGGTTATTGATTATATATTATATCCATTAATTAATTTATTCCTGACAACTTCATGATGGTGGTCATATGTTGGTCAGTGATCAGAAGAGGCAACAAAGTAATCTCAAAGCAAGCCCTCAAATGAGAACCAGAAGGTATAAAAAAAAAAGTCTGACCTACAGAAACACTAAAAAGAACATTGACATGAAAGGCAACAACAGTATACATCAGTTCCCTCACTGAGATTGAACAATCCACCCAAAACAGAGCCATATTGCAAGACACAATGCAGGACCTGTGCAAGTTCTGACAGTTTAAACATCACCAGACATAAAAGTCTAAAATTTCTACTCTTTGTGTTAATATCTGCTTGAAAGGACTATAAATAGATAGATCAGATAGATAGACAGAACCCCCAAGTTGTCTTTAAAGATCTGCTCAGTGTATAAGTTAAATAGACATGGTGAAAGAATTCAGCCCTGTTCTACTCCTCTTTTTATGTCTTTAGTGTAGAATTCTCATTATTGCATCCTATCATTACTGTTTATTTTCAGTATAATCATAATTAACATGAACATTTTAATTAAATTAAAATGTCAAAATATTCCAATTTTGTTAGTTGTAATTGTGTACTTTACCTCAGGATTATCAATATAGACTAAAGGTCCATGTTTAGGGCAATCTCCTTCATATTTCAATTGACAATTCTCACAATCTAAATACAGAAATTAATTATTTATACATATTGTTATAAAAAAAAAAAAACAAATACTACCAGGTGATATGGGGCACATCACACATGAAATGAAAATAGCCAACAAGAAGAAGCCAATTAAAAAGGACACGATAGAGTCAACTAAATGTAGCCTGTGTGATGATCTATTAGTTCTCATTGGATCCCTTGGGAGGTGTCTGTTGTTTGACATATTTCCTTGTCTATTCTTTGTTGCAACCAATCCATTTCCTTTTCAGCTCATTCCACTTAAAGCTGTGGTGTCTGAATAGTTAGTGCACTCACTACTAAATAGAAATGGCCCAACTTTGATTCCCAGATAGGACAAATACTCACCCAGGCTCTAACATTGGGTACCAGGTCTGGGAAGTAAGGGTGATATGGAGGGATAACATCCATAGGAAGTGAGAATAAATGGGTAGTTAGTCAAAGAAAAAAAAATTGGTCACTAACATCATATTCCCCATATGCATCCCAAGGCAGGGAGCTATCTTTACTTTACTTACTTGGCAATTCAGTGTTTCCTCTAGAAAGATGGCTTTGGATAGCCTATTAGATCATTTGACATTGTCCTTACAAGTCTTGTTTCATATTTCTAATAAATCTAAATTATGGTCAAAATATGCATTTATATGACCAATAGAAACAGTGTCATAATGTTTGGAATGAATGTTGAAATTTACATGGATTTCACTGGAGGCTGCTGAATTGTATTTTACAGACGAATGTTGAGAATACCATGGATGGATAAGAAGAGTAATTAAAACGTTCTGAAAAAGGCCAAAGCAAAAATAGAGCTAATTTCCAAAATTAGGAAGAAAGAATCATCATTTTTTGGCCATGAAATGAGAAGGGAACAGCTACAATATATTATAACAACTGGGAAAATTATAACTTCTATGATGTGATCTGTGTATGAAATGCCTACGATCTTGTTATAAGACATCATTTTATAGGCTTAAATTTTGTTTATAATTCTGTATTTAAGATCCTTTTTTCTTCTTTATGGTTAGCTTCTTCTGCGCATTAGACTTTGAAACCAGTGTGGGTCACGAACAATACCGTGCATATCACGTTCAACAGTTTCCCATAGTTTGTCATGGAGGGCTGTTTCTGTGGGGCTTGTGTATGTTCTTAGAGTGTTATAGTTCTGCAATCCTGTAGGATATGCTCTGGAGTCTATGTTGTTTCTTATTTCCTGGATGATTTTGTCCTGTATCAGTGTTTCTGTCTTTCCATTGAGGCAGGTTATGCAGATACTATTGTCTGCCTTTAATACTTCAGATGAAAACTCATCCATGAAAACTTGTGAACAAATATCTTTGGGGTATTTTTCCTGAAGCATGATGAACTACAGGAACTACAAAGGACAAGAGGTAGGGTTCAACCAACGGCTTCCGGGTTCACCCAGCCTTAAATTGGTACCTGATTTTTTTCTGGGAAAGTAAAGCAGCACAGGCGTAATATTGACCACATTACCCAAAAATCATGTACTGAAGGTCTGTAAAAATTATGGTCAGAAACACCATATTCCCTATATGCCACTTGGCGTGACGGGGGCTCTTTACTTTACTTTACTTAGTTGAACTACAGAACTTTCATTTCTGTCTCAAGTTACTTAATTTTGGAGGCAATTTCTGGAACATCTAGGATTGTTTTTGCTCAGTTTTTTTGGTTGAACTATAGTTTGGATGTGAGAACTGCATACAGATCTTTATTTGATTCTCTAATGAATGTGTATGTTGTCTGATGGTTTCCTTTCCTACCTTATACAGGAGCCTGTTTTTTGTTCTCTCTTGGAATCTTTTGCTGTATTTAACCTTAGATTACGTAACTGTAGTAAAAATTACCGCATCAAAACACAAATTCTTCAAAATTTTATAGTTTCCAATGTTTAAACATTACCCCCTCTGTATAGCTTTCTAATTACTACTTTTGATGACCCCTGAGTGTTTAACTTGTTTCTATTGATGAAGGATTTTTTTTTCATTTTGTGAGATACTATTCTATAATACGATCAAAAATTCGTCAAATTTCAACAAATTGATTGTTTTTCTTTTTTTTTACCTTTGACCAGGGAAACTGAGTCGGTCATTGGCGACATCACACAACCCTTTATGATTTAGGAAAATCTGTGATTAACTTTATGAGGTAGCTGAATACTGGCAGATTTACGGCTTTAGTTTGAATAGATAAATTAACACATCTGGTCCAAGCAATCAATTTTGAGTCATAAATCAACCTGAGACAGAAGTCCAAGTTCCCTATGTGTCTAATTGGTAAACACACAGCTGTGTGCAATATGTTCAAAGAAAATACTATTTTAGTGCTCCAATTTTAAATTTAAGTGGTAGTATTTTGTACAAAGAAATGTAACAGAGCGTGCCACAGGTAAGTATCTTAATTAAGGATTAAGATCTCTCTCCATTCTAAACTTGTATTTGATATTAAGTTATTAATTTGTCTTGTCAATTTTGTTATTGCAATGAACCAGCTCTGATGGCCCCTTTATATGACCTATATCAGATCTGACAACAAACAACTGTGACGCTCAATAGATATGTGTTTTTATAAAGTTGTGTTATTTTTCACTAATATATCTGTACAATTTTGAATCAAAACAACACATAAGCATGCAATCTCTATGGTTGGAAATAAATCAGATCTTTATGTGCTAGAGATGAATCTGAGAGAGAAAAAAAGCACAGACGCACACATACAAAAACATTCCAACATTTTTCTTCACCTGTATTTCTTTACTGCAGTCTGTATTATTACATGTCGTATCATATCAAATTCTATGTCAATGAAGATTTATAATCCTCTTGATGTTGTGAACATTTTTCATGTAAAATAAAATATACAATTACTAAAAATTAAAATAAAATAAAACTATATGTAGTCAAATTATGAACATTGATTCTATAGATACTAACAAGTAAAAACTTACAAAGAATACTTTCCTTGTCAGAAAAATGATTTGAGGTAGCTCTTGTAGCATTCATGACAGTGGGCACATCATTTCCCTCAATTTGGTTGTCTTCCTTCTTCACCACCTGGCCAGCAAACAGTTTTTAAATGCTTTTATGTCACAGTGTAACTTTAAACAACTATACAGAGAAAACACTAGTTGTTCTGAAGCTTGATCATTTATAGATCCCATCTTATTTTCTTTTCATGTTGATATGTTACTAGAGCTCTAAACTTGTGTGTATGTACATTGTTTACTCCTTGTTTTGTAGTCAATAAACTTGCAAAACCTAGAGGTTTGTTGTGAAAACACAGCCTCCTGGCTTTTTTACTGCTCTACAATATATGACAAACTATGTCTTGGTGTTTCCGTGTTAATCATGTCTCATATCTTTATGTGTGTCTGTGTTTAGTCAAATCTCATATCTTAGTGTGTACCAGAGTTAGTCATATGTCATATCTTTGTGTGTGCATGTCTGGGTTAGTGATATCTCATATCTTTGTGTGCATGTTTATGTTAGTCATATCTCATATCTTTGTGTGTGCATGTTTGTGTTTGTCACATCTCATATCCTTGTGTGTGCATGGCTATGTAAGTCCCATCTCATATCTTTGTGTGTGCACATCTATGTTAGTCATATCTCTTATCTTTGTGTGCATGTCTATGTTAGGCATGTGTTATATCTTTGTGTGTGCATGTCTATGTAAGTTATATCTCATATCTTTATGTGATTGTTTATGTTAGTCATGTGTCATATATCTTGATGTGTGTCAGTGTTAGTCATGCCTCGTATCGCTGTGTGCATGTCTGCGTTAGTCACATCTCACATCTTTGTGTGTGCATGTCTGTGTTAGTCACATCTCATATCTATGTGCGTGCATGTCTGTGTTAGTCACATCTCACATCTTTGTGTGTGTATGTCTGTGTTAGTCACATCTCACATCTTTGTGTGTGCATGTCTGTGTTAGTCACATCTCACATCTGTGTGTATGTCTGTGTTAGTCACATCTCACATCTTTGTGTGTGCATGTCTGTGTTAGTCACATCTCATATCTATGTGCGTGCATGTCTGTGTTAGTCACATCTCACATCTTTGTGTGTGCATGTCTGTGTTAGTCACCTCTAGTGACTCGGGCAGAGTAAACCTGGGAGACCATGACAATCTGCTGCCTTGCAGGAAGATTGGGGACAATCAAAGGCTAGGGAAAGCAAACCCGAATAAAATGCTGGCTGAAATCGGATGCACTGGGCCACTGGCGCAGAACACAGTGCAACGTATTAACGGGTGTTCAATCAGAGTGGATCTGGCGAACTCTACTTGGATGTTCTGTCTGTGGGGGCGATCAACACACTTAGCTTGACAGCTGACTTCATGTGGGAGTCTGGAATCCTTACTCTGATTGAGTCCTGATCGCAAAGAGAGAGAGAGAGAGAGAAACTAGATCTATAAATGTACAATAAATTAAAATTCAATCCTCTAAAAGTTTGCATGGCTGAAAGTCTTTCTTACTTTCCTCACTTCCTCTTGTGTCCAACAGAGAGTATGTGTGTTGAGAGAGATACAATGTTCTGGTTCTAGCACTTTTGGTAGCTTCAATCATGGCCACATGTTGTAGTAGTGGCGATACTAAAAAAAAGGAAGAAAAAAAGTGGTATGGTGACAGCTTTACGTGGTAATGGACGAAACAAAAGTCAACGTTTCGGCCAAGTAGGCCTTCATCTGGACGAAAAAAAACACAAAAATTATATATAACGGTATATTAACAAATCTAACTACATGGCGGTAATATGCTAGATACTGAAGAGAGGAAAAATAAAGAATGGTCATTTCCCTGTGTTCCTGAGCTGGGTCAGTCTCCAAATGGACTGAATTGATACGGCAGGACCGACTATAAATCTCTCTAGTCAAGAAGTCAGGTGAGAAGACGGAAAGGAAGGGTACTAAAAATATGGGGAGGTGGGTACAGGATATGTGTAAACTATGCACGTCTAACTCTGTGTATGCACCCCGAACCGATGTGTAAACATAAGTATGTGTATGTAACAATGCATGCGTACAAGCATAAATCAGCACATATATTGCCGCAAGGCCCACAAAAGAAAAACCCAAATGTGCCACACATGTTAGACGTGCATAGTTTACACATATCCTGTACCCCCCTCCCCATATTTTTAGAACCCTTCCTTTCCGTCTTCTCACCTGACTTCCTGGCTAGAGAGATTTATAGTCAGTCCTGCCGTATCAATTCAGTCCATTTGGAGACTGACCCAGCTCAGGAAAACAGGGAAGTGACCATTTTTTATTTTTCCTCTCTTTAGTATCTAGCATATTATCGCCATGTAGTTAGATTTGTTAATATATCGTTATATATAATTTTTGTGTTTGTTTTTCGTCCAGATGAAGGCCTACTTGGCCGAAACGTCGACTCTTGTTTTGTCCATTACCATGTAAAGCTGTCACCATACCACTTTTTTCTTCCTTTTTTTTTAGTATCGCCATTATCATCAGCTTTACAGCAGCTTCGCATCTCTACTCATCTTGGTGCATCTTGATGCCTTTACCTCTCATGTTGTAGTAGTGTTTCTTTGATGTTATCTGTCCATCTTACTCTGTACATCGTCCTCTAACTCTTCATCCATCCTCCTTATTCTTTATTGTTCTTTGTTGTTGTTGTGATCTTCAATATTTAAGGCTCTGGCCCGCTTCCACAATTTTCTTCCTTCTATTTCTAGGTTTAGATTTTTTGTCTTTTCTTTCCAGCACTTCCTTGTACCTTACATATGTAAAAGTCTCTACATCAACATCACCGGCACAGTCTGAACAGCAGCAGGCTACACTGACCACTTTGAAGTTAGATAAGGTTTAAGACAGGGGTGTGTACTATCCTCCCTACAGTTTATTACATACATGGACTATATATGCAAGCTAGCCAACCCATCAGAGACAGATGAGAGCTTTTATTTTCAGATGATCAGACATTAAAATATGAAAAAATTGAAAACCTACAAGAACACTTAAACAAACTCAACATCTTAGGCACAAAATACAACATGAAAATCAGCATCAACAAAACTGAAGTCATAAATGTCGCAAAAGAGAAACAAAACATTAACATACTATAAAAGGCACACAACTAAATCAAGTAGAGGAATTCAAATACCTAGGAAGTCTAATGACAAACGATAATTCTCAAACAGCAGAGATAGATTCAAGATGCATCAAAGCTTGTCAAATCATTGGACAATTATCACCACTATTGTCCAACAAGGGAATAAATCTAGAGGCAAAATGGGCACTTTACAATACAATCTTCATCCCAACGTTGTGCTACAAATACCAGTTCTGGGCCCTGGATGCAAGAACAATCAGAAAAATAACCTATACTGAGATGAAATGTGTTAGACGAATGACAAGAAACAGCCTGAGAGATAAGATCAGAAATGAAGAACTGAGAAAAAAGCTAGGAATAACCCTCACCATAGAATATATAAAGAAACAACAGATAAAATGGTTTTGCCATGTGACAAGGCAGAGTGATCAAAATACAACACAAAAACGAGCCCCCAATAAACATTGTGAGAACACCAGAACCAAGGGTAGACCATGAAAAAGATGGATCAACAGAATATTAGAAACACAAGGAAACATAATAACAACAAAGGCCAACTGAAGAGCAAAAGACCACAAATTATATCTCCCCTCAATGCTGAAAGGCAGATGAGGAAGGAAAGAAGAAGACTGCCTTGTGAATTGCTTCACTGTATATTTGTATTTTGCAGCAGCTGCTTTAAGTGAAATGTTTGCTTCAGTTGTTTGTTAACTCTCCACTATATCTCTGGCTTCACACATTTTGTTCTGAAACTCTTGTACTTCTTTCACTCTGTAAGGTTTGTAATTTTTCCTCGGACTCCTGGGAATTGATTCAATGGCTGCCAGCAATATTGCTTTGTTGAGGTTTTCAATCATTGGCTTCATTTTGTTGCTGCACATATTGAAGGCTTCACAGTACAGGTCAGATAGCATTGCAAATTTGTCCCAGTCAGCTACCTGTAATTTCAACAAGGAAATGGTTTTATTTCCTTGGGAACATGTTTCAAGATTATCTCCAACTTGATTGACCTGTGGATATTATCAGCTAGTAGGTCAAGTACGATTCTGCTAATTTTGTGTTCTAGATACTCAGTTGCAAAGTCAAGATCTGGAGTGGAGGAAGTATGCCACCTTCTGGAAGGGAAATATGGCTTGTCATTTGACTTTTTATTGAGTGGAGATTCATATCCATCTCCGTCTTCTACTTCATTCCCCATACTGTCCATATCTAGATATCCCCATCTTTCAGACCTGCTATTAACATGCACAGAAAATAAACAGTTCTAGCTTGTTGTTTCCCTACTTTATTGTGACAGATCCTTGTTTAGTTGCCAAAAGTAGCAAATGTAATTTAAGACTTCTGCTCTCAAAGCCTAACATTAGAAAATTGATAGCTGAGCACATGGTTCATGCTCCACATTGAGATTTTTTTAAATTTGCATTTTTAATTTTAATATTATCTTCCATTATATTGATTTTGTCAGTGTAATGTTTCTATGATTGATTTTAATAAATAATTTTATAATTGCAAGTTTCAAGGTGTCTTTTAACAACATCTTTCTCTTCTAATTTGTGTAGGGTGTAGTAAGTACAAAATATAGATACATAAGAATAGAACCACAAAATTTTGTCTTCATTTTTCTTTTTGCCTACTTAAAGAGAATAGATTTTCTGGGGGTCCTGGACCATTTTTTTTCTCACAAAATGGGCAGAAGGCAAAAAAAAAAAATTTAGAAACTTCTGCCTTAAGAGTATAGTTACTACAATGCAGTACTGGTATTAGCACATAAATATATGATGCTATGATCATTAGTACAGTCTGGAACATTTTTAGTGTCTTGACTTTAAAACATTGCAAACATTTAGTTTATCCCAACTGTGTATCCCAACACACTCACTTCATACTTCCCTTCTTGTTTCAATATGTCCCGAAGATATGGGAATTGCCTTTCAGTTTTGACCTCAGTCTGTAACAACAAAATGATGCTTTTATTTTCATTATAAATTACTTCACACTTTTTGTGCAGAAATTGTATGACATAATATATTGTAAAATGTAAAACATTTTGCTGCTGTATTGTAAATTGCAGAAATTATAAAGCTATTATATAATAAATTTGTAACAGCTTAAAGGTTTTTATATATTTCAAAATGCAATGAATATGAATAATTCAAATTTGTAAAAAAAAAAATGTGAGTTGCCTAGCAGCAATCTTCCTGTTTCTCTGATGAGTTTGTGTTAAATATCTCATATAGTTTGTTGCTGTTGTCACAGCTTGGTTTCTTTTGTAGAATTCAGTCTCATTTGTTGATTAGGAAGTGACACAAAAGCTCAATTGTTGTCCTTTATTTTCATTTGGGATACATTGTTTCATTAATACCTGAAAGATTATATTCTGGCAATAGCTGAAAGCTTTGCACTGTTAACAACCAAAGGAATTGCACTGTTTCTTTTACCAATATATTAATAATGATTTGGTATATCATTTCAATGTATAGATACCACATACTAAACTATGCTATTCCTCATCTTCATCTCTATTAAAGTACTTATTTGTATGCTTTGTTTGATTTTATATTTGCTCTATTTTTTGTTTGCTGTATTCTTTTTGTCTGGTATTCTAAAGTTAGTCAACAGATGATCCTCACTACACATTTAACAACTTCATAATTGCTCTGATCTACTCATCAATACATCCTTTATCTTGTAGTGATTGATGATCAGATCTGTGTTGGTTTATGTATTTCCTTTCCCTCCCTGGATGTTGACCTTGTAGAGCAGAGTTGTCCAATCCATGGTCTGTGAGACTCTTTTGCTTGGCCTGCAAACCTCTTCAGTGGTTTTCATCAAGAGAAGATAACCAATACTTGAATATTAAAATTGTGGGTTTTGGGAAAATAAGTCAATCTTTTCTACAGACTCTATAGTTCTTGCTGTACAAACACTCTGAATTCATACAACAATGTAGCCCCTACTTCATGAAATGTAACAGGTGATAATACTTTTGACTAGACTAGAGATTCAAATAGCTTTTACAAAGACCTCACAAGGAAAATCTTTCTTTGGTTCCATCCAGTAATGCCATTCTCATAAGGATGTGAATTTCAGTCCAGATGACAGGACATTTTAATGTTAGTAGATGTGGCGAAATTTCACCTACCAACTACAATGGCTGTTTAACTCTTTCAATACGTAAGCTTTTTATCAATGCAGTGAAAGAAATTTCAGAAAAAAAATATCTCATGGAGCTTATTGTTGTAATATCAATCACCATGTTTTATCTTTATCTGAAAAACACAACATAATATACATGAATTTTTAGATAATTGAACAAGCAATGAAGTTTCACCAATGATAAGATGTTACAAGACATGAGGAATAAATGACTAGAACAAAAAATTGAAAATGACCATAACTGCCAATTTCCTATTATAAATATCTGGTCAAAGTAATCCAAAATGAATTATATTTTATGATTTTATTTTTGATCGTTTCTCACAAAATGTAAAAAAAAAAATCCTACATCAATAGAAACAAGTTAAACACTCATCAAAAATAGTATTTTTTGGAAGGTATGCAGAGGAGGCAATGTTTGAACATTAGAAACTATCAAATTTTGAAGAATTTGTGTTTTGATGTGGTAATTTTTACTATAGTTACATCTATCTATTGACCTTTCGAGCCGTAACAGGCCCATAGGGCGTAGACTAAGATACACCTTCTCCTATATGAATTTTTTGTTCTAGCAGTTTTCTTTTAAAGATATTTTATCAAATCTCGCCATCTGTCTCCGTCCTGTGCAAGCTATAGTTACATAATCTAGGGTTAAATACAGCAAAAGATTTCAAGACAGAACAAAAAACAGGCTCCTATATAAGGTAGGAAACCTTAAGACAGCATGTACATTAATTAGAGAATCAAATAGAGATCTATGTGCAGTCCTCACATCCAAACTATATTCCAACCATGAAAACTAAGCAAAAACAATCCTAGATGTTTCAGAAAGTGCCTCCAAAATTGAGTAACTTGAGACTAAAATGAAAGTCCTGTAGTTCATAATGCTTCAAACAAAATACTCTAAAGATATTTTTTCACGAGTATTCACAGATGGATTTACATCTGAAGTATCAAAGGTAGGCAGTAGTATCTGCATAACCTACCACAATGGAAAGACATAAACACACTCTTTCAGCCAGAGAAAGGTGCACAAATTTCAGAGCAGAGACAATTGACCTACATACAGTCATATAAGCTCTCAATGAACAAGAGGTCCTTAATTCAAATAATTGTTATTTTCAGTGGTGTAAGGTCAATCATACAAGCGATATCAATCCTGAAACAGGACAAAATCACTCAGGATATGAGGAACAACATATGTACGCTATCTAAAAAAAACATAACTAGTCCTACAATGGATATCAGCACACTATGGCATTCCTGAACATGAAAACAGACAAAAGCAATTGTTTTCACAATTATCATAAAAATATCTCCAATAAATATATGTATTTTATGCTTATATTTATATTTTTACACATAACTTGGTCTTGTGCTTATGAAGTCAGAGTATTTTCAAAAAAATTTTGATCTCAAAGGTCCAAATATTTGTGAAGCTTTACAAATCATCATCATCATTGAGTGCCATCTCCGCATCGAAGGTTGGCTACCATGGAGCGCCATTCCGCTCTCTCTCTTGCTTTGATGGTGCAGATTGTCACAGGCTGACTTGTCCATCTTTTGATGTTACTCGTCCATGTTAGTCTTGGTCTGCCTTTGCCGAAGCTTTACAAATACTTTACAATAATGAATATAATAAAAAAGTTATACTATTAATAGGCATAAGTATTACAGTCTATTCTAAAATTGTCTGAAATCAATAGTTTGATGTAATCATATTGAGAAATAATGCAAACTAGGTGGGTGTTCTCGATCATTGCAGAAAAGAAAAAAATATTTGACTAAATCTTCAATTGTTAAACAAAGTAATCAAACCCTTTTGCTAAACAACAGATTCTTTAAAATTAAACTCCTAACGATAGAGATTTCCACTTGTAGATATTGTTGTTGTTGTTGTTGTTATGGATCCAGTAATCTTTGAGCTGATGCCCTTCGGCCCAATGCCATGTAATAATATCTGCAGGTATTTTTAAGTTCTGCTGTTGTTCCGTACAGAGTATTCCATTTGGAGGGTCTTTGAGGAAGTATTGTTGTTCTAATGTCAGTGAGCTCTGGACATTGAAACAGGTGGTGTTCTACAGTTTCTTGTGGGTGATTACAGAGTGGACATACTGGGGTATGGTTTTGTTGTATTCTATTAATGTGGTTATTTAGCATAACATGTCCTGTTCTCAGTCTGAAGATGGTGGTTTGGTCTCTTCTGTAATTTTGGGCTACAGTGGGAACAGATGTGTTCTGATGGCTGTGGCATCATATGTACTCTCAAATGTCCGGACAACTGTTTCAACGACACCTGTCAACAGTCGATCGGGAATCTGTACATGCAAGAGAACGTTCTATGGGTCAGACTGCACTCTCAAAACTCCTGACAACTGTTTAACGAAACCTGTGATTCCCACGTTCAGAAGTCTGCCGACTACAACAAGCCCAAGCATATGGGCACTTTAATGTGTTTCTGTGCTAGACATGGTTCATTTTTTGTGTTTTTTGGTGAAGCCATGACTCATATCTTGCTGTGTTTCTGTCCTAGCCATGGCTCATATCTTAGCTTGTGTGTGCTGGTCATGGCTCATATCTTGGTGTGTGTCATGTTAGTCATATCTCATATCTCGGTGTGTCCATGTTAATCATGTCTCATATCTTTATGTGTGTCTGTGTTTAGTCATATCTCATATCTTAGTGTGTACCAGTGTTAGTCATATGTCATATCTTTGTGTGTGCATGTCTGGGTTAGTGATATCTCATATCTTTGTGTGCATGTTTATGTTAGTCATATCTCATATCTTTGTGTGTGCATGTCTGTGTTTGTCACATCTCATATCCTTATGTGTGCATGGCTATGTTAGTCCCATCTCATATCTTTGTGTGTGCATATCTATGTTAGTCATATCTCTTATCTTTGTGTGCATGTCTATGTTAGGCATGTGTCATATCTTTGTGTGTGCATGTCAATGTCATTTATATCTCATATCTTTATGTGCATGTTTATGTTAGTCATGTGTCATATATCTTGATGTGTGTCAGTGTTAGTCATGCCTCGTATCGCTGTGTGCATGTCTGTATTAGTCACATCTCATATCTTTGTGTGTGCATGTCTGTGTTAGTCACATCTCACATCTTTGTGTGTGTATGTCTGTGTTAGTCACATCTCACATCTTTGTGTGTCCGTGTCTGTGTTAGTCACCTCTAGTGACTCGGGCAGATGGTGCTCGTAAACCTGGGAGGGCCTACCATCTAAGGGCAGAATCCCCCTACAGAAAAGATCATCTGCTGCCTTGCAGGAAGATTGGGGACAATCAAAGGCTAGGGAAAGCAAACCCGAATAAAATGCTGGCTGAAATCGGATGCACTGGGCCACTGGCGCAGAACACAGTGCAACGTATTAACGGGTGTTCAGTCAGAGTGGATCTGACAGACTCTAATTGTGATGTTCTGTCTGTGGGGGCGATCAACACACTTAGCCTGACAGCTGACTTCATATGAGAGTCTGGAATCCTTACTCTGATTGAGTCCTGAACGCAGAGAGAGAGAGAGAGGTCTCTTCTTGTTAGGTTGTTGATGTTGTCTTGTGGATTTGGTCTTGCCATATATTTAAAAAGCTCTCTCCCTGTTTTCCCTAAGGCCCATCCATTCAGCCACTCCTCCTTACTGTTGGATTTTATGACTTGTTTGGCTGTGTCCAGTGTGATGGATGTATGTATCTGTGTCTTTTTGGATCCTCTCTTAGCTAATGTATCTGCCTTATCATTTCCTGGTATATTTGAGTGTCCTGGGATCCATTGCATTACCAATCTTATGTTATGTGTTTCAATGAGTTTGTCTGTGTCTATGATAAGCTGTGTGAGTTCTGTTTTGTTCGTGTTGTTTTCCAGTGCTTGCAGAGCCGATTTGGAATCCACTTGTAGATATTTAAAAACATGAAGTAGATGAGTAACAAAGAAATTAATTAGTAACCATCAGCTGAATGATTATTTGTCCAAGTTAAAAATATCACTAGCAAAGACTATTTAAATTTGAATTTTTCAAAGATTTACAAAGCAAAATTTAAATTGTAAACTCTAGCCACAATTGAAAAGAAAGTGAGTTGACCCTGTACTGATTAAAACCTGTGTTTGTGGAGGTGACCTCACTAGATATTGACCTAACAACAAAGGAGACATCTACAGCACCACCGAACAACACCAACAAACAGGACGGTGACAAATCAAGTAAATAAAAGAACATCAAGGCTGCCAGGTAGATCTGGAACATCAAAGAATGATCAATGCAGCAGGAGCACCAGGTAGGCAGGTTGGTCAGGAAGAGTAACATTAAACATGCATGCAAACATTAATGCCAGCCACATGGGTTCTGATACTCATATACAGCTAGTTCACTCTGTCGATGATGATATAGACTTTTTTGACTCTCTCTCATTGAGACTTATCATGTCACCATCTTAATCGTACAGTCTTCTAACCTGTGATCTGGGCAACAGCCTGATGGACGATCACTTCCAGGTTGTCTGTTGTAGTTTTAATTCTTGAGCCCTGAAAACTACTGTACCACAACAAGAACTATTCTACAAGGACTCTTAAATCTTCTAGAGCAAGTTAAGAGTTGATCTTGTCAAAATCTCTATTTTCTGGTAAAAAAAATACTGGATCAAGCTAATTTCAAGTGTCCAGTCTCGAATTGATTTTTTGATGAAAGAGCTAATCTGATCAAAGTGACTTGACTCCCTGAACTTTCTAGCATAAGTGTGTCTATTAAATATCTTAACTTTTGCCCAAACACTGTCCAGCACTATTTCTTCCTTCGTATCACTTATTGGCTCTGTTGTGGATAGGCCTCCACTTTTATTGTTTGACCAATGTCAGTTTTCATTTGGGAACTATATTGCTCTCTAATTGGCTAGATTTTAGATTGGCTGTCCAAATTCCCACAGACTAATTCCAGTTTTCAAAAGTCCAGGAAAACTGATAAAACTCATGGTCTAACTTATATATAACTGGTAAAAATAGAAATCTTCAAAACTGATTTGAGATGATATTCTTATCTTGTTGTCTGAGCCAGCTCTTTGTTCTGACCAACTAAAACATCCAGAAAGGGAACAAACAGTTCCCAGGCTTCAAATGACGCAACAAATTGACATGGTCATGTCTGGATTTCCTTTTGTTCACCTCAGCACACATGGTCAAAATTACTTGTAGGCTGGCAATTAAGATGTAAAGTTATTGTCCCTGTAAATCTGACTAGATTTAGAAGAGTATCCCTAATTCTTTCACATCAGCGTTCCCTTATGGATCTGAATTCGAACTTTCAATATTATTATTAATTTCTAATGCCTATTATTTTCCACCATGCAATATCTCAAAAGAGGAGCTAAAAGGTAGAAGAAGAATATCTCAAAAGGGCCCCATACACTATTAGATATTCACTTATTTTGGAAAATAATCAAATATTTATTTGGCTGCCCACTATCTGGCCTTCATTCTTGATCCTGAATCAAGAATCAACCATCAGTTTTTGGCGAGATGTTCATTTTTATCTAATGAGTCTATTCCTGCCAACTTTGCTTCTCCTATAAGTGTTTTTTATAGTGTCTCTAGATCTCCTTCTTTTACTGTGTCCTGATTTTTTTAAAAGGAGAACTTCTTTTGAGATTCTTTTTTGTTGTTTCTTCTCAACCCATACCTGACATACCTCCATCTTTTCTTCCTAATTGTAGATGATATCATTGGTATTGGTATATCACTGATATCTAAATTAACTAGGTCATGTCTGGTCTGATCATGTCAAATCAATGGGGGGCCTCGGTAGCCTAGTTGGGAAAACCACTCGACTGGGCTACCGACGTTCGGACAAACTGTGTTCGATTCCCACTGGAAGCAGTGTGAATTGTACTCGTGGTTGGAAAAAAATACCCCCACGGTCGACCCAGCAATTGGCAGAAATGGGTACCAGGGTATTACCCTGGGAAGGTGATGAATGTTGCCTCGCATCGTGAGTTTTGATGCTTGAAGCGACACTATGCAGAATTCTCCGAACACTTCTGAATAGGCGGCTGAGCACATAAGAGTAAAAACTTGTGTGCTAAGATGCTGGTTCAAGTCTCGTACTTGACCTTTATCTTATCTTAATATTAGTCTTGAATCCATTCCACTACCCATTGAGTATTTGTCTTAGGCATTTGTCTTCAAAGGCGTTTAATTTTCTCTCAATCACATTTGTAGTTTTCCAGCTTTCAAGTGCATAGGTAAGGGTTGATAATATGTTGGAGTTGAGTATTCTAAGTTTAGTTTTGTTGCTTAATATTTTTTATTTCCATATTTTGTCATGGTTTTCAAAATTGTTAGCTGCTTTTGCCTTCTGATCTCTTTCTTTGCTTCATCTTCTTAATCTATATAATTACCAAGATATACAAAGTGGACCACTCTATCTAGAGTTTGAGTTTAGATATAAATTCCCCTCAGGTGTATTTTTGCTTTTCATTATTTTTCTTTTATCCATGTTGATTCTAGTAATGGATGATATGGTGGCTGCGATATTTTGCACCTTGTGGATATTGTCACTCAGGAGTACATCAACATCTGCAAAATCTAGATCTCTCAGATAATTCTTGTTTTACCATTTTATGACATTACCTTTGCAGCATTTATTCATTATGTAATCAATTGTACAAAGAGCCATAAACAAACGCTACGAAAACGCCAGATTAAGAGGAAGACCAAGAAAGAGATGGATAAAGGGAATACTAGAGTCACTAGGAGGAATAACAGAAGAGGCCAACAGAAGAGCAAAGAATCACAGATTGTTTCTCCCCTCGACGCCAACGGCAACAGAGGAAGGATAGAAGTAGAAGAAGAATCAATTGTAATTCCAAATGTCAAAGGTGATAATATACATCCTTGTTTGACTCCTGGCCTAGATACATGGGTGGAAATTATCTTTATGACAAATATATCACCTTTTTCCAGAATCATAAATGAAATTAAATTGCCAAAAAGATTATTTCCAGATGGTAATTTAACAACACTATAATTCTTGGGAGGGAGCCGCGATAGCTCAGTGGTTAGTGAACTGGACTGCAAAAGGACAAGGGGTAGGATATGATCCCAACCGACGGCTTCCGGGTTCACCCAGCCTTAAATGGGTACCAGATTTTTTTCTGGGAAAGTAAAGCAGCACGGGCATAATACTGACCACATTACCCCAAAAATCATGTGCTGAAGGTCTGTAAAATATAGGGCCAATAACACCATATTTCCCTATATGCAACTTGGCGTGACGGGGGTACTTTACTTTTACTATAAGTCTTGGGCCGGTAAAGTTTACATACATAAATCTTTACACCTTGTCAGTCCCAGCATCTTTATTCTAGCACTGTACCAACAATTTTAGACATCGATGATAGGCTCACAAACAAGAGAAACAACCATTACAAAAATGAAAAGTGTCAAATGCATGTCAGGAAATAGACTGCTAGAGAATATCAGAAATAATGAGCTGAGAAAAGAGGTGTAATTACCACCATTAAACACATAAAGTAAGAACAAATTAAAAAGGTTTGGCCATGTAATGAGACAGAAAGATGAAAACATAATACAATGAGCACTGAATAAATGTTGTGAGAATACCAGACCAAAGGGATGACCATGAAAAATATGTATTGAAGGAATATTAGAATCACTGGGAAATGTAACAACAGTGAAGGCCAAAAAAGAGTAAGTATACTATATCTCCCATCAATGCTGAAAGGTGAATGTAGAAAAAAAGAGAAAGAAGAATAATCGTAGTAATAATAATAGTAGTAGAGCAACTAACAGTCGTGGACCAACACAATTAGTGACATCTTTAGATAGGATAATAGCAAATGCCTTCAGCTGTATAATATGTTAAATGAATAATTTGATACCAATTAATCAACTCACTTGACATGTATATTCTGGTTCTTTTTTTATCTCTTCAGCTGGTATCAAGTCTGAGGTGTCCATGACTTGATAGTCTGAGAACATAAGACAGAAAATGTATTTGTACATATATGTGCAACAACTAAGCTTTATATTCTTTTTCTTATTATCTGAAAAAAAAAAGGATAATGGGAAGGCTTGCTTGCTTGCATTCGCCTGATGACTAAAGGAGTATACCTCTTCATCATCCATCCTTAAAATGACATTAAGTGGGTATGTCTGTGTTGTGTTGTGGTTTGCAGTATAGCTGTGATATTTGCACCTTTTTGGTCCAATACATCTGACTTCAGCATGACATTTATGAGTCCTGGCTTGTCTTACATCCGCAGTCACTACTCACTTGGCTGGACTAGACAGGTTAGTCTGTTACTAGAGGCACCATGGAGAGGGGGAGTAGGGTCTGGATAGTTCTGGTTCACCGATCCTGGTGCAAGCCATCAGCTCTGCTGCTGTGAAGCGAGCCTTCGTCTCCTATGATTATGGAATGAGAAGTGAATCAGCATCATAGCTATGATATCAACATCATATAATGATAATAACTTTTGGTAAATAGTTTTCAAGTCTGATTTTTAAACACTCTGTTCGCTTTGGAGAACCAACTTTGAGCCTCTTCTGACACTCTCCATCCAAAAAGTTTAAACTCTTTTCACTCTTTTATTTAATCACTGGTCTCCTCTCCCATTCTTTTCTGTGTCCTATCTTTTTTCCTCCATCCATTATCTTGATTACCTCTTGTGCTCTACTTCACCCTTGCCACCTGTCTTCTCTCTCTTTCCCTCTTTTTTTCTATCTTTCAATGTACCCTACAGGGCACCTCTTTTCATCCTCATGAGACTCCCTTTCAAATTCGTCACTTTTGGCTCCTTTTGATCCAATTAAATTCTACATGCCCTATTGTCTGTTAATCATGTAACCAACAGCTATGAAAATCCTATTAACTATTTTTAGTGTTTGGCTTTCATGTTTTTATTTCTTGGTTATTTCACCATAGTATTTGCCTATCATATTGATTTTTATATATATTTTCTTTTACCTGATGAAGGCTTTTAATAAAACTTCATTGTTTGTCTCATCTCTGTATTAATTTTAGCTGCTTGATAGAATTTTATGTTTGTTTTATATTAACAATAATGTTGACTTGTCAATAAATTAGTTGTGGATCGTGCACTTAAAATAATTATTTATTACCGGTAAATTGTGGTCAAGTCTGATTTTTTTTAATATTAAAAAAAAGTGCAGTTTACTTTTTAGGTGTTTATAAAAATATCACTCAACATATCATATCTTGAATACTGGTAATGATTTAAATTACCAAAGTACATCACATTGACATTCTCTGTCCTTCAAAGTTAAAAACAATGTCCAAATCTATGATCAATTTCAAGTGGCCTGCTTCTGGTTTAGAAGTAAAAAATAATGACTGGTTGTGATACTCAGTTCAAGTAGTCTTAGTAAATCTCACTTTCTACAATATACATCATCATCATGTGACATACCGGTTGACTTAGGCGAACATGTCCTTCCACAATCTTCTATCTACAGTGCATCATATCAGTTCTGTAGTTGACTGTTTTCCATGCCATGACACCAAGCTATCCAGAATTTTCTCTCTTTGTTGTCTGCAATCTCTCTTTCCTTATATTTTGCCAGTTGTAACCAAGTATTCCAACTTTCCTCATCTCATGGTGTGCCCAAGAAATGTTGATTGTTTCTTTCTGATGTTTTTTAGGAGGTCCCTTTTTGTGTTGGCCTCTTGGAGAATTTCCTCATTGGTCTTTTTAACTGTCCAGGGAACTTTCAGCATTCTTCTGAGAAATCCCATCTCTGTCGCCTCTAATCATCTTTTCATTTGTTTGTTACTGTCCATGATTCGCTTCCATAGGTCAGAATTTGTTCTATATAGCACAGATGAACTCTCTTTCTCACTTCTATTGACATAGATTACAATATGCAAGGTAACTAAAAATTACAGAATTTGGCCATTTGGTAGTATTGTATGTTTATCTGGTAACAATTGTGTTGTGTATGAGCAAATCAAAATTTAAATAAAAATATTGTTGTTATTCTGTTAAACACAATTAATCTAGTCTGAACATATCATCAGCATCATAAACTATCATGATTGCATCAGTTGAGCATAATCAATGCAATGGATAATAAAGACTATTAAAATTACATTTGTAAGCCAAAAAAAAATACAGATTATGCTTTAAATTGAAGCAATGGCAACACTGTTTGTATAAAACATGACATACTCTACAAATCTCACAAAGATACTCATAATTAAGAAGCCTGATCTGGTCAATCATTTATAGCTAATGGGCAGTATCATCTATGAGTAAAGACTGTAATTGTAATGCCTAATTATATAGCTCTTTGTTTACATATTTCTGACTTTCAAAGAGTAACGGTGAAGCTTATTTATTTAGTAACATTAAGTCATGTAAAAATAATACCAACTTCTTCTTTCCTTCCTCATTTGCCTTTCAGCATCGAGGGGAGATATAGCTTGTGGTCTTTTGCTCTTCTGTTCACCTCTGCTGCTATTATGTTTCCTAGTGCTTCTAATATTCCATCAATCCATCTTTTCTGTGGTCGACTTTTGGGTCTGGTGTTCTCACAATGTTTGTTGAAGGCTCATTGTGTTGTGTTTTGATCACTTTGCCTTGTCACGTGGCCAAACCACTTTATCTGTTGTTTCTTTATATATTCTATGGTGGGGGTTATTCCTAGCTTTTTTTTCAGTTCATCATTACTGATCTTGTATCTCAGGCTTTTTCCTTTAATTCGCTTAACACATTTCATCTCAGTCTCTTCTCTTCTACCTTTTTAGCTCCCAGTAGAGCATAGGTCTTCAACAAACACTTTCCTTCTCGTTCTGTTTTTTGCCATTCTTTTATGATCATTCCATGTCTTCCCCATCATCTTCATCTCTGCTTCTATCTGTCTTCTCCAAGAATTCCTTTGTCTTCCTCTTTGTCTTTTCCCCTGGGGATTCCAAAAAAGGGCCTGTTGTGTAATACTCTCAGTTGGCTTCCGTAGTGTGTGTCCTATCCAGCACCATCATCTTTGCTGTATCTCTTTATCCACTGGTATTTGACTGGTACATTTCCATAATTCTATGTTAGTGATTTTGTCCTGCCATTTCCATCCTTTTATTCTGCGTAAGCATCCATTAATGAAAGTCTGTATCTTTGTGATTGTCAATTTTGTTGTTCTCGATGCTTCACAGCCATATAATAGGACCAACTTAACATTTAAGTTGAAAATTTTTATTTTTGTATTTAACCTAATTTCTTTAGATTTCCATGTTTCCCAGTGCAATGAAAGCTCCTCTTGCTTTTGATATCCTTATTTTGGTATCATTTTCTGTTCCTCATTCTTTATCTTTATTACTGCCCAGATATATGTAAGATTGTATGTCTAGTAGAGGTATTTCTCCTAGTTTTATCTGGTTATTGCCAACTGTATTAATTCTCATAATGTTGGTCTTATCTCTATTAATCTTTAGTCCTAGCTGTTGTGATCTCTCATCAAGTATGCTCCATTTAGCCTGCATCTGTTGATGGCTGTGTGATAGGAGAGCTATGTCATCAGCAAAGTCTAAATTATCAAGTTGTTTGGTCAGTGACTACTGGATTCCATCTCTGTTGTTTTGAGTTATTTTCATAATCCAATCTATGGCCAGTAGAAAGAGAAATGGAGACAGAAGGCATCCCTGCCTTACTCCTGTTCTTATTTCAAATGCTTCTATAATCTGTCCTTCATGTACCACACTACATTTTGTTCCTTCAAACATTGTTTTTATCAGGTTAATAAACTTTATGGGGATTCTGTAATGACTCAGCAACTTCCAAAGCATTCTTCTGTCTAAACTATCAAATGCCTTTTCGTAATCTATAAATCCAATATAAAGTGGGGATTTTAGTTCTAAACTTTGTTCAACTATTATACATAGAGTAGTTATTTGATCAGCACATGATTTGTTCTTCCTAAAACCTGCTTGTTCATTTCTCAAATGTTTCTCTATAGCCTCTTTTAGTCTCTCCAGAATGATTCTGCTTAATATTTTTCATGGCACTGATAGTAACATAATTCCCCTATAATTTGTGCACTCCTGTAAACTTCCTTTCTTTGGTAGTTTGATCATATAACCTTCTTTCCAGTCTTTAGGTATTTCTTCCCTCTCCCAAATTTTATCTAATAGATTATGTAACATCTTGGTAGAGGTGTTAATATCTGCTTTGATGGCTTCCGAAGGAATTTCATCTGGTCCTGTGGCTTTACCATTTTTTAATAGTTTGAAGGCTTTCATTATTTCTTCTTTGCTTGGTTTTCCACAGTTAACGTATAACTCTTCTTCTGCTGGTAGCATATCTGGAGAATTATTTGAGCTGGGTCTGTTCAAAAGTTCTTGAAAGTGCTCTTTCCATCTCTCCATTTGTTCCCTTATATTACTAAGCAGATTTCCTTTCTTATCTTTAATAAAGGCATTGATCTGTTTGTATTTTCCACTTAATTTCTTTGTGCTGTTGTACAGTTCTTACATATTCCCTTTATTTGCTGCTTCTTCTGCCTCTTTAACTAGTTCATCTATATATTTCCTCTAATCCCTTTTAATGCATCTTCTCACTTCTCTTAACTCATCAGCACAGGCACAAAATACAACATGAAAATCAACATCAACAAAATAGAAGTCATAAATGTCGCAGAAGAGAAACAAAACATTAACATACTATGAAGGCACACAAATAAAACAAGTAGAGGAATCAAATACCTAGGAAGATTGGTGACAAATGATAATTCACAAACAGCAAAGATAGATTCAAGATGCATCAAAGCTTGTCAAATAATTTGACAGTTATCACTACTATTGTCCAACAAGGAAATAACTCTAGAGGCAAAATGGGCACTTTACAATACAATCTTCATCCCAACGTTGCACTACCAATGCCAGTCTTCGACCCTAGATGCAAGAACAATAAGAAAAATAACTAGGGTCCTGGATTGGCATTGGTAGCACAATGTTGAGATGAAGATTGTATTGTAGAGTGCCCGTTTTGCCTCTAGAGTTATTTCCTTGCAGGACAAAAGTGATGATAGCTGTCCAGTGAATTAATAAGCTTTGTTGTATCTTGAGTCTATTTCTGCTGTTTATGAATTATTGTTTGTCACTAGACTTCCTTGATATTTAAAATCCTCTACTTGTTTTAGTAGCTTGCCTACTATAGTTATGTTGATGTTCTGTTTTTCTTTTTCGATATTCATGACTTCTGTTTTGTTGATGTTGATTTTCATGTTATATATATATATATATATATATGTCAGAAAAGCCCAAACAACCAACGATATCATCTACAATTAGGAAGAGAAGATGGACGTGACATATCACCTTAAAATGATAATGACGTCGATGTAGGATTGTAGATCGAACATATGTTTAGGGTTGAGAAGAGACAACAAGAACATTTTAAAATAAGCTCTTTTATTAGAAACATCAGGAAACAGAAAAAAAAGGAATACGTAGAGAGACACTTATAAGAGAAGCAAAGTTGGCAGGGATATATGCAATAGAACAATCAACTCAACATCTCGCCATGAGTAGAGATGGATGGCGGAAAAGAGCACCAGAGAGATGCAACGTCTAGCGGTGCTGTAAGGATGAAGATTTATTACTAATTCAGGTGTGTCATGTAGTCTTCAGTTACACACATTACAACAAACAAATCAAAATCATTTCGCTATTATTTAATAATTATCCTTTTAAAACACAAGTGGCAATTCTGAAAAGGCCTCACTGTCAGTATAACTGAGTAGCTGTACAACTCAGGTACGACATGTGACATACGTATATTAGTGTGGGTGGTGTTACTCAGTCACTGGTTATTGTCACGTCAAGAAAGTGCAACCCTCTGGCTCACGCTGGCTCCAGATCGGATATGTCCTCCACTAAATTTTCAAAAATTAATAACTGCAAAGCGAGAATGAATGGTGACAAATTGGATCCAACAGTATTCCCACAGAATGTGTCTACAATTCGCACACAGTATTACCAAATTTGCTTTCAGGACGAAGATTCCTTTCTCTTTAATAAAAATATGATCATATTCAAAAAGGTGAAAATTGTTCTGTCCGGTCCGGTACATGTAATGTTCTACCGGTATCGATATGGAGTAGTTTCGCATTTTTCTTTATCATATTTATAAATAACGTTCCAACACTAGAAGGAAAAAAAAATTAATTATAAAAAAAGACCATTATTTCGCGACCGCGCGATGATCATCGGCTGCACATAAAACACCAGTCCATAATTGCTCTCACTTAATTTTTTTTTTTTGGCATGGCAATTGCATTTTAATATAACCGAAAAGAATTAGTCTTGATTGCAGCAGCTACTGAGTTAAGTGCTCTGTGCACACAGTGAGCTGTGTTTCATCTGTTTTGATCGTGTTTCGATATTCCAATTGTTTACGATGAATGATGATATCGTATGACATGGAACAGTTGGCTGTGTTCACTTTCTGTGCGGTTTCGCCTTATGTCTTTTGGCGTGTGCTGAGACTGTTACGATGGGGACTACAGCTACCATTCTTTGTTTGGGAGATAAGTTAGTAATTCGGATGATTCCACTGGCACGGGCGGTTGAGCAATTGTGGATTCTAATTCGTTTGCAGTGATACTGGGCCTCCCATAACCATAACCATAATTAGTCTTGAGATTGAACGGACCGTACCTACCTAGAGCCAAGACATTTCGATGTAAGTAAATCCCCCAAACTAGTTTGAGAATCAAGACAAGAGGGAATAGATCTGCTAGAACCGTATGCCTCGAAATATTATGGTGTTTCATGCCACAGTGTTTCGTCATTATCTAACTTATTCTTGAATATAAACCCTTTTCTACTTCTTATATACACTTTTTTGATTGTGTGCATAAGAGCATAAGCCATCTTAATGATGTTACAGCTATGAATAATCACCGCCAGTGAATACATAAAGAAACAACAGATAAAATGGTTTGGTCACATGAAAATGCAGAGAGATCAAAACACAACACGAATCATCATCATCATTTGCCATACCGATTGGCGTAGGTGATCATATCCCTCCACAGTCTTCTATCTACAGTGCATCGTATCAGTTTTGTTGTTGACTGTTTTCCATGCCATGACACCAAGCTATCCAGTATTTCTCTCTCTCTCTCTCTCTCTCTCTTTAGCTTTCAATAAACATTGCGGAAAAACCAGACACAAGGGCCGAACACTAAAACGATGGATTAATGGAATATTAGAAACACAAGGAAACATAGCAGCATTTGAGGCTAACAGAAGAGTAAAAGGCCACAAATTATATCTACCCTTGACACTGAAAAGCAAATAATAAAGGGAAGAAAAAGAAGAATGAAGTTAAGTCATCCTAAAGAGAAAGTTGTTTTACCAATGCAGACCTGGACGCTAGACTCAAGAAACAGAAAAAATAACTACTACCGAGATTAAATGTATTAGACGAATGGTGGGAAACTGCCCAAGGGATACGATCAGGAATGAAGAATTGAAGAAAGCTAAAAATAATTCTCGACACATAATAGGCAAATAGCAGAAACTACAGATAAAATGGTTGGCCATGTGATAATGAGAACATCAGAAGCAAGGATCGAAAACGAGAAAGATTGAATAAGGGAATATTGGAAACACCAGAAAATATAGCTTAATTTATAGTTTAGTTTAGTGGACAGGTCACCCTTATTGAGTATCGGACAAGTTCATATGTGCTCAGATATTTTCCTAAGAATATTCATCATCGTATAGCGATTAACGACACCGATGTTGTGTTGGTTAAGTCTTCTTTCGATTCCACGTAGCGCTCTCGTCTGGCATCTCCCACGTTCACATAATATTTGTGAAGTCTGTTCATGGCCGGATTCTGGGTCATTTTTGGAGTCTTTTTTTCCCCCGTCCAGAGTACCTGAGAGATTCTAAAATGTCAAGAGGCCCATTGTCCTTCCCCACTAAAATTCAGCCAAACTGGCAAGTCTCTCGCCCCTTTCATTACCTCTCACACTCGCGTGCCCTGGCACGACAAAAGAAGCAGACACTTGTTAGAATAGACATACCAATCGACTCCAACCACTGCTTTCGAGCACGGCCTTTGCGATTTTTCTGAGCACTCATTATGTCACTGTGGAAACACACATGTGTACAAGGCTGTCTGAAGCCATGTAAATGCTTGTGTAAAAGCCATAATTTCCTTGGCCAAACTACATGTAGTCCATGCGAAAGCATCGTTGCGTTGTCTTCCTCCACAGTTCTACCTCCAACATGAGCCGTAAAAGCCCACGCGTACCTGCCGAATAATATATTTATCTGTGTAAATGAGTGTGTCACTTTCAGAAGAGTTCTCTAAAATCAAGGCCAGCACTTCTACTTCAACGACCAGTTGGTTTTGTTTTCTACATTCTCTGTCCTGTGTGACGACGACGAGAAATGACGTACTGCACTCTGATGACACTCGCATTGTTTGTTCAATCAATCATCGAGTGCCATCTCCACAACGAAGGTTGGAGCACCATTTTACTCTGTCTCTTGCTTTGATGGTGCAGGTTGTCATAGGCTGGTCTGTCCATCTTTTGATGTTACTCGTCCATGTTAGTCTTGGTCTGCCTCTTTTACCTTGCATTTTCCCCTACAGGATTACTTTTAGTAGGTTGTTGTGTCTTTTAACATGGCCCAAAAATCGCATTTGTCTTGTTTGAATTGTGTTTAGTAGTTCTCTTTTAATTTTTAGTTCTTTTAAGACTTCATCGTTTGTTTTCTTTTCCTTCCATCCAATTCTACCTATTTTTATATATATCCACAATTGTTTGTTACCTGAGTCCTAAGTCCTAGATGGAACACACTTGTTGAACTATGTCCATAGCCTGACACATCTATCATTTTCCTCTTTTTAATCTACTGCATTGTGTGCCCATATATCCACAGTATAGAGGGTTATGTGGGTCTGCATTGATTCGAAGGCAGACACATGCTCGCCAGTCTAATTCTGCCTGCCATCATTTCATCATCATTGAGTGCCGTCTCCGCATATAAGGTTGGCTACAATGGAGCACCATTCCACTCTGTCTCTTGCTTTGATGATACTTGTCTATGTTAGTCTTGGTCTGCCTTCTTTACCTTGTATTTTCCCTTCCAAGATTACTTTTAGCAGGCTGCCGTGTATTTTAACATGCCTCAAAAATCTAATTTGTCTTGTTTGAATTGTGTTTAGTAGTTCTCTTTTAATTTTTAATTGTTTAAAGACTTCATCTTTTGTTTTCTATAACTATACTTCCACCAGTGAAGAGATATAGATATTTTCTATGCCTGATAACTACAGCTCCATCAGTGAACAGACATTGAGGATCTTTTCCCTGCCTGATATCTACAGCTCCATCAGTGAGAAGACATTGAGGATCTTTTCCCTGCCTGATAACTACAGTACCATCAGAGAGAAGACATTGAGGATCTTTTCCCTGCCTGATAACCACATTTTACCATCAGTGAGAAGACATTGAGGATCTTTTCCCTGCCTGATAACCACATTTTACCATCAGTGAGAAGACATTGAGGATCTTTTCCCTGCCTGATAACCACATTTTACCATCAGTGAGCAGACATTGAGGAACTTTTCCCTGCCTGATAACCACATTTTACCATCAGTGAGCAGACATTGACGATCTTTTCCCTGCCTGATTACAATAGTGCACAAACAAAATCAGTCCACAGACAACTTGACCTTGACTACAGATTTAAAAAATTGCTTATCAAGTCAACCTTGTCCATATTTTGAGGGGGGGGTTAAGGCATAAAAATGCGAAGCTGCAGTAAAGCTGAATATAAGGAAAAATTAAAAAATAAAAAAATGGTATGTAAGAAGCTTTACGTGACAAGTGGACGACACAGACTAAACAACGTTTCGGCTCAATAGGCCTTCATCAGGAACAAACAATAAAAAGACACACACAAAACTGATAACGAAACAACCAAAACAAAAACAATCGAAATGTGTTAAAGCCGCACTTGGTTACGATTTTATTTTGGATTTCACAGGATAGTTTTATTTATTGTTGTTGTTTTCTTTAACAACAGGCCTATTGAGCCGAAACGTTGTTTAGTCTGTGTCGTCCACTTGTCACGTAAAGCTTCTTACATACCATTTTTTTATTTTTTTAATTTCTCCATATTTTCAGTCATTCTTTGGGACTCTACAAAGCCTGTCTGTTCTTTGATGTTACCTTCAATCTCTTTCTTTGTCCAGAGAAGAAGGTTGTCACATGTAATTAGAATAGCATTTTCATACCGTTTCCGTTTCCAAGATGGCGGAACTGAGTCACGTTCTCTCTATCGCTGCAGAAATTCCGTTGGATTCGTATCAACTTCGGGTTTCCGTTCCAATTTTCTGCATTTCAGTCGAAATGATGTTCTACTTGTTAAATCTGCGCCATTGAATTGGCGTTGCACGCACAGCAATGCTCCGTTTTGACAATTCAAGTGTTGTGAATGCGCCTTCCAACGTCTAACGACTAATGTTGATCTGCGTTTTACGTCACACAAGGTGCTGTTCAGTGACCATTTGATGGAGATGGTTGATGCAAGTTATTTACAAGTTACAACGCATTAATGTGGTGGGCTCCGTCAAGTCAGCGTCTTTGGGAAGTTTGTACCATGTTTCGTTCGTTGTAGACTGCATTCAGTAGAGTAATAATAAATACATGGGCGCAGACATTTTGTGCGTGCTACGTCATCATAATGGATCATCGTGTGTCCCAAGACCGACCATGCGCTAATCTTGCGTTTGGTGTGCATCGGGGATAATCTGAAGACGAACTGTGTTTTGTATGTTCGGAGATGGAGTCAAACACGATGTCCTAACATCATCAAGCGCCATACATTTACTATGACGATCATCATTTTCAGGAGGACGTGATCTTCCGGGCAATGTGATGGATAGGCGGCAGGAACCATTGAAGGCTATGTCTGCAAAGTGTTCCTTGTTGCAGTTTCCTCATGTTCCAAGTCCGGCTTGTTGCAGGAGCTACTGAGTTAAGTGCTCTGTGCACACCGTGAGCGGTGTGTCTCATCCATTTTGATCATGTTTCGATACTCCAATTGTGTATGATGAATGATGATATCGTATGACAGGGAACAGTTGGCTGTGTTCACTTTCTGTGCGGTTTCGCCTTATGTCTTTTGGCGTGTGCTGAGACTGCTATGATGGGGAGTACAGTTACCTTTCTTTGTTTGGAAGATGAGTTATAATTCGGATGATTCCACTGGCACGGGTGGTTGAGCAATTATGGATTTTAATTCGCTTGCAGTGATACCGAGGCCTTCCATAACCAATAACCAATGTAATTAGAAGAGACAAGATATTTCAAAACAGGCCCTCAAATAGGAACCAGAGGGTAAAAGAAGAAAAGGCTGACCTAAAGAAACACTAAAAAGAACACTGCAGTGAAAGGCAAAAACAGCAGGCATCAGCTCACTTGCCGAGATTGAGCAACTCGCCCTGAATAGAGTCATGTGGCAAGATAAAATACTGAAAAGATCCTGTGCAAGGTTTGATACTTGATCGTTGGACAGTCTTCAATTTCTGCCTTATGTGCCATCTTTGGCTTGAAAGGACAACAGATAGATAATTATCACACATTAACTTCTAGCACCTTCCTTTATTTTCATAATGCCTGCTCAGAATAAATATATAATCAATTTTAAGAATGATGGAGACAAATATGTAGTGTGAACCAGATCTATGGAACTCATTGGAACATGGACACTTTTGAGTGAAGTTGTGATATTTTATTATTGCTCCACAAAACATCCCTAGCATTATCAGCCATTGGTTGTTTTACCACCCAAGGACATGAAATAGAAGAATATAAAGAATGAACAAAGAAGATGGACCTCTACCAAGAAGATGCTGAGAAAAAGAATATAGGTCGGTTCCTACAATTAGAAATAAAGGCAGGAGTCTGCTTGCAAGCACTGAAAAAAAAAATTAAGAGTGAGGTGAGAGACACTATACAGTTTATAACTCACTGAGGTGTGTATTATGATGCCATGTTTTTTGTTTGTTTGACACTTAAATTCAAATTTTTGTTTTTTTTTTACTGGAAAAAAAAAATTGAAATAAAAATATTAAAGAAATTTCATATAACCACTTCATATACTTATTCAGAATTATTGCTACAAGAGAACTCTCTCAGTTCCTGAAACAACAAATCATGTTGGTATCTCAAGGATAAATATGTTACATACAATTGTCACCTGCTCCAAGAAGTGATTGCAATATCAAAATAAAGTCAAGCTTCCTCTACTTGCCTTGTTAGATATATGGGTGTATATAGTGTTCATGGCCGTAATCTTCTTTTGACCATAGCACATTTTTGAGTGATGTGGTCTTATCATGACAGACAGCCTTTACTTCCCAAATATTAATGGTAGCCATTTTTAGAGCCTGGGTGAATCCATGAGCCTTGTTAGGCTGAAAAAAGTCTGCCACTTCTGGGGATCGAACTGGGCCCTTCTGATCAGAAAGTGAGCACACTAACCACTCAGCTACAGAGTCTCCAAATCTCAACAAAGCCAAGTCAAATGAAAAGATAATGACCACAAAAACAGATCAAAGTTCTGGACAAATGTACAAACAAGAGTTGAGAAGGAGCAAAAAAAAAATTGGTGACACCTGAATAAACAAACACAAAGGGGTAGATGTATAAAATGCTGGGGACAAATGTATAATCAATAAAGAGTAAAGCAAAGTTGCAGAAATAAAGAGCTGGGACTATTGTAAAAAAATTAATGGCTATAGAAAAAGTTGCAGACATAACATTTGGAGACAACAATGCAATCAATGAAGGATATAGGAAAAATTGTAGACATAAAAAGTTAGAGGCAATTGTACAAACATTGAAGGGTTGGAAAAAATCTACAGACAGACAGACACATACAGAAGTGTAGGCACATGGTTACAAATAAAACAATAGAGAAGCCAATGCAAAAATAAATAAATAGAAGTGATGACAAAACACAGATCAACAATCACCAAAAGACAATTTAATATTATTTATGACTACTCAAGACACCTGACAGCAGAAGAAATGACATTTCCAGTAAATTATAGCTGATGGCTTATGCCAGGATTGGTGAAGACAAAGTTAATGACATAGTCAGGGCTATCGTACAGAATTAAAGGATTATATAGATGTAAAAATGACACAAAATAGTATAAGGCAGTTAAACTAATAAAGAGACAAGACAAACTAAAACATTTAAGCAAAATCCTTCAACAGGTGCAAGTATAAAACAACATATTCATCTGAAATGACAAATTGTAAACAAAAAAGGATAAACACAGATCTCAAAATGGAAATAGTGAAACAGCAACAGCAGCTGGGATTTAGGTGCCGGTTGGTTATATAATGTAACTAGACAATAGGCCAGATTTGATCCCATTGGGCGAAAAGTTGCCAAAAAGTGAAAAATTTTTAAGGGACTCATGAAGAAGGGAGGGGTTCTATTGGGTTGATGAAAAAATAAGAAGAAACCGTGGTAGCAAAAAAATAAAAGTAAGAGAGACAATAATGATAGAATAGTGGAAGAGAACATTAAAGAAAAGAGTGAAAAGATACCCCCAAGCCTCTTGGGTGGAGAGCGCTAAAGCAGGCTATAGAAAACAATGCATACATAAAAAGTTAGCAACAACTATAGAAACATTGAAAGGTGTGAAACAAATCTATAGACATAAATAGACACATGCAGAAATGTGGGCATAAAGTCACAAATAAAACAATACTGAAGTCAATGTACAAATAAATAAATAGAACAAATAACAAAATGCAGTAACAGTGACAAATAGACAATTTAATATTATTTGTGAATACTTAAGGCACATGACGCATACAGAGGTGCTGATGTTAATAGTGACCACAACCTGTGCATTGGGAAAATAAGATTAAAATTTAGAAACCAACAGAAGAGGTCAATTACACATAAAATTGATAGTCATAAACTGAAAGATGAAGCAATAAAGGAAAAGTTTAACATAGAGCTAAGTAATTGTTATTCAGCACTTGGTGAAATAGACTTAGATATCAATGAAATGTGGGACTCACAGAGCAAAATACTAATGACAGCAGCAGAAGCAAGTGCTGGACTGAAGAAAATGGAAAAACGAGCTTGGATCTCAGACACCACATGGAAATACATCAAAGAAAGAAGAGAAGCGAAGAGAGCCATGACTAATGTAAAGACAGATCTTGGAAAGGTTCTGGCAAAAGCAACATACAAAGAATTAGACAACAAAGTGAAAAGTTCGGCAAGAAGAGATACAAGAGCTTATATAGACAACTTGGCAGAGAAAGCAGAGACAGCTGCAATTACAGGAGACAGCAGAACTCTTTATACTGTACAAAAGATGCTGACAAACACCTATACATCCAGTGGAACACCAATTCTAGACAAATCTGGATTAATGCTAACAACAAGCGCAGACATAAAAGCCCGTTGGGCGGAACACTTCAAAGAAATTCTTAACCGTCCACTACCTCACAGTTTAATAGATTTTGAAGCTGAAACACCAGCAGCAGAATTAGATGTAAATTTAGATGACTTCACCTTGAGTGAAATAGAAACCACCTTAAAGCTAATGACCAATAACAAGGCTGCTGGAGAGGATAAGTTAACAGCTGAGATCCTCAAGGCAATTGATAGCCATAATTTAATACATCTCCAAAAAATGTTCAACATCATTTGGAAAACAGAGAAGACGCCTCATAAATGGAAAAAAGGAATCATTGTTAAGATCCCAAAAAAGGGCAATCTTAGAGATTGTAACAATTGGAGAGGCGTGACACTTTTGTCAGTTGCCTCAAAATTATTCTGTAAAATCATCCTAAATAGAATAAAGGATTCAATAGAAACAGTAATGCGTGAAGAACAGGCTGGGTTTAGAAAAGGGAGAAGCTGTCTTGACCACATTTTCACTCTACGACTTATATTGGAGGAACACATTGAAAAGCAAAAACCTTTTGTACTTAACTTCATCGACTTCAAAAAAGCATTTGATAGTATTCATAGAGATTCTTTGTGGAAAATTCTGAAGCAATATGGCTTACCATCAAAAATCATAAATATTATCAAAGACATGTATGATGGTTACACATGTGCAGTTCGAACAGAGGAAGGACTGAGCGAATGTTTCCCAATAGAAACTGGGGTTAAACAAGGATGTATTTTATCGCCCTTGTTATTTGGAATTGTTATGGACTTCATAATGAAGAAATGCTGCACTGGTAATAAAGGCATCGAATGGATATAAGGAGACCATTTGGAGGACCTGGACTTTGCTGATGACATAGTTCTCATCAGCAATCAGATAAAAACGATGCAGGAAAACACAAATGAACTATCATCAATAGCCAGCAAAATTGGGCTTGAGGTCAATCATGAAAAGACTAAAGTCATGAAAAGTTTAATTCCAACAAGTGACAAAATATACATGGAAAACAAACCAGTAGAAGAGATCGATCACTTCATCTATCTTGGAAGTCACATTGATCGAGAAGGGGATACGAGCAAAGAAATTAGAATCAGACTGGCTAAAGCAGCAATGTCTTTCAGAAGCCTTGAAAAGTTGTGGAAATCAAAACTCATTAGCACAAACACAAAACTTAGGCTATTCAAATCAAATGTACTATCAACCCTTACGTATGCGTGTGAAAGCTGGAAAACAACAAGAGATATAGAAACAAAGTTGAACGCATTCGAAAATAAATGTCTAAGGAAAATACTTGGTATAGAATGGAACGAATTCAAAACAAACGAGGAAATTAGAGAAATCGCCAATCAACCACTAATATCTTCAGTAATAAAGAAAAGACGATGGTCATACGTTGGACATGTGATGAGAAGAGATAATAATCGAATAGCAAAGCAAGCCCTCATATGGGAAACAACAGGTAAAAGAAAAAGAGGAAGACCCAGGGAGACACTGAGAAGAACATTGATGAGAGAGGCAAGAGCAGCAGGAATCGGCTCCCTCAATGAGATAGAACTGCTTGCACAGAACAGAGACAGATGGCGAGATTTGATAAAATATCTTTAAAAGAAAACTGCTAGAACAAAAATTCATATAGGAGAAGGTGTATCTTGGTCTACGCCCTATGGGCCGGTTACGGCTCGAAAGGTCAATAGATAGAAGGCACATGACAGAAGCCAAACTGAAGTTCCCAGAAAATTATAGGTGATAGCTTGTGCCAGTATTGGTGAAACAGAACCATCCAGACCCTACTCCACCTCTTTGTGGTGCTTCTAATAACAGACTAACCAGTCTTCCCTGATTTAGTAGGGTCAAGAGGGAAGACAACCCAGTACTCAAATGTGCTATAGTGAAATTGGATTTGTTGGGCTGAAAGACACAAATATCACACAATATACAACAGAATACCTCACGCACCCCTTCCTCAATAGATGGATCTATCTATCTTTCGTTCGCCTGAAGTATTGTCTATATCTGCAATGTCGTTTCCTGTATAAATTTTACTGTCTTTTGTAATTCTTGCTCATCAAGGCCAGCTCCTTGTCGTGGGGATGGGGCTTAACAGTCACCAGGGACTGAAAACTAAGACTGGCCAGGCCTTCCTACAACCGAGCAAGACCACAGTCTGCTCTAGCAAGTTCAAGTGCTGAAGTCGGAGGCAACCAGCCAAAAGGCGCACAACAATCAGGATGCCACGCACTCAACGCATATGGAAGTATGTCTAATAGATGGATCACTGAAGCACTGTTTCAGAGGAATTTGATACTCAGATGTGGAAGTTGGTCATCCAAACCAACACATATTTTTGTCCTGGGTTGCCACAAGGCTCACCATTGTTACCGGTTCTATTTAACGTGTACACAATTACGATCACAGAACAGCAGCAGCTGGATAGGAGGGGAAGAACTATGACTTTTGCTGATGACATTCTGGGATATTGAGAGGGAAGAGACAGATGTGAACCCGCCTCCATACTACAAAATGAATTTGATCGCATCTCTTCCTGGTGTGGAGTATCAGGTGCATGGTTCTCCCGTAACAATCATATCGTTAACACGGAAACACTGGTGATACAAATGGGAGCTGATGAGGGGACCAAGGCCAGGTTGATGATATACCTCGAAGTTAAGCTTGACTGCAGCCTGTGTTTTCAAGACCATGTCAACCACATAACAAAATCCTGCAAAGGAGTAGCCACCTTGAAGGTCATGGCACCTGTCAACATCAAGCAGAGGCCTTCTGTTCCAGGGACTAGTCTTCGCACCAATTGAGTACGGTCTGGCAATTCTTAATGTCAGTGTGATGCAAATTGACAGGCTTGAGAAAATACACAATGAAGCTATGTGCATTATCTTGGGGTGTACGAGGGACACTCCCTGTGTAGCAATGTGGTATCTTCTTGACTTTCCAACTTTGGATGAGAGGATCAAGATCTGGAGGGCACAAGCATACCTGAAGATAAGTGGCATCCACTGCACTAAGAGCTCAACATAGAGAAAGGTGTCAGGCTAAAAAAGAGGTAAATCATGGGTGGGATAAGCAGATGTCATAAAACAGGTCTGTGGACATGCCAATATAAACGCTGGCAAGGAGTGGATACCGGTGCCTAAGTCATTTAAGAGGACATTCTCGTGTGCTGTCTGTCATACTTGACAGTAAACGGAGGGAACAGAACCCAGTCATGGTCAATGTGGAGGTCAATGGTCTCATCTAGTATAACACTGATGAGAATGATGCAGTCATCTATACAGACGGATCTGTAACATGACACAGAAGGAAAGGAGTGCATGGGCATCTACAGCAAGCTTTGCAGGCAGAATAGTCAAAGAAGACAGTGGTACATATGTTATGACCACGAGCAGCATGATGATGCAGGTGATGGCAGTGACCAGGGCATTCATCTGTTTAGAGTCACAAGACTACACCCACACCAGCATACTGAGTGATTCAATAAGCATGAATAAAAATAGAGGATGACTTTGCATGCATGCAATGGGTAGAGTCATTGTAGAAGTCAAAAATATGTAAGGTCACCTGTGTCTACATTCCTGAACATGCGGCAGTACAGGGAAATGAAAGAGTGGACAGCTGTGCTGTCTTTGAAGACAGTCAACCAATGGATCAGGCAGACATCATCAATACCCTCCGAGATGTGAGAATGGCACAGGACTTCAATAACAATGAGTCTACGTCACTCCTTCAGGTGAAAGAGATGGGAGTTAAGATGGGCATAGCCAGAAACGAGAAACTTAGTGGGCATATAAGAAGTCTTATCAACTATCACAGAACTGGAGTCGTCAGTCGCTGGACACCGCAGGACTTGATGAGCAGGGGACCTGAGCACCTATGGACATGTTTGGAATGCAATAATGATGACCTGCAAATAACTCAATCACAGTTCTACTGCAAACTTCAACACAACACGTACATGCCCACTAAACATCCTTTTAAGGGTGGATGAAATGGGTGTATTCCCTTAGACATTTGGTGAACGCAAGCAATCAATGTTATTTGCTCTACATCCATTTCAAAGGCTGAAACATGTAAATTTTAGGGAAAAAAATAAAAAATCCAGACACTAAAGTACAAGAAGTAAAACCACAACAGATTCTCACTGTTTGTAACTGGATATGAACCTAGCTTCTTTCTTTATACAGAGGCCAGCATCTTATTCTGGATCACACAGACTCCTTATTTATCAAACCTAGCCACCTGAACTATGTTCTATCAACTATTATTCCTTCTGTCATACGTTTACATTTTTTAGGAACTTCAATCAAAATGTTTCATTTATGAAACTGAACTGGTCTCCATTAGGTCTTAAAAAAAAAAAAAGCAGCTACTTTAACAATAACCATTAATGGAAAAGGTTTATACCCTGTAAGTGTTCTGTTGTCTTTTTTAGAGCTATATTCTAGCTAAAATAAGTGCCATATACATCATATGTATAGATCTTTTACCCTGTGTGTCTTCCCTTGTGTTCCTCTATATGTTGAAGATTTACAAAACATACAGTACATACATCACATGTAAAGCGTCTCCACTATGTGTTTTCTTTTGTGTTTTGAACTCACAAAATCAAACAAAACATGCAGCATACATATTACATGTGAAGGTAGGTATTTTACTCTACATGTGTTCTCTTGTGGTGTTTTAGAGCTATATACTCAAGAAAACATTCACCACATACATCACATGTGCACTCCTTCTCTCCTGTATGTGTTTTCAAGTGTCTTTTTATACTATCAAGCCGAGCATAACATGCACCACACATATCACATGCATATGGTTTCTTTACTGCATGTGCTCTCTTGTGACTTTTTAGATTATCAAGTCTAACAAAACATGCACCACACAAATCACATGCGTAAGGTCTCTCCCCCGTATGTTTTCTCTTGTGTATTCTTAGTGTTCCTTGATGAGCAAAACATGCAGCACACACATCACATTTGTAAGGCCTCTCCCCTGTATGTGTTCTCTTGTGTTCTTTTAGACTTGAAGGGTTAGTAAAACATGAAGTACACACATCACATTTGTAGGGCTTCTCACCTGTATGTATTCTCATGTGTTTTTTTAGATCACCACGTGCAGCGGAACATGCACCACACACATCACATTTGTAAGGTTTCTCCCCTGTATGTGTTCTTTTGTGACTTTTTAGATCATTATGTCGAGAAAAACATGCAGCACACATATCACATGAGTAAGGCTTCTCCCCTGTGTGTGTTCTTTTGTGTATTTTTAAACTTTCAAGTTGAGTAAAACACGCAGTACACACATCACATTTGTAGGGCTTCTCTCCTGTATGTGTTCTCTCATGCTGTTTTAGTGATCTATGCTGAGTAAAGCATGCACCACACACATCACATTTGTAAGGCTTCTCCCCTGTATGTGTTCTCTTGTGACTTTTTAGAGTATCACACTGAGTAAAGCATGCACCACACACATCACATTTGTAAGGCTTCTCCCCTGTATGTGTTCTCTTGTGTTTTTTTAGATTTCCATACAGAGCAAAGCATGCACCACACACATCACATTTGTAAGGCTTCTCCCCTGTATGTGTTCTCTTGTGACATTTTAGATTTCCATATTGAGCAAAGCATGCACCACACACATCACATTTGTAAGGCTTCTCCCCTGTATGTTTTCTCTTGTGTTTTATTAGTGCTTCAGATTGGGCAAAAGATGCAGCACAAACATCACATTTGTAAGGCTTCTCTCCTGTATGTTTTCTCTTGTGCCGTATAAGATTACCAACTACAGCATAACATTTACCACACACATCACATTTGTAAGGCCTCTCCCCTGTATGTGTTCTCAAGTGTACTTTTAGATGACCAAGTAAAGTAAAACATGCACCACACACAGTACATGTGTAAGGCCTCTCCCCTGTATGTATTCTCTTGTGTTTATTTAGACTTCCTCTCAGAGCAAAACAAGAACCACAATCATCACATTTGTAAGGCTTCTCCCCTGTATGCATTCTCATATGATGTTTTAGATTTTGAAGATGAGTACAACATGCACCACACATGTCACATACGTAAGGCCTTTCTCCTGTATGTTTCATCTTATGATTTTTTAGTTGTTGAAGTTGATTAAAACATCCACCACATATGTCACATACATAAGGCTTCTCCCCTGTATGTAATCTCTTGTGTGTTTTTAGGTTTGAATTTTTAGTAAAACCTGTACCACACACATCACATATGTAAGGTTTTTCTCCAGTTTTTGATATTCTGTGTCATCTTGTTTTATTAACATTGTCCCCATCAACAGTATAAGCTTCAGAAACTATAGAATGAAGCATGTTTTCATTTCCTGGCAATTGATTAGACTTGCTTCTGGTATCCTGAAATTGGGGGCCAGAATCTTGGCTGCAGTCTTTATCTTGACTCACCTGAGAACAAATGGAGATTACAATGTTAAAATAAATCATGACACAATGTTGATGAATATTTGCTTCTTCTTGTACCTACCTGCTTGAGAATCAAAGGAGATACAAAGTTCTGGTTCTCACCCTTTTGGTGGTCACACTCATTTCTAATTGATGCAGCTGTAACATTTCTTTGATGTTGTCTGTTCATCTTAATCTTGGTTTGCCACTTATTCTTCTTCCTTTTCCTCTTTTAATATATGCTTTGTATGGTAAAATATATCACACTGCATGCTATCTAGAAGAGCAGAACAGTTTATTTCTACTTTCTGTATGTAGCTTAGGATTGGCCCAATGCCTACTCTATCTCTTATATTATCATTTCAGATTCTGTCTTTTCTGGTTACTCCAAGCACTATTCTCAGACATCACATCTCTGTGGTGACAAGCTTTCATTTGTACCTAGACATAAGCAACAATGTTTGACAATGGCAGCACAATGTTGTAATGAATATACTCTGTATAAGATGTTTCTCGATGGTAATAGGTACTGCTTTATGTTGAAGTATACAGGATAGCTGTCCCAATTTGCTATCAACCTTGGCCCTTGATTCTTTAGAACTTGGATCAATCTTTTGCCATGGCCAATCACAGAGAGGTCTGGTACTTCTGGGTAATTTTCATTTATTATTATGGTTGTATAGATTTCTTATTATTTCCTTCTACCTTACTCGCATTGTTTTTTTTCCTGTGTCTCTTAATCTCATTCAATATCATTTATGTGTTTCATTGAAGTCACAAGACTTAGACATCAATTGAGCTTAAGGCATTCAAGTACTGAGGCTCAAACCATTTACTATGTCTACTACTACTAATGACTCACTACACAGTGGTCCTTCTATATAGCAGGTATACCCGATCTATGTTGACTTACACAATCCTTTTATACCTAAATCTAGGTTTCTCACTCCCTAAACTTCTACCTTACTCTACTTTGCTAACTAGCTCTCTGATTATTCTACATTCTTGTGCTCTAGTTTGGAGCCTAATATCTTCTCTCTCTCAACATAAGCCATTTTCTAGATTTTCATTCATACAGACAGATACCAAAAGGACTCGAAACTAAGAGAGATACTTAGAAGTGAAACGCTTAGAGAGAGAAGCACACACTGGATACTCTACATGAGTCTCATGCACAAGGTTGCTCATACAGAGATGTAAAATGGAGGCATAAAACCGAAGTCTAACATACAGGCTCAAAAGAAGCGGAATGCTCAGAGACCAGCACTCTCACAAATCACTTAGAGACAAACAGCCGAGAAAGTCACTTCTTACTCAGATAGATAGATCCCCCATGATGTCTTTAAAGATCTGCTCAGTGTATAAGTTGAATGGACATAGTGAAAGAATGCAGCCCTGTTTTACTCCTCTTTTTGAGTCTTTAGTGCAGGGTTCTTTCTCAATGCATCTTATCAGTACTGTTTGTTTTCAATATAATCATAATTAATGTGAAAATTTTAATTTAATTAAAATGAAAGAATATTTCAATTTTGTTAGTTGTTATTGTGTACTTTACCTCACGATTAGCAATACAGACTACAGGTCCATGTTTAGGGCAGTCTCCATAGTTTTGCTGACAATTCTCACAATCTAAATAAACAAAAATAACATGATGAAAAGGGGAACAAAATATTAAATAATAGCCAGCAAAAACAATTAAAAATGACTGCCTGAACTAAATGTAGCCTGCGAGACTGATCCCAGAGTTCTTCTTAGATCCCTTGGGGTGTCTGTTATAAGACATATTTCCTTGTCTATTCTTTGTTGCCACCAATCCATTTCCTTTTCTACAGGTTCCCCTTACAGCCTTGGTGCCTGAGTAGTTAGTGCACTCACTACTAAATAACTTTGATTCCCAGATCAGGCAATTAATTTTAGACCAACAAGGCTGTAGAGTTCACCCAGCTTCTAACAATGGGTGGCAGAGGTTGTCTGGGAAGTAAGGGAGGCCTTGAGTGATATCTATAGGAAGCGAGAATAAATGTCGCATTGGTCAAAGAAAAGTAATATGGTCACTAACATCATATTCACCATATCTTCATCATATGACCTATATCTTATTTGACAACAAACAACTGTGATGCTCAGTAGATGGATGTTTTTATAAAGATGTGTTATTTTTTATTAACATGTCTGTACAATTTGGAATCAAAGCAACATATACACTCTATGGTTGGAAATAAATCAGATCTTTAATTACTAGAGCTAAACCAGAGAAACAAAAAACACATACACATGTATGCATGCACGCACACAAACGAACATTCCAAAATTTTTCCCCAGTGCAGTTCTTTACTACAGTCTACATTATTACATGTCGTATCATATCAAATTTTATGTCAATGAAGATGTATAATCCTCTCAATGTTGATAAACATTTGTCACATAAAATAAAATATTACTAGAGATTAAAGTAAAATAAAACCATATGCACTAAAATTATGAATATAGATTGTAACAAATAAAAACTTACATAGAAAATTTTCCTTTTCAGAAATAAGTATTGAAGTATTATTATCTTCCATTGTGTTGCCATCCGTCTGCTCCACCTGACCCTGCAAACAATTTTTTATACTTTTAGAATAGGTCACAGTGTAGCAACTATACAGAGAAAACACTAGTTGTTTTGAAGCTAGATCACTTATAAAAGAATTTATAGATCACGATTTTATTTTCTATTCATGTTGATATGTTGCTAGAGCTCTAAACTGTTGAGTGTATGTACATATACAATGCAATTTTGCTTTGTTGAGGTTTTCAATCATTGGCTTCATTTTGTTGCTGCACACATTGATGGCTTTGCAGTGCAGGTCAGACAGCATTGTAAATTTGTCCTAGTCAGCTTTCTTGTAATTCTCACAAGGCAATAGTTTTATTTCCTTGAGGACATGTTACATGTTTATCTCCAACATTTTTGACCTGTGGTCCTGATCAGCTAGTTGGTCAAGATGTATGTTTGAGCTAATTTTGTGTTCTACATCCCCTATAGCAAAGTCAAGATCTGGAGTGGAGGTAAGTATGCTATCTTCTGGCGGAGAAATATGGCTTGTCATTTGACCTGTTTATCAAGTGAAGATTTGTATCTATCTCTCAGTCTTCTACTTTATTGTCCCTGTTGTCCATATCTGGATATCTCCATCTTTCAGACCTGCTATCAAAATAGTAAATAAACAGTTCTAGCTTGTTGTTTCCCTACTTGATAGTGACAGATCCTTGTTTAGTCAGTGGAAGTAGAAAATGTCAGATCTAATCATTCATGCTTCTTTTAATCTTCAAGATTTGAAGATCACAAAATTGACCTGCAATCACCTCAGTTTTGATATCCTCTTTAAAACTTGCAGCAGAATAGCAAATATACCCATCCAGTGAGCTACAGACAGAGCAAGACTATCATACAAAACAAAATACAGAACACGGTAGAAATAAGTTACAAATAAACAACAAGCTTAACACAATGACCAGCAACCAAGGCGTCCATAGACGATAATTTTCAAAATCAGAACATGTGGCTATAGGCTTCTGAGCCACATTCAACCCCCGCCCCAAACAAAATAACTCATGCCAATAAATGTCTCTGTGAAGAGAGAAAGAACACAGACCCATGACCTCCTTAAAAGATTTAACAACCCTCCGGTTAAAAAGTCCCTAGAGACTAAGAACTACATTTTGTGTGTTAATTAATTTTTCAGTGGCAGTCGTGTGCACAGGGGTCCCTCACCACACAGACAGATAACCCCGACTTCGAGGACTCATATTTTTTTCCATCCATGAGTAATTGATGTTTCAAGCCGGGCCTCACTGCTGAGACCAGAGGTGGTTGCTACAGAGAGAAATCATAAATAAAAATCCCAACTAGTGCAGCCGGGATTTGAACCAACAACCTCTCTGTCTCAAGGCTGGCGTCTTGCCTTGAGACCAACAAGTTCCCAGGAGAAGAGATGAAATGGCTAACAAAACTGTCTTGAACATAGAGAAAGTGAGAGAGACAGAGAGAAAGAAAGGAAAAAAGTAAAAAGAATTAGGGAGAGTGAGTTTGAGAAAGTTTAAAGAGCTGTGTCTGTTTCAAATAAATTTGTTAATCAAGCTGTCATGACTAGAGGCACTTCTGCCCACAATTTTTCTTTTTTGTCCTTGATTATTTATTTTTCCCTGGTGTTTTTATTTAAGTAATGTACTACTTCAGCTTTAAGAATGTTTAGCATTGTCTCTAATGGTATCTTATCTTATTGATTGTTTCTCTGAAGTGTTTTGTTGATCTTTCCTTCTGATCAAGTTATGTGATGAGCATCTCATACTTATGTAAGGTTTGCTCTATGCTTTCACTCTTGCTAATTCACAAAATAGAATTTTGCTTATATTTGTGTGTTCTTTTTCTACTTATCTTGAAAGTTTATCCATGAATTCCTTCAACCATACACATTCTGAGCCTCTCCATTCTGACTTCAATCAACTATTTCAAGATATTCTTACAATGAACATACACATTGGGTTTTAATTTTTTTTAAATACAAGAATAGAAAAACCTTTAATCTCTCTCTAAATTTGCTGATCGAGAAGGGGATGCGAGTAAAGAAATTAGAATCAGAATGGCTAAAGCAGCAATGTCTTTCAGAAGCCTTGAAAAGTTGTGGAAATCAAAACTCATCAGCACAAACACAAAATTTAGGCTATTCAAATCAAATGTACTATCAACCCTTACGTATGCATGTGAAAGCTGAAAAACAACAAGAGATATAGAAACAAAGTTGAACGCATTCGAAAATAAATGTCTAAGGAAAATACTTGGTATAGCATGGAACGAATTCAAAACAAACGAGGAAATTAGAGAAATCGCCAATCAACCACTAATATCTTCAGTAATAAAGAAAAGACGATGGTCATACGTTGCACATGTGATGAGAAGAGATAATAACCGAATAGCAAAGCAAGCCCTCATATGGGAAACAACAGGTAAAAGAAAAAGAGGAAGACCCAGGGAGACACTGAGAAGAACATTGATGAGAGAGGCAAGAGCAGCAGGAATCGGCTCCCTCAATGAGATAGAGCTGCTTGCACAGAACAGAGACAGATGGTGAGATTTGATAAAAATATCTTTAAAAGAAAACTGCTAGAACAAAAAATTCATATAGGAGAAGGTGTATCTTGGTCTACGCCCTATGGGCCGGCTACGGCTCGAAAGGTCAATAGATAGATAGATAGAAATTTGCTGGAACAATTAATAAAAGTAACATAAAATCAGATTTAGAATTTAAAATCAAAGATGGCTACCAACAGAACTAGATAGAAAAGCCAAAACAAAAATTTGATATTAGATTATGCTCAATAGGAAATAAGTACTATATTCCTTGACGTCATATAGCTATGTTTAATGTATTCTTTTGATTTCTTATTGATATAACTTCTATTTTTTTTTCAGTATATATTTTCACATTATTAATTTTACATTCTTTATTCAAAGACTACAGATGTTGTTGAAGTTCTCAAAAGTGGGTGTTGGCAAATAAAAAAAAAATTAGAAACCCCTGCCTTAGAGTAAAGTTACTATAGTGCAGTACTTGTATTGGCACATAAATTATAGTGCAGTACTTGTATTGGCACATAAATTATAGTGCAGTACTTGTATTGGCACATAAATTATAGTGCAGTACTTGTATTGGCACATAAATATATTGTGCTATGATTATTAGTGTAGTCTGGAACATTTTTGGAGTCTTGACTTTAAAACATTCCGAACATTTAGTTTAGCTCAACTGTTTGGTTAACAAACACCACATCAGTTTCTACATAATTCAGCCTGTCTATGTTATGTTGCCTGTAGCTATTCCTAAATTAACTTTATGATTTATAGAGTGCACACAGATGTACCGCATCCTATTTCGAAAGTTCCATTTAAAAAATCATAAAATTTACAAGGTAACAAACACTCAATAAAAACACTCACTTCATACTTTCCTTCTTGTTTCAATATGTCCCGAAGGAATGGAATTTGTCTTTCAGCTTTGACCTCAGTCTGTTACAACAAAATGATATTTCCATTATAAATTCTATCTATCTATCTATTGACCTTTCGAGCCGTAACCGGCCCATAGGGCGTAGACCAAGATACACCTTCTCCTATATGAATTTTTGTTCTAGCAGTCTTCTTTTAAAGATATTTTATCAAATCTCGCCATCTGTCTCTGTTCTGTGCAAGCAGTTCTATCTCATTGAGGGAGCCGATTCCTGCTGCTCTTGCCTCTCTCATCAATGTTCTTCTCAGTGTCTCCCTGGGTCTTCCTCTTTTTCTTTTACCTGTTGTTTCCCATATGAGGGCTTGCTTTGCTATTCGATTATTATCTCTTCTCATCACATGTCCAACGTATGACCATCGTCTTTTCTTTATTACTGAAGATATTAGTGGTTGATTGGCGATTTCTCTAATTTCCTCGTTTGTTTTGAATTCGTTCCATTCTATACCAAGTATTTTCCTTAGACATTTATTTTCGAATGCGTTCAACTTTGTTTCTATATCTCTTGTTGTTTTCCAGCTTTCACACGCATACGTAAGGGTTGATAGTACATTTGATTTGAATAGCCTAAGTTTTGTGTTTGTGCTAATGAGTTTTGATTTCCACAACTTTTCAAGGCTTCTGAAAGACATTGCTGCTTTAGCCAGTCTGATTCTAATTTCTTTGCTCGTATCCCCTTCTCGATCAATGTGACTTCCAAGATAGATGAAGTGATCGATCTCTTCTACTGGTTTGTTTTCCATGTATATTTTGTCACTTGTTGGAATTAAACTTTTCATGACTTTAGTCTTTTCATGATTGACCTCAAGCCCAATTTTGCTGGCTATTGATGATAGTTCATTTGTGTTTTCCTGCATCGTTTTTATCTGATTGCTGATGAGAACTATGTCATCAGCAAAGTCCAGGTCCTCCAAATGGTCTCCTTGTATCCATTTGATGCCTTTATTACCAGTGCAGCATTTCTTCATTATGAAGTCCATAACAATTCCAAATAACAAGGGCGATAAAATACATCCTTGTTTAACCCCAGTTTCTATTGGGAAACATTCGCTCAGTCCTTCCTCTGTTCGAACTGCACATGTGTAACCATCATACATGTCTTTGATAATATTTATGATTTTTGATGGTAAGCCATATTGCTTCAGAATTTTCCACAAAGAATCTCTATGAATACTATCAAATGCTTTTTTGAAGTCGATGAAGTTAAGTACAAAAGGTTTTTGCTTTTCAATGTGTTCCTCCAATATAAGTCGTAGAGTGAAAATGTGGTCAAGACAGCTTCTCCCTTTTCTAAACCCAGCCTGTTCTTCACGCATTACTGTATCTATTGAATCCTTTATTCTATTTAGGATGATTTTACAGAATAATTTTGAGGCAACTGACAAAAGTGTCACGCCTCTCCAATTGTTACAATCTCTAAGATTGCCCTTTTTTGGGATCTTAACAATGATTCCTTTTTTCCATTTATGAGGCGTCTTCTCTGTTTTCCAAATGATAATTCATTATAAATTACTTCACACGTTTTGTGCAAAAATTGTAAGACATAATATATTGTAAAATGTAAAAGTGTGTTGCATCTGTATAGTACATTGCAAATTTGGTATATCATTTCGAGGCAAGAGCAGTAGGAATCAGCTCCCTCAATGAGATAGAGTTGCTTGCATAGAACAAGGACAAATTGCGAGATTTGATAAAAGATCTTTACAAGGATTGAAAACTGCTAGAATACAAAATTTACATCAGACAGACAGACATGCAGCCTGGCAGGCAGGCAGGCAGACACACACACACAGACAGACAGACAAGACAGACGGACATTATTTCAAAGTATAGATATCTCATACTAAACTATTCTACTCATCATTTTCATTTCTATTAAAGTATGGTAATTTCCTAGTTTGATCAGATATATTATTTCAGTTGGAAGAGTGATGTCCCCTAAAATATGTCTGCCAAAATACAGTGGTTCTACGCATTCTTGGCGTTGGGGTCATTACGCTGGCATGTAATCATTTTGGAGTATCTGTTGATTGGGCGTTGGGTCCAGGGGTTAGGTTTAGCTTTAGTGTTAAATATTTATAAATATATTATAACGCATCTACTCCTCTGCTGTAGGCTACTAAACGCGCAGGCATATGACAAATGTTGCATAGACACGTATTTATTATTAGTCTACGCTTAGCTAACCACTGAATACACAATTTATTAGTGGCAATCTCGGGAATCAGAGTTAGTAAATTCCATCTATCCTCTGCAATGATGTCATGAAAAGTCATGATCTGCCCAACATTCACAACTTCAGTTGGGGCTCTAGGTCGCCCGGTCATTTTGCAAATACAGTAGTACCAAATTCAAGTAAATGAACTCAGAACTGCTTAGCTGGTTTTTAAATATTAGACAAACTAGCCTATATATATAGGCGGATAATTAGTAAGAAGAAGCATAAGAAAGGATAGGGGTTCAGCCAATTATTAATTAACATCTCGATTTGGACGCAGACGCTGACCCGAACGCCACGCTGACCCAAACGCCAGTGTGAGTGACACATGCCAGCGTAATGACCCCAATGCCAAGAATGCGTAGAACCACTGTATTTTGGCAGACATATTTTAGGGGACATCACTCTTCCAAACTGAAATAATATATCTGATCAAACTAGGAAATTACCTAAAGTATTTGTATGCTTTGTTTGATTTTATATTTGCTCTATTTTTTGTTTGCTGTATTCTTTTTGTCTGGTATTCTAAAGTTAGTCACCAGATGATCCTCACTACACATTGAACAACTCCATAATTGCTCTGATCTACTCATCAATACATCCTTTATCTTGTAGTGATTGATGATCAGTTCTGTGATGGTTTATGCATTTCCTTTCCCTCCCTGGATGTTGACCTTGTAGAGCAGAGTTGTCCAATCCATGGTCTGTGAGACTCTTTTGTTTGGCCTGCAAACCTCTTCAGTGGTTTTCATCAAGAGAAGATAACCAATACTTGAATATTAAAATTGTGGGTTTTGGGAAAATAAGTCAATCTTTTCTACAGATTCTATAGTTCTTGCTGTACAAACACTCTGAAATCACGCTACAAAGTTGTCCCTTCATGAAATGTAACAGGTGATAATGCTTTTAGACTAGACAAGAGATTTGAATGGCCTTTACGACTGGTCTAAATACGAATTTGAATGGCCGAATATAAATATCTGGACATGCCTGGAAGATTGAGAGTTGGCTGCCTAGAAGGCATATCATATTACCAAGCCTTGATAAAAGAAATCAAATTGTCTAAAAGATCATTTCAAGATGGTAATATACAACACTCTATGCCTTGGGCCGGCAAACTTTACATACATAAATCTTTACACCTTGCTAGTCCCAGTATCTTTAATCTAACAATGTGCCAACAATTCAGACCTGGATGATAAGCTCAAAAGCAAAAGAACATTATGAATATTATCAAATTGGAATAATTTGATTTCAATAAATCAACTTACTTGACATGCATATTCTGGTTCTTTTTTTATCTCTTCAGCTGGTATCAGGCTTGAAATGTCCATGGCTTTGGTTGTATGAGAGTAAATGTTAAGATACTCCACCAAGCTAGAAACTGGAAATACTAGAATAATGAAAGCAATAAGAGATAACATGTACACGGTTGCAAAAAAATCGAGACCAACCAATCCCCCATAGCTAAATCAATATCATATAATGATAATCTTTTGGTAAATAGTGGTGAAGCCCGATTTTTAAACAGCTTTGAAGAACCAACTCATAGCCTCTTCTGACACTCTCCATCTGAGAGTTTTCAAACTCTTTTTTTAATCATTGTTTTCATCTCCCATTCTTTCCTGTGTCTTATCTTTATTCCTCTCTACTTTATTACTTCTCTTCTTTCCCCTTGTCACCTGTCTTCTTTCTTTCTTTCCCTCTTTTTTTCTCTCTTTCACTGTACCCTATTGTGCACCTCCTTTCCATCCATCCATGTAATAGTCATTGTAGTGATATTAAAGTAGCAAAAAAAAAAAAAAGTAAAGTGCCCCTATCACGTCAAGTGGCATATAGGGAATATCGTGTTAGTGACCATAAATTTTATAGACCTTTGGCGCATGATTTTTGGGGTAATGTGATCAGTTTTACATCAGCGTCTCTTTACTTTCCCAGAAAAATTCTGGTACCCATTAAAGGCTGGGTGAACCTGGAAGCCATTGGTTGGGATTGAACCCTACCTCTTGTAACCACTGAGCTATTGCGGCTCCCCCGTATTAAAGTAGGTCTGCCAATAAATTAATCAGTTGTGAATATTTAGTTTGAAATTATTTACTGCTTTAAAGCAATCTTGTCATTAATTTGACAATAAAATAAAATCAAATAAATGTTTCAGCTTTCTAAAATGATATTTATAAAGGGATATCATTAAGTGTTTAATATGGGTAACAATTTTAAATAGATAAATAACACACATTCTGAGAGTTTCTTCGCAAAATTATGATCATTCAATGCCCAACTCAGAAGAATCTCATGTGGCCTGCTTCAGGTCAGTTTTATGAGTATGATATTTACTCATTTCATTACTTGGCTTGGTTTTGCTACCAATGCCAGGCCTCTATTTTAGACTCAAGAACAAAAGAAAAAATAACCACCACTGAGATGAAATGTATTAGATAAATGACACTATAACACAGCCTGAGAGATAAATTCAGAAATGAATAACTGAGAAAAAAGTTAGGAATAATTCCCACAATAGAATATATAAAGAAACAACAGATAAAATTGTTTGGCCATGTAATAAAAGGCAGAAAGACCAAAGCTCAATAAAGCTTTAATAAACATTGTGAAAACCCTAGATTCAGGGGCATACCACGAAAAAGATGGAATATCAGAAACACAACTAGGAAACATAATAGCAGTAGAGACCAATAGATGTGCAACGGACTGCAACTTATATTATTATATATATATATATATATATATATATATATATATATATATATATATATATATATATATATATATATATATATATATATATATATATATATCAAACTGAAAAACAAATGAGGAAGGAAGGAAGAAATACTTGGCTCAAGCATCTCCCTTTTTCTACATCTATATATTATAATTCTATATTAATTTATTTAATGATCAAATAAAACTATTAAATTACTGAATCGTGGCATGGAGGAGATGAGTTTATGACTTAGTATTTGGTAGTAAATCAATTATGTGTATTTAAATCATTAAAAATACATCAAGAGATTGATAAAAAACTAAGTGTGTCAATCAATAAGTATAAGTAAATTACTTTTACTTCTGTAGACAAATTTCTTAAGATATTATAGAATTATATATATAATAAAATTTAAGAAAAATATTTCTTATGAAGATTTAGAATAATCTGTGTACAATGGATTGAATTCAAGACTAATATAGTAAAAGTAAAGAGTTAATAAAGGCATTGATCTGTTTGTATTTTCCACTTAATTTCTTTGTGCTGTTGTACAGTTCTTTTATATTCCCTTTATTTGCTGCTTCTTCTGCCTCTTTAACTAGTTCATCTATATATTTCCTCTTATCTCTTTTAATGCATCTTCTCACTTCTCATAACCCATCAGCACAGGCACAAAATACAACATGAAAATCAACATCAACAAAATAGAAGTCATAAATGTCGCAAAAGAGAAACAAAACATTAACATACTATGAAGGCACACAACTAAAACAAGTAGAGGAATCAAATACCTAGGAAGATTGGTGACAAATGATAATTCACAAACAGCAGAGATAGATTCAAGATGCATCAAAGCTTGTCAAATAATTTGACAGTTATCACTACTATTGTCCAACAAGGAAATAACTCTAGAGTCAAAATGGGCACTTTACAATACAATCTTCATCCCAACGTTGCACTACCAATGCCAGTCTTGGACCCTAGATGCAAGAACAATAAGAAAAATAACTAGGGTCCTGGACTGGCATTGGTAGCACAATGTTGAGATGAAGATTGTATTGTAGAGTGCCCGTTTTGTCTCTAGAGTTATTTCCTTGCAGGACGAAAGTGATGATAGCTGTCCAATGAATTAATAAGCTTTGCTGTATCTGTAGTCTATTTCTGCTGTTTATGAATTATTGTTTCACTAGACTTCCTTAGTATTTAAAATCATCTACTTGTTTTAGTAGCTTGCCTTCTATAGTTATGTTGATGTTCTGTTTTTCTTTTTTGATATTCATGACTTGTTTTTTGTTGATGTTGATTATCATGTTTTAAAATATATATATATATATATATATATATATATATATATATATATATATATATATATATATATATATATAATATCAACAATGTCATATACAACATATTACAATGTTATAATGTCATTGTAATGATATATTAAAGCAGGTTTTCCTATAAATGAGTTGTGGATATTTAGTTTGAAATTAGTTATTGCTTCAGAACAGTTTAGTCAGTAAGTTGGAATACTTGGTTACAACTGGAAAAATACAGTGATAGAGAGATCGTGGATGACAATGAAAGAAACAACTACATTTCTTGATGTCATGGCATGGAAAACAGTCAACAATAGAATTGATATGATGCACTGTGGATAGATGATTGTGGAAGGACATGATCGCCTACGACAACCGGTATGGCACATGATGATGATGAGTCAGAAATTTTAAAATAAAATGAAATAAATGATTCAGCTTTCTAAAATGGTGTTTATAAAAGGATATAAATAAACCTTGAATATGGGTAACAATTTTAAATAGCTAAATACCACACATTCTGAGAGTCTCCTCACAAAATTGAAATCATTCAATGCCCAAAACAGATCAATTTTTAGGTCAGTTTTATGAGAAAAAATATTTACTCATTTCATTCCAGGCCTGGACTCCAGACTCAAGAACAATAAGAAAATTAACCACCACTGAGATGAAATGTGTTAGATGAATGGCAGGAAACAGCCTGAGAAATTCAGAAGTGAATAACTGAAAAAAAATCTAAGTATAATTCCTGCCATAGAATATATAAAGAAACAACAGATAAAATGGTTTGGCGATGTAATAAAAGACAGAAATACCAAAACACAAGCCTGTAATAAACCTTGCGAAAACAATAAAATCAAGGACCGACCATGAAAAGATGGATTGATGGAATATTAGAACCACTAGGAGGAAACATAACAGCAGCAGAGGTGAACAGAAGTGCAAAAGACTGCAAATGCAAATTATATCACAGCTCAACACTGCAAGACAAATAAGGAAGGAAGAATTACTTGACTTCAATCACCTCCCTTTTTCTACATCATATTATAAATGATAATTCTACATTCATTTATTTAATTATTAAATACAATGATTAGATTACTGAATCGAAACATGATGAGATGAATTTATTTGTATTTGGTAGTAATTCAAGTAAATAATTTATGTTAGCTAAGTCATTTTTATATAATTTTTTAATATATAAATTATTTACTTTTAACTATTTACGTTTCACTCTTAAGTTTCTAGCTTCTCCTCATTTTCTAATCTTATGATTTTATATATCTCTACACTCATCCTACCTCCCCTCATGTAACACATCTCTATTTTTTTATCTCACCATCCTATCTTTCATCTATCCATCCAATTCTCCCTATACTTTATTAGCCGATATGTAGTTATAGATATTTGTGCTTCACCGTTTGTTGTCGTATTTGGCCCTGTACTCTGAAGAAGGCCACAGGCTGAAACATCAGTATTGTGTTGTGTTCCTTCCTTGTAAAGTTGTCACCATACCTTGGAGTGTTTATCACACCCCACTACTGGCTGCTTGCTACCAGCTTTACCGCAGCATTGCAATTATTTGCCTGTTCCCCAAATAATTTATGTGTATTTCAATCATTAAAAGAAACATACGTGATTGAGATAAAACTTATGACTGAATGTGTAAATGCTCTTACTTTTGAAGACAAATGCACGAGAACTTGTGTACAACGGAATTAATTCAAGACTAATATAGATTTTAAAGAAATGTCCATGCAACCAACGATATTATCTACAATTAGGAAGAGAAGATGAACATGACATATCACCTTTTAAAAATGATAATGATAATGACGTCGATGTAGGATTGTTACTGTAGATCGAACATATGTTGAGGGTTGAGAAGAGACAACAAGAACATTTTAAAACAAGCTCTTTTATTAGAAATATCAGGAAATATTAAAAAAGGAATACGTAGAGAGAGTGACACTTATAAGAGAAGCAAAGTTGGCAGGGATATATGCAATAGAACAATCAACTCAACATCTCGCCAAAAGTAGAGATGGATTGCGAAAAAAGAGCACCAGAGAGATGCAACGTCTAGCGGCGCTGGAAGGATGAAGATTTATTACTAATTCAGGTGTGTCATGTAGTCTTCATTTACACACATTAAAACAAACAAATCAAAATCATTTCGCTATTATTTAATAAATATCCTTTTAAAACACAAGTGGCAATTCTGAAAAGGCCTCACTGTCAGTATAACTGAGTAGCTGTACAACTCAGGCACGACATGTGACATAAGACATACGTATATTAGTGTGGGTGGTGTTACTCAGTCACTGGTTATTGTCACGTCAAGAAAGTGCAACCCTCTGGCTCACGCTGCTCCAGATCGGATATGTCCTCCACTAAATTTTCAAAAATTAATAACTGCAAAGCGAGAATGAATGGTGACAAATTGGATCCAACAGTATTCCCACAGAATGTGTCTACAATTCGCACACAGTATTACCAAATTTGCTTTCAGGACGAAGATTCCTTTCTCTTTAATAAAAATATGATCATATTCAAAAAGGTGAAAATTGTTCTGTCCGGTCCGGTACATGTAATGTTCTACCGGTATCGATATGGAGTAGTTTCGCATTTTTCTTTATCATATTTATAAATAACGTTCCAACACTAGAAGGAAAAAACAAATATTTAATTATAAAAAAGACCATTATTTCGCGACCGCGCGATGATCATCGGCTGCCTTTAAACACCAGTCCACAATTGCTTTCACTTAATTTTTTTTTTTTTTGCATGGCAATTGCGTTTTAATATAACCAAAAAGAATTAGTCTTGATTGCAGGAGCTACTGAGTTAAGTGCTCTGTGCACACAGCGAGCTGTGTTTCATCTGTTTTGATCGTGTTTCGATATTCCAATTGTTTACGATGAATGATGATATCGTATGACAAGGAACAGTTGGCTGTGTTCACTTTCTGTGCGGTTTCGCCTTATGTCTTTTGCCGTGTGCTGAGACTGTTACGATGGGGACTACAGCTACCTTTATTTGTTTGGGAGATAAGTTAGTAATTCGAATGATTCCACTGAACGGGCGGTTGAGCAATGGTGGATTCTAATTCGTTTGCAGTGATACTGGGCCTTCCATAACCATAACCAGTCTTGAGATTGAACGGACCGTACCTACCTAGAGCCAAGACATTTCGACGTAAGTAAATCCCCCAACCTAGTTTGAGGCTCAAGACAAGAGGGAATAGATCTGCTAGAATCGTATGCCTCGAAATATTATCGTGTTTCATGCCATAGTGTTTCGTCATTATCTAACTTTTATTCTTGAATATAAACCGTTTTCTGCATCATGTCTACACTGAGAATACAAAAAGCAAATGCTGTTGCATACCAGCTTTCACCATTGCTAAGACATCCAAACTTGCTATGCCAGCTAAACAACAAATTATAAATATCATCTTCATACCAACTTTATGCTATGAAAGTCAAACATGGACCCTTTCTAAATCACATTTAAGAAAGATCAATACATTTGAGATGCGTTGCTCGAGAAAAGTAATAAACAACACAAGAAGAGATAGAATACCAAATGAAACCAGAAGAAAAATAGTAGGAACAAAACCCTGCCAAGAATATATAGAACAACAACAACTTAAATGGTTTGGTCACCTGGTCAGAATGAATCCTCATCAATCACCATCGAGGGTGTTCTTCTCGAGAATGCATGGAAAATGACCAAGAGGAAGACCCAGAAGAAGATGGATAGATTCAGTGACAGAGACATGTAACAACAAAGGAAAATCACTAATTCAGACAATTCGAGCAGCACAAGAACGACAAATGATATAAACCACGACACCTTTTAGGTATCAGTGAAAGAGAAAAGAAGAAGATGGATAGATGCAGTGATAGAGACATGTAACAACAAAGGAAAATCACTAATTCAGACAATTCGAGCAGCACAAGAACGACAAATGATATAAACCACGACACCTTTTAGGTATCAGTGAAAGAGAAAAGAAGAAGATGGATAGATGCAGTGATAGAGACATGTAACAACAAAGGAAAATCACTCATTCAGACAATTCGAGCAGCACAAGAACGACAAATGATATAAACCACGACACCTTTTAGGTATCAGTGAAAGAGAAAAGAAGAAAAGGTCTACACTTGTTTGCATAAGAGAATAAGTCATCTTAATGATGTTACGGCTATTAATAATCACCGCCAGTGAATACACAAAGAAACAACAGATAAAATGGTTTGGTCACATGAAAATGCAAAGAGATCAAAACACAACACGAATAATCATCATCATGTGCTGTACCGATTGGCGTAGGTGATCATGTCCCTCCGCAATCTTCTATCCACAGTGCATCGTATCAGTTCTGTTGCTGACTGTTTTCCATGCCATGAAACCAAGCTATCCAGTATTTTCTCTCTCTTTTTTTTTTTTTAGCTTTCAATAAACATTGCGGAAAAACCAGACACAAGGGCCGAACACTAAAAAGATTGATTAATTGAATATTAGAAACGCAAGGAAACATAGCAGCATTTGAGGCTAACAGAAGAGTAAAAGGCCACAAATTATATCTCCCCTTGACACTGAAAAGCAAATAATAAAGGGAAGAAGAATGAAGTTAAGTCATCTCAAAGAGAAAGTTGTTTTACCAATTCAGATCTGGACGCTAGACTCAAGAAACAGAAAAATAACTACTACCGAGATTAAATGTATTAGACGAATGGTGGGAAACTGCCCAAGGGATACGATCAGGAATGAAGAAAGCTAGAAATAATTCTCAACATATAACAGGCTAATAGCAGAAACTACAGATAAAATGGTTGGCCACGTGATAATGAGAACATCAGAAGCAAGGATCAAAAACGAGAAAGATTGAATGAGGAAATATTGGAAACAGAAAACATAGCTTAGCTTATAGTTTAGTTTAGTGGACAGGTCACCCTTATTGGGTATCGGACAAGTTCATATGTGCTCAGATCTTTTCCTAAGAATATTCATCACCGTATAGCGATTAACGGCACCGATGTTGTGTTGGTTAAGTCTTCTTTCGATTCCACGTAGCGCTCTCGTCTGGCATCTCCCACGTTCACATAATATTTGTGAAGTCTGTTCATGGTCGGATTCTGGGTCATTTTTGGAGTCTTTTTTCCCCCGTCCAGAGTCCCTGGGAGATTCTAAAATGTCAAGCGGCCCATTGTCCTTCCCCACTAAAATTCAGCCAAACTGGCAAGTCTCTCGCCCCTTTCATTACCTCATACATCAAACACTCGCGTGCCCTGGCACGACAAAAGAAGCAGACACTTGTTAGAATAGACATACCAATCGACTCCAACCACTGCTTTCGAGCACGGCCGGTCGATTTTTCTGAGCACTCATTATGTCACTGGGGAAAGCCCACGCGTACCTGCCGAATAATATATTTATCTGTGTAAATGAGTGTGTCACTTTCAGAAGAGTTTTCTAAAATCAAGGCCAGCATTTCTACTTCAACGACCAGTTGGTTTTGTTTTCTACATTCTCTGTCATGTGTGATGACAACGAGAAATGACGTGCTGCACTCTGATGACACTCGTATTGTTTGTTCAATCAATCAGCCAATGCCATCTCCGCAAAGAAGGTTTGCTACCATGGAGCACCATTCCACTCTGTCTCTTGCTTTGACGGTACAGGTCGCCATAGGCTGGTTTGTCCATCTTTTGATGTTACTCGTCCATGTTAGTCTTGGTCTGCCTCTTTACTTTGTATTTTCCCCTTAAGGATTGCTTTTAGTAGGTTGTTGTGTCTTTTAACATGGCCCAAAAATCGCATTTATCTTGTTTGAATTGTGTTTAGTAGTTATCTTTTAATTTTTAGTTGTTTTAAGACTTCATCTTTTGTTTTCTTTTCCTTCCATCCAATTCTACCTATTTTTCTATATATCCACAATTGTTTGTTACCCGAGTCCTATGTCCTAGATGGAACACACTTGTTGAACTATGTCCATAGCCTGATACATCTATCATTTTCCCTTTTTAAATCTATTGCATTGTGTGCCCAAATATCCACAGTATAGAGGGTTATGTGGGTCTGCATTGATTCGAAGGCAGACACATGCTCGGCAGTCTAATTCTGCCTGCCATCATTGTGTGCCCATATATACAGTATAGAGGGTTATGTGGGTCTGCATTGATTCGAAGGCTGACACATGCTTGGCAGTCTAATTCTGCCTGCCATCATCATTGAATGCCGTCTCCGCATATAAGGTTGGCTACAATGGAGCACCATTTCACCCTGTCTCTTGCTTTGATGATACTCGTCTGTTAGTCTTGGTCTGCCTTTTTTACCTTGTATGGCCCTTCCAAGATTACAACACAGAAAACAAGAGTACAAAACAACACATTCATCTGAAGCGACAAATTGTAAAAAAAAAAAGGATAAACACAGATCTCAAAATGGAAATAGTGAAACAGTAACAGCAGCTGGGATTTAGGTACCAGTTGGTTATATAATGTAACTAGACAATAGGCCAGATTTGATCCCATTGGGCGAAAAGTTGCCAAAAAGTGAAACATTTTTAAGGGACTCATGAAGAAGGGAGGGGTTCTATTGGGTTGATGAGAAAAAAAGAAAAAAACCGCTGTAGCAAAAAAAAAAAAAATAAGTAAGAGAGACAATAATGATAGAATAGTAGAAGAAAACATTAAAGAAAAGAGTGAAAAGATACTTCCAAGCCTCTTGGGTGGAGAGCGCTAAAGCGGGCTATAGAAAACAATGCATACATAAAAAGTTAGCAACAACTATAGAAACATTGAAAGGTGTGAAACAAATATACAGACATAAATTGACACATGCAGAAATGTGGGCATAAAGTTACAAATAAAACAATACTGAAGTCAACGTAAAAATAAATAAATAGAACAAATAACAAAATGCTGTAACAGTGACAAATAGACAATTTAATATTATTTATGAATACTTAAGGCACATGACAGAAGCCAAACTGAAGTTCCCAGAAAATTATAGCTGATAACTTGTGCCAGTACTGGTGAAACAGAACCATCCAGAGCCTACTCCACCTCTTTGTGGTGCTTCTAATAACAGACTAACCAGTCTTCCATGATCGAGTAGGGACAAGAGGGAAGACAACCCAGTACTCAAATATGATATAATGAAATTGGATTTGTTGGGCTGAAAGACACAAATATCACACAATACACAACAGAATACCATTTGAATACCTCACACACATGCTCCTCAAACTGGCAGTGTACCCCTTCCTCAATAGATGGATCACTGCAGCACTGTTACAGAGGAAATGGATACTCAGATGTGGAAGTTGGTCATCCAAACCAACATATATTTTTGTCATGGGTTGCCACAAGGCTCACCATTGATACCGGTTCTATTTAACGTGTACACAATTACCATCACAGAAAAGCAGCAGCTGGATAGGAGGGGAAGAACTATGACTTTTGCTGATGACATTCTGGGATATCGAGAGGGAAGAGACAGATGTGAACCCGCCTCCAAACTACAAAATGAATTTGATCACATCTCTTCCTGGTGTGGAGTATCAGGTGCATTGGCTAATCCTAATAAAATATCAGTTGCATGGTTCTCCCGTAACAATCATATCGTTAACACGGAAACACTGGTGATACAAATGGGAGCTGATGAGGGGACCAAGGCCAGGTTGATGATATACCTCGAAGTTAAGCTTGACTGCAGCCTGTGTTTTCGAGACCATGTCAACCACATAACAAAATCCTGCAAAGGAGTAGCCACCTTGAAGGTCATGGCACCTGTCAACATCGAGCAGAGGCCTTCTGTTCCAGGGACTAGTCTTCGCACCAATTGAGTACGGTCTGGCAATTCTTAATGTCAGTGTGATGCAAATTGACAGGCTTGAGAAAATACACAATGAAGCTATGTGCATTATCTTGGGGTGTACGAAACACTCCCTGTGTAGCAATGAGGTATCTTCTTGACTTTCCAACTATTGATGAGAGGATCAAGATCTGGAGGGCACAAGCATACCTGAAGATAAGTGGCATCCACTGCACCAAGCGCTCAACAGAGAGAAAGGTGTCAGGCTAAAAAAAAGAGGTAAATCATGGGTGGGATAAGCAGATGTCATAAAACAGGTCTGTGGACATGCCAATATAAACGCTGGCAAGGAGTGGATACCAGTGCCTAAGTCATTCAAGGGAACATTATCGTGTGCTGTCTGTCATACTTGACATTAATCGAAGGGAACAGAACCCAGTCACGGTCAATGTGGAGGTCAACGATCTCATCTGATATAACACTGATGAAGGGTTAAGGCATAAAAATGCGAAGCTGCAGTAAAGCTGAATGTGAAGAAAAATTAAAAAATAGAAAAAAAATGGTATGTAAGAAGCTTTACGTGATCAGTGGACGACACAGACTAAACGACGTTTCGGCCCAATAGGCCTTCAGCAGGAACAAACAAAAAAAAAAACACACACAAAACTAATAACGAAACAACCAAAACAAAAACAGCCACACTTGGTTGCTATTTCCATTTCATTTTGACCTCTGTTTACACACAGGAAAGACACATTTGTGTTTTCTTTAACACATTTCAAATGTTTTTGTTTTGGTTGTTTCGTTATTAGTTTTGTGTGTGTCTTTTTTTGTTTGTTCCTGCTGAAGGCCTATTGGGCCGAAACGTCATTTAGTCTCTGTGTCACTTATCACGTAAAGCTTTTACATACCATTTTTTTCTATTTTTTAATTTTTTCTCCATAACACTGATGAGAATGATGCAGTCATCTATACAGACGGATCTGTAACATGACACAGAAGGAAAGGAGTGCATGGGCATCTACAGCAAGCTTTGCAGGCAGAATAGTCAAAGAAGACAGTGGTACATATGTTATGACCACGAGCAGCATGATGATGCAGGTGATGGCAGTGACCAGGGCATTCATCTGTTTAGAGTCACAAGACTACACCCACACACTGAGTGATTCAATAAGCATGAATAAAAATAGAGGATGACTTTGCATGCATGCAATGGGTAGAGTCATTGTAGAAGTCAAAAATATGTAAGGTCACCTGTGTCTACATCCCTGAACATGCGGCAGTACAGGGAAATGAAAGAGTGGACAGCTGTGCTGTCTTTGATGACTGTCAACCAATGGATCGGGCAGACATCATCAATACCCTCCGAGATGTGGGAATGGCACAGGACTTCAATAACAATGAGTCTACGTCACTCCTTCGGATAAAAGAGATGGGAGTTAAGATGGGCACAGCCAGAAACGAGAAACTTAGTGGGCATGTAAGAAGTCCTATCAACCCTCACAGAACTGGAGTAGTCAGTCGCTGGACGCCGCAGGACTTGATGAGCAGGGGATCTGAGCACCTATGGACATGTTCGGAGGGCAATGATGATGACTTGTAAATAACTCAATCACAGTTCTACTGTAAACTTCAACACAACACGTACATGCCCACTAAACATCCTTTTAAGGGAGGATGAAGGGGTGTATTCCCTTAGACATTCGGTGAATGCAAGCAAGCAATGTTATTTGCTCTACATCCATTTCAATGGCTGAAACATGTAAATTTTAGCCTTAAAAAAAAATATAAAAAATGCAGACACTAAAGTGCAAGAAGTAAAACCACAACGGATTCTTACTGTTTATAACTGGATATGAACCTAGCATCTTTCTTTATATAGAGTAAAAAAAAAAAAAATTAAAGTACCCCATCACGCCAAGTGGCATATAGGGAACATGGTGTTAGTGACCATATATTTTACAGACCTTCGGCACATAATTTTTGGGGTAATGTGGTCAGCATTACGCCCATGCCGCTTCACTTTCCCTGAAAAAAAATCAGGTACCCATTAAGGCAGTCTTTATACAGAGGCCAGCATCTTATTATGGACCACACAGACTCCTTATCTATCAATAACATCTAGCCACCTGAACTATGTTCTATCAACTATCATTCCTTCTGTCATACTTTTACATTTTTCAGGAACTTCAATCAAAATGTTTCATTTATGAAACTGGTCTCCTTTAGGTCTTAAAAAAAAAAAGCAATTACTTTAGCAATAACTATAAATGGGAAAGGTTTCTACTCTGTAAGTGTTCTGTTGTCTTTTTTAGAGCTATATTCTAGCTAAAAAAAAGTGCCGTATACATCATATGTATAGATCTTTTACCCTGTGTGTCTTCCCTTGTGTTCTTTTAGATGTTGAAGATTTACAAAGCATACAGTACATACATCACATGTAAAGCGTCTCCACTATGTGTTTTCTTTTGTGTTTTGAACTCACAAAATCAAACAAAACATGCAGCATACATATTACATGTGAAGGTAGGTATTTTACTCTACATGTGTTCTCTTGTGGTTTTTTAGAGCTATATACTCAAGAAAACATTCACCACATACATCACATGTGCACTCCTTCTCTCCTGTATGTGTTTTCAAGTGTCTTTTTAGATGACAAATTCGAGCAAAACATGCACCACACATATCACATGCATAAGATTTCTTCACTGCATGTGCTCTCTTGTGACTTTTTAGATTATCAAGTCGAGCAAAACATGCACCACACAAATCACATGTGTAAGGCCTCTCCCCCGTATGTTTTCTCTTGTGTATTCTTAGTGTTCCTTGATGAGCAAAACATGCAGCACACACATCACATTTGTAAGGCCTCTCCCCTGTATGTGTTCTCTTGTGTTCTTTTAGACTTGAAGGTTTAATAAAACATGAAGTACACACATCACATTTGTAGTGCTTCTCACCTGTATGTGTTCTCTTGTGCATTTTTAGATTTTCAACACGAACAAAAGATACACCACACACATCACATATGTAAGGCTTCTCCCCCGTATGTGTTCTCTTGTGTGATTTTAGTGACTCATGGTGACCAAAACATTTAGCGCACACATCACATTTGTAAGGCTTCTCTCCTGTGTGTGTTCTCTTGTGTATTTTTACTTTTGAAATCTGAGAAAAACATGCAGAACACACATCACATTTGTAAGGCTTCTCCCCTGTATGTGTTCTCTTGTGTTGTGTTAGTGTTCTGTGACTAGTAAAACATGCAGAACACACATCACATTTGTAAGGCCTCTCTCCTGTATGTGTTCTCTTGTGTATTTTTAGACTTGCATATCGAGCATAACAAGCAGTACACACATCACATTTGTAGGGCTTCTCCCCTGCATGTCTTTCTTTGTGTGTTTTTAGATATTTAGATTCAGTAAAACACGCACCACACACGTCACATTTGTAAGGCTTTTCCCCTGTATGCATTTTCTGGTGAGATTTTAGTGACCTAAGGTGAGCAAAACATTGAGCGCACACATCACATATGTAGGGATTCTTAACTGTATGTGCTCTCTTGTGTCTTTTTAGATTTTCAAGTCCAGCAAAACATGCATCACACATATCACATTTGTAAGGCTTCTCCCCTGTATGTTTTCTCTTGTGTCTTTTTAGTCCCCCATAATCAGCATAACATGCATCACACATATCACATTTGAAAGGCTTCTCCCCTGTATGTGTTCTCATGTGTTTTTTTAGATCACCACGTGCAGCGGAACATGCACCACACATATCACATTTGTAAGGTTTCTCCCCTGTATGTCTTTTTTTGTGTGATTTTAGATTTTTAGGTTGAGAGAAACATGCACCGCACACATCACATTTGTAAGGCTTCTCCCCTGTATGCGTACTCTTGTGTATTTTTAAACTTTCAAGTTGAGGAAAACACGCAGTACACACATCACATTTGTAGGGCTTCTCTCCTGTATGTGTTCTCTTGTGCTGTTTTAGTGATCTATGTTTAGTAAAGCATGCACCACACACATCACATTTGTAAGGCTTCTCCCCTGTATGTGTTCTCTTGTGACTTTTTAGAGTATCATATTGAGCAAAGCATGCACCACACACATCACAATTGTACGGCTTCTCTCCTGTATGTGTTCTCATGTGTTTTTTTAGATTTCCATACTGAGCAAAGCATGCACCACACACATCACATTTGTAAGGCTTCTCCCCTGTATGTTTTCTCTTGTGTTTTTTTAGTGCTTCAGATTGGGCAAAAGATGCAGCACAAACATCACATTTGTAAGGCTTCTCTCCTGTATGTTTTCTCTTGTGCCGTATAAGATTACCAACTTCAGCATAACATTTACCACACACATCACATTTATAAGGCCTCTCCCCTGTATGTTTTCTCAAGTGTACTTTTAGATGACCGAGTAAAGTAAAACATGCACCACACACAGTACATGTGTAAGGCCTCTCCCCTGTATGTATTCTCTTGTGTTTATTTAGACTTCCTCTCAGAGCAAAACAGGAACCACAAACATCGCATTTGTAAGGCTTCTCCCCTGTATGTATTCTCATGTGATGTTTTAGATTTTGAAGATGAGTACAACATGCACCACACATGTCACATACGTAAGGCCTTTCTCCTGTATGTTTCATCTTATGATTTTTTAGATGTTGAAGTTGAGTAAAACATCCACCACATATGTCACATACATAAGGCTTCTCCCCTGTATGTAATCTCTTGTGTGTTGTTAGGTTTGAATTACTAGTAAAACCTGCACCACACACATCACATATGTAAGGTTTTTCTCCAGTTTTTGATACTCTGTGTCCTCTTGTTTTATTAGCATTGTCCCCATCAACAGTATGAGCTTCAGAAACTATAGAATGAAGCATGTTTTCATTTCCTGGCAATTGATTAGACTTGCTTCTGGTATCCTGAAATTGGGGGCCAGAATCTTGGCTGCAGTCTTTATCTTGACTCACCTGAGAACAAATGGAGATTACAATGTTAAAATAAATCATGACACAATGTTGATGAATATTTGCTTCTTCTTGTACCTACCTGCTTGAGAATCAAAGGAGATACAAAGTTCTGGTTCTCACCCTTTTGGTGGTCACACTCATTTCTAATTGATGCAGCTGTAACATTTCTTTGATGTTGTCTGTTCATCTTAATCTTGGTTTGCCACTTGTTCTTCTTCCTTTTCCTCTTTTAATATATGCTTTGTATGGTAAAATATATCACACTGCATGCTATCTAGAAGAGCAGAACAGTTTATTTCTACTTTCTGTATGTAGCTTAGGATTGGCTCAATGCCTACTCTATCTCTTATATTATCATTTCAGATTCTGTCTTTTCTGGTTACTCCAAGCACTATTCTCAGACATCACATCTCTGTGGTGACAAGCTTTCATTTGTGCCTAGACATAACTCTTTACGTCCGCGTGAGCTCTGTCATCGTCGCTTGCTTAATCACATTTTTTCCACGATAACGCTGTCACAGTCTCTTTCATTTTGTTTCGTTACTATGAAAATTAAACATTTTAAACTACTTGATCCGCAAGGGAAATCACTCTAATATAATTTCCGGTCTTTAGACGAGCTTAGATTAATCCAGCGTGTGTTGTTTTGTTCACAATATCGTCGAAATTTGAGTTGTTTTGTAAAGTATTCAATCAGTTGATTCATGTTTATAAGTGGAAAATGGCTAGCAGCAGTGAAGTATCGTTTGCTCCTAAACGCAAATTATTATTAACAGCAGAAAAAGCTAGAGAATTATGTTATGAGGACTTTGAATGTGATAGATAGTGATCTCAAATGATATTAATTTTAGTAGCTTTACTTTGAATGAAGTCGAAGAAGCAAATATGCTTAGTAGTTCCAGCAGTTCTGAAGGGGAGCTACAGAAACCTGGACCCAGTGCCAAGTGTAGAAAAATATTACCTAAAGTGTCATCTAGTGGTACTAGGGGTAGCTCTTGTGAGTGGAATTTAGTACCAAACAGTAACACTACCAACAATAACAATGATGAAACTGTCAACAATTGTATATTTCATCCTAAAGAAGGGTGCAGTCCTGGAGTCAATGAAAAGTCTGGCCTCAGTAAACAGTCATAACCCTTTGACTGTTACAAGGTATTGCTTACTGACAATACTGTTGATTTTATTGTCAATTCCATAAATGAATATGCTAGACATAAAATAAGTATAACAAGAGATCTTGTTTCAATAATTGGAAGAGTTTTCATGGTATGAATTTTTTAAATTTATGGCAACGACCATTGCCATCAGACTAGATGTCAGGCCCTCTCTGCACAACCATTTCTCGGCGGAGACGGAATGTTTCAGTACTCCTTTTTTATTTTAAAAATTTCAAACGAGATAGATTTTTTAGCATTTTCCAAACAATGCTGCATGTTGGTGAACCTGTATCTGAAGGAAAAAACAAAATAGAGCCTTTTGTTGATCTGCTCACAGCCAATTTCAAAGCTGCTTTTACTCCCTTTCAAAATATTTCCATCGATGAAATGATTATTCGATTCAAAGGAAAGTGGAAGTACAAGCAGTTCAATGCGACAAAGCCAAGACAAAACATATGATTTCATACAGCGACAAGGAACGCAGATGTAAGGTTTGTAGCAAACCTAGTGCCCCAAGACGGACTAATTTTTTGTGTGTGAAGGATGTGATGATAGGCCGCATCTACATCCAAAACACTGTTTCAAACTGTGGCACACAAAGGCCACATTTGATTCAGACTTGTAAATAAATTAATTAAAATGTTGCGGCTATGTAAATATTGTACATCAACTTTAAATTTAATCTATTTACCCGTGTAATATATTTAGTTGACTGCCACACCCCCCTTCTTAAGTAAAAAAAAAATTTCACATAAAAATGACATACCATGAAGAATTTTGTGTGTATAGTGAAACCTTCCTAATTTGTTCAGAAGTGGATATATTTACTTGGAAACATATTTCCAGCACTGTTGGATTACAATATACACCCATTTTGGGTAGGTGAGTACCAATTTTTATATTAAATTTTTTTATTTTTTATTTTAATTATTAATTGCTTAAATTTTTATCCTTCAATTTTTTTTTCAAAAATATTGTTTCTGATTACGAATCTGTGTCCTTTTCCCTTCAATTTGATGCCTAATTTATATGTCTATGACTTTTTATAGTGAAAATATGAAAGATTTAGTGAAAGAAGTATTTTTCAGGAAAAATAACTGTAGCAAAACAGTAGTGACTGGGTAGAAAAACTACGGTCTTTAAGAGTGCAACAATGTTTGACAATGGCAGCACAATGTTGTAATGAATATACTCTGTATAAGATGTTTCTCGATGGTAATAGGTACTGCTTTTTGTTGAAGTATACGGGATAGCTGTCCCAATTTGCTATCAACCTTGGCCCTTGATTCTTTAGAACTTGGATCAATCTTTTGCCATGGCCAATCACAGAGAGGTCTGGTACTTCTGGGTAATTTTCATTTATTATTATGGTTGTATAGATTTCTTATTATTTCCTTCTGCATTACTCACATTGTTTTTTTTCCTATGTCTCTTAATCTCATTCAATATCATTTATGTGTTTCATTGAAATCACAAGATTTAGATATCAATTGAGCTTAAGGCATTCATGTACTGAGGCTCAAACCATGTACTATGTCTACTACTACTACTAATGACTCACTACACAGTGGTCCTTCTATATAGCAAGTATACCCAATCTATGTTGACTTACACAATCCTTTTATACCTAAATCTAGGTTTCTCACTCCCTAAACTTCTACCTTACTCTACTTTGCTAACTAGCTCTCTGATTATTCTACATTCTTGTGCTCTAGCTTGGAGCCTAATATCTTCTCTCTCTCAACATAAGCTATTTTCTAGATGTTCGCTCATATACATGGTCGTTCTCCCACCACAAGCATCTTGTTAGTCTCAAGCCTGCATGAAAGCTGATCCTTAGTGTTCAGTTCGCACTTCTGACATCACCTTCATAGTGCCATAACATAACTCTTTCATTGGCTAGTTAGTGGTCATCCGATTCATCACGAACATCCAATTGTATGCTAAGCTACAACTAACCCCTAAATTATTGTGGGTGACCTCTCCCTAGTTGCTCTCGAATGTTCTAATACATGCATGGATTTATCCTAACCCTCTTAATTATTCTCAATAGCCTCTCTCTGGGAGTTCTTCGAAAATTGTAATTTATTTTTGGATTCGGCAAGACTTCTTTATCACTTTGATAAGTAGTGAAAACTAATTTCTTCTCAACACCACTACATTTAATCAGCATCCATAAGTGATAATATGTTAGATAATATGTTACAGATATATAATCATAATTCATTCATTCATTGGGTGTCTCCATATCAAAGGTTGGATATCATGGAGTGCCATTTTACACAGTCACCTGTCTATTTTATGGTGTTGTCAGTCCACTTTAGTCTTGGTACTGGGTTTTGTGTCTCTTCATATGTCCAAAATATTTCAATTGTCTTTTTCTAATTGTGTTAAGTAGTCTTTTTCAAAGTGGTCTGCCCCTTTATTTCCCTGCACTTCTATATGTCCAGGAACGTAGAAAAAACAGACTCTGCAATTTTTACTTCTATAATGACTTGACCTATTGCCTGTGTACAGAGTCCACCTCCATTTTTTTTTATCATACTCATCGAATCACTTAGTATACAGGCTTGGGTGTAGTTTTATAATTCCAATCAGATGAATGCCCTGGTCACTGCCATCACCTCCATTGTCATGCTACTCATGGTCATAATGGACATGCCACTGTCTTCTTTGGCTACTGTGTCTGTAGAGCATGTTGTAAATGCCCATTCACTATTGAGGTGTTGTATTATGGATCTGTCTGTATAGACTGCATCATTATTTTGCTGTATTTCCACTGATAATAATCATAGTTCTATATCTTTTTAATATTTGTATCTAAACCATGATCTTAGCTTGTCTTGTTTATTATGTTCACTAGTTGTTGGATTTTCTGCCATTAATATGGTATCATCAGCATATCATAGATTATTAATTATATATCCATTAATTACTTTAATCCAGTCAACTTCATGATGGTGATCATATTATAAAAGTGAAGAACAAGATATGAGGCCAGGGTCAGGAGTAGGTGTGAAAATATTTTTAAAATTTAATTTAGGAGAGGCCTGACAGCAGAGGAAGCAAATGCATTGTCAACAGAGAAAAATATGCATAGATGGATAGACAATAACAAAGCCTGGAAGTCATGGGAATATAAAAAGGAAATCCTACTCCCGGGCCACTCAGAAGAAGCTAAGATGACGGACAGATGAGTCGAGAGAGACAGACAAGACAGATAGATAACAAAAGGACTTGAAACTAAGAGAGATACTTAGAAGTGGAACACTTAGAGAGAGACGCACACACCGGAGACTCTACACGAGTCTCATGCACAAGGTTGCTCATACAGAGATGTAAAATGGAGGCATAGAACCGAAGTCTAACATACAGGCTCAAAAGAAGCGGAATGCTCAGAGACCAGCACTCTCACAAATCACTTAGAGACAAACGGCCGAGAAAGTCACTTACTCAGATAGATCCCCCATGATGTCTTTAAAGATCTGCTCAGTGTATAAGTTGAATGGACATAGTGAAAGAATGCAGCCCTGTTTTACTCCTCTTTTTGAGTTTTTAGTGCAGGGTTCTTTCTCAATGCATCTTATCAGTACTGTTTGTTTTCAATATAATCATAATTAATGTGAAAATTTTAATTTAATTAAAATGAAAGAATATTTCATTTTTGTTAGTTGTAATTGTGTACTTTACCTCACGATTATCAATACAGACAACAGGTCCATGTTTAGGGCAGTGTCCTTCATAGTTTTGCTGACAATTCTCACAATCTAAATAAATAAAAATGACACGGTGAAAAGGGGAACAAAATATTAAATAATAGCCAGCAAAAACAATTAAAAATGAATGCCTGAACTAAATGTAGCCTGCGAGACTGATCCCAGAGTTCTTCTTAGATCCCTTGGGGTGTCTGTTATATGACATATTTCCTTGTCTATTCTTCGTTGCCACCAATCCATTTACTTTTCTGCAGATTCCCCTTACAGCCTTGGTGCCTGAGTAGTTAGTGCACTCACTACTAAATAGGAAGGCCAAATTTTGATTCCCAGATCAGGCAATTAATTTTAGACCAACAAGGCTGTAGAGTTCACACCCAGCCTCTAACAATGGGTGCCAGAGGTTGTCTGGGAAGTAAGTGAGGCCTTGAGTGATATCCATAGGAAGCGAGAATAAATGCCCCATTGGTCAAAGAAAAATAATATGGTCACTAACATCATATTCACCATATGCATCCCAAGGCATGAAGGTATCTTTACTTTACTTACTTGACAATTCAGTGTTACCTCTAGTAAGATGGCTTTGGATAGCCTATTATATCATTTGACATTATTCTTAAAAGCCTTGTTTTATATTTCTAATAAATCTAAATTATGGTCAAAATATGTTATCGATATGATAAAAAATAGAATCAGAACTGTTGAAATTTACTTGGATTTCAAAAATACATGTCAATATCACTATGATGTGACCTGTGTATGAAATGTCTATGATTTTATGGTAAGACAACAATTCATAAGCTTGAATTTTACAAAATAATTTTGTATTTAAGATCCTTTTTCTTCTTCATGGTTAGTTACTTCTAGGCATTGCTACTGCGACACATTTAGACATTATACTTGTATTGGTCACGAACAAGACTCTTGTTCAACAGTTTCCCATAGTTTGCCATGCAGGTTGTTTCTGTGAGCCCTATGTATGTTCTTAGGGTATTTTAGTGCTGCAGACTTGTAGGATATGTTCTGGAGTCTACATGCTCCACAATCACATGTAGCAAAGTCACAGAGTCCTTTCTAAGTGTGCTGAGGCCACATTAGCCTGTTCTGAGTTTAAAGATCTTGGCCTGATCATGTTTGCTAGGTTTGTTTATGCTGATGTGTTCTGGTTCAAATTTTTCTTATAGCTCTTTTCATTATCTTTTCCCAGCTTGTTTTAGGATTACTTCTTTATGGCTCTGGGATTGGTTGGACTTTAGAAGGTTCCCACCTGCTTTTGTCTCTTTTCTCATGTTCAGGAATGATACAGTGTGCTGCATTCCATTGTAGGATAGTTCTGTTTTTTGTGATAGCGTACATATGTTGTTCCTTATTTCCTAGAGGATTCTATCTTGTTTCAGGTTTGATATCACTTGCATGATTGACCTTACACCACTGAAGATGACAATATTTTGAGTTAAGGACCTCTTTTTTATTGAGAGCTAGTAAGGCTGTGTGTAGTGCCATTGTATCTGCTCTGGAATGTGTGCACCTTTCTTTGGCTGGAAGAGTGTGTTACTGTCTTTCCATTGAGGTAGGTTATACAGATACTACTGCCTGCCTTTGATGCTTCAGATGCAAACCTATCTGTGAATACTTGTGAACAAATATCTTTGGTAATTTTTCCTGAAGCATGATGAACTACATGACCTTTATGTTTCAAGTTACTGAATTTGAAGTCAATTCTTGGAACATCTAGGATTGTTTTTGCTCAGTTTTTCTTTGGTTGAACTATAGTTTGGATGTGATGACTGCATACAAATCTTAATTGTATTCTCTAATGAATGCGCATATTATCTGAAGGTTTCATATGTCATCTTAGGAATTTGTTTTGTGTTCTGTCTTGTAATTATTTTTGGTATTTAAGACTGCATTTCATTCTAATCTTGTAATTGATGTTAAGTTATTAATTTGTCATGTCATGTATGTTATTGCAATGAACCAGTTCTGATGGCCCCTTTATCTCTATCTATCTATTGTCCTTTCGAGCCGAAGACGGCACATAGGGCAGAACCACAATCTCAAAAACTGAAACCTTGCGTGTCAAAATGGCACATATTGCAGAGATCACTGCTCTAAAATCTATGGCGCTGTTTCCATAACAATGCTTTTTACAATGACAGCTTGTCAAGCCATCGATCAACTTAGTCGCCTCTCTTACGACATGCCTGGAAGGTCACAGTGTCACTATTCTTTACCTCCCTCATAATGAGGCCCCGGTAACACACGGGATCCCTTTATATGACCTATATCTTATTTGACAAAAAACAACTGTGATGCTCAGTAGATGGATGTTTTTATAAAGACGTGTTATTTTTTATTAACATGTCTGTACAATTTGGAATCAAAGCAACATATACACTCTATGGTTGGAAATAAATCAGATCTTTAATTACTAGAGCTAAATCAGAGAAACAAAAAATACATACACATGTATGCATGCACGCACACAAACGAACATTCCAAAATTTGTCCCCAGTGCAGTTCTTTACTACAGTCTACATTATTACATGTCGTATCATATAAGTTACAGTTCTTTACTACAGTCTACATTATTACATGTCGTATCATATAAGTTACAGTTCTTTACTACAGTCTACATTATTACATGTCATATCATATAAGTTACGGTTCTTTACTACAGTTTACATTATTACATGTCATATTATATAAGTTACAGTTCTTTACTACCGTCTACATTATTACATGTCGTATCATATAAGTTACAGTTCTTTCCTACAGTCTACATTATTACATGTCGTATTATATCAAATTCTATGTCAATGAAGATGTATAATCCTCTCAATGTTGATGAACATTTGTCACATAAAATAAAATATTACTAGAGATTAAAGTAAAATAAAACCATATGCACTAAATTTATGAATATAGATTGTAACAAATAAAAACTTACATAGAAAATTTTCCTTTTCAGAAATAAGTATTGAAGTATTATTATTTTCCATTGTGTTGCCATCCGTCTGCTCCTCCTCACCCTGCAAACAATTTTTTTATACTTTTAGAATAGGTCACAGTGTAGCAACTATACAGAGAAAACACTAGTTGTTTTGAAGCTAGATCACTTATAAAAGAATTTATAGATCACGATTTTATTTTCTATTCATGTTGATATGTTTCTAGAGCTCTAAACTGTTGAGTGTATGTACATATACAATGCAATTTTGCTTTGTTGAGGTTTTCAATCATTGGCTTCATTTTGTTGCTGCACACATTGAAGGCTTCACAGTACAGGTCAGACAGCATTGTAAATTTGTCCTAGTCAGCTTTCTTTTAATTCTCACAAGGCAATAGTTTTATTTCCTTGAGGACATGTTCCATGTTTATCTCCAACATTTTCGACCTGTGGTCCTGATCAACTAGTTGGTCGAGAAGTATGTTTGAGCTAATTTTGTGTTCTACATCCCACTATAGCAAATTCAAGATCTGGAGTGGAGGTAAGTATGCCACCTTCTGGCAGAGAAATATGGCTTGTCATTTGACCTGTTTATCAAGTGGAGATTTGTATCTATCTCTCAGTCTTCTACTTCATTGTCCCTGTTGTCCATATCTGGATATCTCCATCTTTCAGACCTGCTATTAAAATAGCAAATAAACAGTTCTAGCTTGTTGTCTCCCTACTTGATAGTGACAGATCTTTGTTTAGTCAGTGAAAGTATAAAATGTCAGATCTAATTATTCATGGTTGGGGCCATCAGAGCTGGCTCATGCCCATGCTTCTTTTAATCTTCAAGATTTGAAGATCACAAAATTGACCTGCCATCACCTCAGTTTTGATATCTTCGCTAAAACTTGCAGCAGAATAGCAAATATACCCATCCCGTGAGCTACAGACAGAGCAAGACTATCATACAAAACAAAATACTGAACAAGGTAGAAATAAGTTACAAATAAACAACAAGCTTAACACAATTGACCAGCAAACAAGGCGCCCATAGACCATAATTTTCAAAATCAGAACATGTGGCTATAGGCTTCTGAGCCACATTCAACCCCCGCCCCAAACAAAATAACTCACACCAATAAATGTCTCTGTGAAGAGAGAAAGAACACAGATCCATGACCTTCTTAAAAGATTTAACACCATGTCAATCTTCAACATCAGGCTTGATCCGATGACAGAAACAATTGCTGTGAGAAAGGATTTTCTTAACTTGCGTTTGCCAGCTTTGATTTCCGACAAAGTCCCTAGGGACTAAGAACTACATTTTGTGTGTTAATTAGTTTTTTAGTGGCAGTCGTGTGCACAGGGGTCCCTCACCACACAGTTAGATAACTCCGACTTCGGAGGTACTCATATCTTTTTCCGTCCATGAGTAATTGACGTTTCAAGCTGGGCCTCGCTGCTGAGACCAGGGGTGGTTGCCACAGAGAGAAATCATAAATAAAAATCCCAACTAGTGCAGCCGGGATTTTAACCCACAACCTCTCTGTCTCGAGGCTGGCGTCTTGCCTTGAGACCAACAAGTTCCCCAGGAGAAGAGATGAAATGGCTAACAAAACTGTCTTGAACATAGAGAAAGTGAGAGAGAGAGAGACAGAGAGAAAGAAAGAAAAGTAGTAAAAAGAATTAGGGAGAGTGAGTTTGAGAAAGTTTAAAGAGCTGTGTCTGTTTCAAAATAAATTTGTTAATCAAGCTGTCATGACTAGAGGAACTTCAGCCCACAATTCTCTAGATGACCTTGATTATTTATTTTTCCCTGGTGCTTTTATTTAAGTAATGTACTACTTCAGCTTTAAGAATGTTTAGCATTGCCTCTAATGGTATCTTATCTTATTGATTGTTTCTCTGAAGTGTTTTGTTGATCTTTCCTTCTGATCAAGTTATGTGATGAGCATTTCATACTAATGTAAGGTTTGCTCTATGCTTTCACTCTTGCTAATACACAAAAATGAATTTTGTATATATTTGTGTGTTCCTTTTCTATTTATCTTGAAAGTTTATCCATGAATTCCTTCAACCATACACATGTTCTGAGCCTCTCCATTCTGACTTCAATCAACAATTTCAAGATATTCTTACAGTGAACATACACATTGGGTTTTAGATTTTTTTAAATACAAGAATAGAAAAACCTCTAATCTCTCTCTAAATTTGCTGGAACAATTAATAAAAGTAACATAAAATCAGATTTAGAATTTAAAATCAAAGATGGCTACCAACAGAACTGGATAGAAAAGCCAAAACAAAAATTTGATATTAGATTATGCTCAATAGGAAATAAGTACTATATCGCTTGAGGTCATATAGCTATGTTTAATGTATTCTTTTGTTTTCTTATTGATATAACTTCTATTTTTTATTTTTTTTTTCAGTATATATTTTCACATTATTAATTTTACATTCTTTATTCAAAGACTACAGATGTTGTTGAAGTTCTCAAAAGTGGGCTGTTGGCAAATAAAAAAAAAGATTAGAAACCACTGCCTTAGAATATAGTTACTATAAGTGCAGTACTTGTATTAGCACATAAATATATTGTGCTATGATTATTAGTGTAGTGTGGAACATTTTTGGTGTCTTGACATGAACACCACAACAGTTTCTATATAATTCAGCCTGTCTATGTTATGTTGCCTGTAATCATCATCATCATCAAGTACCAGGCCTGCTGGCGTAGGTGATCATGTCTCTCCACAACTTTCTATCTCAGCAGCTATTTATCATTTTTGTTGTTGATCTTCTGCCAAGCCATTCTCTTAAGCAGTCTGTTATTTTTCTCTTTGCTTCCCTCAATCTCTTCGTCCCTCAATTTTTCCAGTTGTTACAATATATTCCAGTTGTTCTCTTCTCATTACATGGCCAAAAAATAATGATTGTTTCTTCCTAATATTGGAAATTAGCACTCTTTTTGCTTTGACCTCTCTCAGAAAATCTTCATTACTCTTCTTAGCTGTCCATGGTACTATCAACATTCTTCTGTAAAACCACATTTCTACAGACTGTAGTCTGTAGACATGTTGCCTGTAGCTAATCCTAAATTAACTGTATGATTTATAGAGTGCACACAAATGTAGCGCATCCTATTTCTAAAGTTCCATTTAAAAAATCATAAAATTTACAAGGCAACAAACACTCAATAAAAACACTCACTTCATACTTTACTTCTTGTTTCAATATGTCCCGAAGGAATGGAATTTGTCTTTCAGATCTGACCTCAGTCTGTTACAACAAAAAGATATTTCCATTATAAATTACTTCACACGTTTTGTGCAAAAATTGTAAGACATAATATATTGTAAAATGTAAAAATGTGTTGTATCTGTATAGTACATTGCAAATTTGGTATATCATTTCGAGGGAAGAGCAGCAGGAATCGGCTCCCTCAATGAGATAGAGTTGCTTGCACAGAACAGATACAAATGGCGAGATTTGATAAAAGATTTTTACAAGGATTGAAAACTGCTAGAATACAAAATTAAGATAATTAAATTGAAATTTGTAAAGGCAATAATCCCTGCCATTCAGTAATTTATTTAGATGTAAATTAATAGACAGATCACTTTCAAATTTCCCTGCCATTTAGTAATCTATTTAGATGTAAATTAATAGACAGATCACTTTCAAATTTCCCTGCCATTTAGTAATCTATTTAGACGTAAATTAATAGACAGTTCACTTTCAAATTTCCCTGCCATTTAGTAATCTATTTAGACGTAAATTAATAGACAGATCACTTTCAAATTTCACACACTTATATTTAAATGGTATATGAATTTTTTTTAATCCATTGTTTTTAACTTCACTAGTTAATTTTTAAATATTGCAAAAAAACCAGAGCTATTCTGAAATGTGGGATTTGACTATGAAATATGGCATGTGACGTGATTTCTACCCATGGAGATGCTCCCTTTAAATTATTATTTGCACAAAAGTTTATAGGCAGATCGCTCTCAAATGTGTGCATGCTTATGTTTAAATAGGTGCTGAATTTAAAACTATGTGTTTTGTTATGTTCAGCCAGTAAATGTACTGTTTTAATACGGAAAAAATAATGTAATGTACAAATAATGTATTCAAGCATGAAATTCTTGTAAACGGCTATGAGTATTCCAATAATCCTTATACCCAACAATAGGGTATTACCTAACATTTCACCTGACATATATAAACAGTAACACAATTCAAGTGACATCTCCAGAAAAATGCGTTTAAATGCGAGTCCCATGGCCAATTTCTTAAAATGGTGGTGTTATAGAAAAAAATCTAGTTTGGCTTTTCAATGCTCCTGGAAGTTACCAGATTCCAAAGTCCCTAGGTCAAGGTAATCCAAAATGAGTCTTGTTTTACCATTTGATGGACATTGCTTTTGCAGCATTTATTCATTATGTAATCAATGGTCATTCCAAATAGCAATGGTGATAGTATACATCCTTTTTTGACTCCTGGCCTAGTTACATGAGGGGAAATTACCTTTATGACAAATACATCACCCTACACAGCCTTGATAGAAGAAATCAAATTGTCTGAAAGATCATTTCAAGATGGTAATATAACAACACTCTTTGCCTTGGGCCGGCAAACTTTACATACATAAATCTTTACACCTTGCTAGTTCCAGTATCTTTAATCTAACACTGTGCCAACAATTCAGACCTGGATGATAAGCTCAAAAGCAAGAGAACATTATGAATATTATCAAATTGGAATAATTTGATACCAATAAATCAACTCACTTGACATACATATTCTGGTTCTTTTTTTATCTCTTCAGCTGGTATCAGGCTTGAAATGTCCATGGCTTTGGTTGTATGAGAATAAATGTTAAGATACTCCACCAAGTTAGCAACTGGAAATACTAGAATAATGAAAGCAATAAGAGTTAACATGTGCAAGGTTGCAAATAATGTATACATATATGTGCAACAACTGAGTTTTATTCTTGTTCTCATTATCAGAAAAAAGGATAATGGGATGAGATGTGAATCAGCATCATAGCTATGATTTTTTTTTCCTCCCCAGCTTCCACCTCTGGCGAAGTACCTAGAGACTAGGAGCTTAATTTTGCGTGTTAATCCATTTTTTCCCCTGGTAGACATGAGCACATCTGTCCTTCACAGCATAGGCAGATAACTCCAACTTTAAAGATACTCATATTTTTTCAATGAGTAATTGATGCTTCAAGCTGGGTCTCGTTGCGAAGACGAGGGGTGGTTGCCACAGAGGAAAAAATAAATAAAAATCGAGACCAACCAATCCCCCATAGCTAAATCAATATCATATAATGATAATCTTTTGGTAAATAGTAGTGAAGCCTGATTTTTAAACAGCTTTGGTGAACCAACTCATAGCCTCTTCTGACACTCTCCATCTGAGAGTTTCAAACTTTTTTTAATCATTGGTCTCATCTCCCATTCTTTCCTGTGTCCTATCTTTATTCCTCCCTGCTTTATCCTTATTACTTCATTTCTTCCTCCTTGTCACCTATCTTCTCTCTTTCTTTCCCTCTTTTGTTCTCTCTTTCACTGTACATATGGGGCACCTCCTTTCTATCCATCCATGTAATAGTCATTGTAATGATATTAAAGTAGGAGGTCTGCCGATAAGTTAGTTAATTAGTTGTGGATATTTAGTTTGAAATTAGTTACTGCTTTAAAGCAATCTAGTCATTAATTTTACAATTAAAATAAAATGATTCAGCTTTTTAAAATGATATTTATAAAGGGATATCATTAAGCTTTTAATATGGGTCATCATAATCATCATCGAGTGCCTTCTCCGCAACGAAGGTTGGCTACCATGGATCGCTATTCTACTCTGTTTCTTGCTTTGATAGTGCAGGCTGTCATAGATTGATTTGTCTATCTTTTGATGTTACTCGTCCATGTTAGTCTTGGTCTGCCTCTGCCTCTTTTACCTTGTATTTTTCCTTCCAATATTACTTTTAGTAGGCTGTTGTGTCTTCTAACATGCCCAAAAATTTCATTTGTCTTGTCTTAATTGTATTTATTAGTTCTCTTTTTATTTTCACTTGTTTTAAAACTTTAGCGTTTGTTATCTTTTCTTTCCATCCAATTCTACCTATTCTTCTATAAATCCACATTTTAAAGGCTTCAATTGTCTGTTCTGTTTTCTTTGTCTAATGTCCATGTTTCTGCACCATACAGGAATATTGAGAAGATGTAACATTTTGCCATTCTTAGTTTCAGCCCTGCTGATATTTGTTTTGTTGTTAGTATATTTTTCATGGCATTAAAATTACTTTTTGCCATACCTATTCTTTTGTTTATTTCAATTTTGCATTTTCCATCATTGGTTATAGCATGTCCCAGGTAGTTGTAGCTCTGGACTGTGTCCAGATGTATTCTCTCAACTGTGATATTTAATTATAGGTCTTGAGAATTTTCTTGTTTATGATCATAGTTTTAGTCTTTTTGATATTCATTTCTAGTCAATATTTTTTGCTTGTTATGTTTATCACATTAAGCAATTGTTGTAGGTCTTTAGGATTTTCTGCTAGTAGAACAGTATCATCAGCATCTCTTAGGCTATTGATTATCTTTCCATTAATGTTTAGGCCTGGCATCTCTGAGATGTTTTTAAAGATTTGCTCAGTGTATAGATTGAACAAGCTTGGTGATAGGATGCATCCTTGTCTTACTCCTCTTTTTATGTCCATGAGTGTAGAGTTCTCCTTGTTATATCTTATTATTGCTGTTTGCTCCCAGTACAAATTACATATTAGTTGTATGTCTGTGTTGTCTAGATTTATATCCTTTAGGCAGTCTAGGAGTTGGTTATGGTGTATTCTATCGAAAGCTTTGGTGTAGTCTATAAAGCAGGCATATATTGGTTTGTTTACTTCTGTGTACTTTTCAATCAGTGTTCTCATGCTGAATATGACTTCTTTTGTCCCACTGTTTTTCCTGAATCCAAATTGTTGCTCATCTAATTCAGTATTTATTTTATTCTGAATTCTTCCCTGTATAACTTTTTTAATATGGGTAACAATTTTAAATAGATAAATACCACACATTCTGAGAGTCTCTCCACAAAATTAAGATCATTCAATGCCCAACTCAGATGAATCTCATGTGGCCTGCTTCAGGACTGTCAGTTTTATGAGTATGATATTTACTCATTTCATTACTTGGCTTGGTTTTGCTACCAATGCCAGGCCTCTATTTTAGACTCAAGAACAAAAGAAAAAATAACCACCACTGAGATGAAATGTGTTAGATAAATGACACTATAACACAGCCTGAGAGATAAATTCAGAAATGAATAACTAAGAAAAAAGTTAGGAATAATTCCCACAATAGAATATATAAAGAAACAACAGATAAAATTGTTTGGCCATGTAATAAAAGGCAGAAAGACCAAAGCTCAATAAAGCTTTAATAAACATTGTGAAAACCCTAGATTCAGGGGCATACCACGAAAAAGATGGAATACTAGAAACACTATTAGAAAACATGATAGCAGCAGAGGCCAATAGTAGTGCAAAGGACTGCAACTTATATATATATATAACTGAAAGACAAATGAGGAAAGGAAGGAATACTTGGCTCAAGCACCCCCCTTTTTCTACATTTATATATTATAATTCTATATTAATTTATTTAATGATCAAATCATCATCAAGTACCGGGCCTACTGACATAGGTGATCATGTCTCTCCATAACTTTCAATCTCGGCAGCTATATATCATTTCTGTTGTTGACTTTTTGCCAAGCCACTCTCTTAAGCTGTCTGCTATTTTTTCTCTTTGCTTACCAAATGATCAAATAAAACTATTAAATTACTGAATCGTGGCATGAGCTTATTACTTAGTATTTGGTAGTAAATTATTTATGTGTATTTTAATCATTAAAAATACATAAAGAGATTGATAGAAAACTAAATATGTCAATCAATAAGTATAAGTAAATTACTTTTACTTTTGAAGACAAATGTCTTAAGATATTATAGAATTATATATATAATGAAATTTAAGAGAAATGTTTCTTAAGAAGATTTAGAATAATATATGTACAATGGAATGAATTCAAGACTAATAAAGTAAAAGTAAAGAGTTAAGTTAAAAGAAATTATGGTCATGCAATCATTAATCAACAATCTCTCATCTACGCTAGGAAGAGAAGATGGGCACTTGTCACCATTGTTGATGTCATGTAGAATGTAGGTCAGATATGTGTTCTTCTTGTGTTGAATCTTGATGAGAAGTGAGAAGAAACAACAAGAAAAACAGGCACTTTTATGGGAAACATCAGAATACACAAAAAAGGAAGACAATATAGACTTGATTAGACAGACAATTAAAAATAACATTTATAAGAGAAGCAAAGTTGGGCAGTCATAGATTCACTAAATGAATGTTGAATCGAACATCTCGCCAAGAATAGAGATGAGATGGATGCCAGGATCATCATCATCATGTGCTTTACCGGTTGGCGTAGGTGATCATGTCCCTCCACAATCGCCTATCCACAGTGCATCGTATCAGTTCTGTTGTTGACTGTTTTCCATGCCATGACACCAAGCTATCCAGTATATTCTCTCTTTGTCATCCGCGATCTCTTTTTCCTTTTATTTTGCCAGTTGTAACCAAGTATTCCAACTTTCCTCTTCTCATGATGAGCCCGAAAAATGTTGATTGCTTCTTTCTGATGTTTTTTTAACAGCTCCCTTTTGTGTTGGCCTCCTTGAGAACTTCCTCATTGGTCTTTTTATCTGTCCAGGGAACTTTCAACATTCTTCTGAGAAATCCCATCTCTGTGGCCTCCAATCGTCTTTTCATTTGTTTGTCTACTGTCCATGATTTGCTTCCATAGGTGAGAATTGGTTCTATATAGCACCGATGAACTCTCTTTCTCATTTTTATTGACATAGATTTGTTGCATAAGATATTTTTCATTTTCTGAAATGCTATTTTGGCCTGAGCTATTCTGCTTTTTATTTCTGTGGTGCATCTTCCATCTGATGTTATTATTGTGCCCAAGTATTTGACAAGTTGCACTTGTTTCAGATTTGTCTTGTTTATTTTTATGCTGCATGATGGTGATGATTGTTTCTTCGATATAACCATTACTTCAGTTTTCTTGCTATTCAGACTGAGACCTTTCTTGTTGCTTTCTTTTACTATTATGTCTATCATTTCTTGTAGTTCGTTCTCTGTCTCTGCTATTAAGACTGTGTCATCCGCATATCGCAAATTATTTATGTTGTGACCGTTCACTTCAATTCCTTTTTTGTCTACTATTGATCTCATAATATGTTCGCTGTAAAGTGAAAACAAATCCGGTGACAGGACACAGCCTTGTCTGACTCCTTGTTTTATATATTGGAATTGTCCTGTTTGGTTGTTAATTCGTATAGCTGCTGTTTGTTGCCAGTACATGTTTTTTATGATTCGCAGATCCTTGCCATCAATGTTTAATTTCTCCAGCATATTGATTATTTCCACATGCTTTACCTTGTCAAATGCTTTTGTGTAGTCTATAAAGCACATATATAGATCTTTCTTTACCTCTATAGATCTTTCTGTCAGTGTTCTTAAGATGTATATTGCATTATTGGTGCCCTTTCCTTCCACAAATCCACATTGTTCTTCACTTATTTCTGGTTTTATTTTGTTCCTTACACGTCTCATAATTATTCTTAGTAATATTTTAGTCATATGGCTCATGAGACTAATAGTGCGGTGGTCTTCACAATCAGTGGCTCCTGACTTCTTCGGTATGGCTACAAAGATAGATTTTAGTACATCTTCGGGTATGTGTCCAGTGTTATATATGTCATTGAGTAATTTTGTTATGACTTGTACTCCTAGCTCTCCTAATGCATTTATCTCTTCAATTGTTATATTGTCAGGACCTGGAGCTTTGCCTCTTTTCATGTGTTGAATTGCGTCCTCCACTTCGCTCTGCATTATTGGTGGTCCTGTGTCTTCATTTGAATTGTTTAATTCTGGCCTTTCATCATCATAGAGTTGACTGATATATTCTGTCCATTGTCTTCTCCTGTCCCATTATTATATTTCCTTTCTTTGATTTCACACATCCTGAAACTTTGACTTCTTTTCTTCCTGTTAATTCATTTATCTGATTGTGCATAAATTTTTAGTTTTTCTGTTGTTGTTTTTCCATTTCTTCATATTTCTGTTTTAACCATCCTTCCTTTGCTTCACTGCACTTGTTTTGGATCTCTTTGTGCAATATTTTGTATGTCCGTTCTTCCTTCTTATGTTTTCTTCTTTCGTCCATTAGTTGCAATATTTCTTCTGTCATCCATTTCTTTTTGTTGATTCTTTTAGTCACTGGTATTAGTTCTTTTGATGTTTGTTGAATCGATTGTTTGAGCATTTCCCACTGCTCCTGGATGTCCTGTATTTTCTCAATAGCATTATATCTACAGGGTGTTTATAAAGTCTCACTACACTTGGTATCTAGGTCAATTTGAAAAAAAATGTTTATGACATCATCACAATATGTGCTCCCACTGTCAATGAAATTTGTTGAATAAGTTTATTGCTACTGGAAATGTGGAAGATGCTCCACGATCTGGTAGGCCTGCTGTGAATGATGAAATATGTTTAGATATCCAAGACAGAATCCTTAAAAGTCCAGACAAGTCATTAAGAAAACTGTCGCAACAAGTGAACTTACCATTGAGCACATATTGTGATGACGTCATAAACATTTTTTTTCAAATTGACCTAGATACCAAGTGTAGTGAGACTTTATAAACACCCTATATTTTGTACTAATCACTCATCTGTTTATCTAATCTTAGCATATCTAGTTCTAATTTTATATTTCTTGGTGATTTCGGTGCCTTCCGCAGTTTTATTCTTATCTTTCCAACTACTGGTACATGGTCACTATTGCAAGGATGCCAGGATGGATGGTCAAAAAGAATATCAGTGGGATGCAACATGATAGCGGAATTGAATAGCGGCGCTGGAAGGATCAACGATTTTATTAGTATTAATTTAATTCTAATGTGTCCTGTAAGTTACAGTTGACTGTAAGTTAAGTCTAAGTGTAGTCTTTGGTTATACACATTAAAATAAACTAAACAAACTAATTAAACCATAATCATAATATTAATAATCATTTTGCTATATTTTTTTTAAAATTATTATCCTTTTTTTTAAAACACAAGTAACAATTCTGAAAAGTGAAAATAAAAGTCTCAGTGACATTATTCGTACACTCAGGTTTCACGACCTATTAAAGTTATTACTGAAGTCTGATATAGTGTGGTGTTACACAGGTTACTGTTACTACTTTGACTTTTGTATAAGTAAGTCAAGTACTGCTCTCTCTGGTTACGCCGCACGGTTCCGGTTAGTGTTAGTCAGTTAGTGTTAGGTGTTGTGTTGTTAGGATCGCGGATCGGATATCATCGGATATGATATATTATATAATATATGCCTTCCTCACCTCCACTACATTGTCAATAATTAATAACAACAAAGGGAGAAGCTAAAATAAGAGATAACAAACGTGTCTGATGACAAGTTAGATCCACAAGTGTTCTCACAGAATTTGTCTACAACTTGTACACAGAATTATCAGATTTACTTTCAGGAAGCGGATTCCCTCTCCTCTAACGATTAATTCAAAAAGATGATCCGCATGTCCGGTGCTTGTGGTGACTACCTGTAACGTTTTGGAGTAGTTTCGCATTTTTTTCTTTTCAGATTTATAAATAACGCTTCAACTCTCATCATCATGTGCCACGCCAATTGGCGTAGGCGCTCATGTCCTTCCACAATTTTCCATCCACAGTGTATCGTATCTATTCTATTTTGGACTGTTTCCCATTCCATGACACAAAGCTATCTAGTATCTTCCCTCAGTGTCGTCCGCGATCTCTTTGTCACTGCATTTTGCCAGCTGTAACCAAGTACAACAGAGGTGAGATGCAGAATGGCTTAGGCAAAAGCAGCTTTCTAAAAAAATGAGGAAGATACTATGCAATCCATTTTTGAGAATAGAAACACGAAAAAGAGTTCTTAAATGTTATGTAGAGCCAGTCTTAACATATATGGACGTGAATCATGGACAATAGGACAACAGACAAGAAAATCACTGGAGTCTGTAGAAATGTGGTTTTACAGAAGAATGTTGAGAATACCATGGACAGCTAAGACAAGTAATAAAAACGTTCTGAAAGAGGCCAAAGCAAAAAGAGAGTTAATTTCCAATATTAGGAAGAAACAATCATCATTTTTGGCCATGTAATGAGAAGAGAACAGCTGGAATATATTGTAACAACTGGGAAAATTGAGGGACGAAGAGATAGAGGAAAGCAAAGAGAAAAGATACCAGACAGCTTAAGAGAATGACTTGGCAGAAGATCAACAACAGAAATGATAAATAACTGACGTGATCAAAAGTTGTGGAGCGACATGATCACTAACGTCAGCAGGCTTTGTACTTGATGATGATGAAAATAGTATTTCAGTTCACTTCTTCTCATGACGTGTCCGAAAAAATGTTGATTGTTTCTTTCTTATGATTTTATGAACTCCCTTTTTGTATTGATCTCTTTGATAATTTTCTCATTGGTCTTTTTAGCTGTCCAGGTAACTTTCAACATTCTTCTGAGAAATCCCATCTCTGTGGCCTCTAATTGTCTTTTCATTTGTTTGTCTACTGTCCATGATTCGCGTCCATAGGTCAGAATTGGCTCTATATAGCACCGATGAGCTCTCTTTCTCACTTCTATTGACTGGTTGCTTGTTGCAGGAGCTACTGAGTTAAGTGCTCTGTGCACACCGTGAGCTGTGTGTCTCATCCGTTTTGATCCTGCTTCGATATCCCGCTTGTTTACGATGAATGATGATATCGTATGACGGGGAACAGTTGGCTGTGTTCACTTTCTGCGCGGTTTCGCCTTATGTCTTTTGGCGTGTGCTGAGACTGCTACGATGGGGACTACAGTTACCTTTCTTTGTTTGGGAGATGAGTTAGTAATTCGGATGATTCCACTGGCACGGGCGGTTGAGCAATTATGGATTTTAATTCGTTTGCTGTGAGACCGAGGCCTTCCATAGCCAGTAACAATAACAATAACAATAAGACCGTTTTCATTTTCCGAGATGTAATTTTGGATTGATATATTCTGCGTTTTATTTCTGTGGTGCATCTTCCATCTGATGTTATTATTGTGCTCAAGTATTTGATGCATTGCAGTTGTTTCAGATTTATCCCGTTTATTTTTATGCTCTATTATGATGGTGATTGTTTCTTCGATATTACCATTATTTCTGTTTTCCTATTATTCAGACTGAGACCGTTCTTGTAGCTTTCTTTTGCTATTGTGCCTATCATATCTCATAGTTCATTTTCTGTCTCTGCTTGGTGGAAAATGACCGTGTCAATCGCATATCGCAAATTGTTTATGTTGTGACCATTGACTTCAATTCCTTTTTTGTCTACTATTGATCTAATAATGTTTTCGCTGCAAAGTGAGAACAAATCCGGCGACTGAACACAGCCTTATCTAACTCCTTGTTTTATTTATTGAAACTGTCCTGTTTGGTTGCTAATTCGTAAAGCTGCTGTTTGTTGCAAGTACATGTTCTTTGATGCTTCTCAGATCCTTGCCATCAGTGTTCAATTTCTCCAGCACATTGATTATTTCCAAATGCTTTTGTGTAGTCTATAAAAGCACATGTATATTATTCTTTGCTCTTTAACTCTAGAAGGAAAAAATGTCATTATTTTTAAAAAAAAAAAAAACATTATTTCGCTGGCCGCTCGGTGATCGTCGCCTGCGTTTGCGCACCAGTCCACAGTTGCTTTCACTTAATTTTTGGATGTTGATTGCGCTCTAATATAACCTAAAAGAATTATAAAATAGTCTGAGATTGAATAGGCCGCACATAGCAATAGACAGCCAAAAGCAAGATGGAACCTGTGCTCATCGCCGAAGTGCCTGTGCCAGACGCTAGATCACACGGCCAACTCAATGTGTCCAGGAGTATTGATTCGAATCAATTCAGAGGAAGAGGTATGTTTACAGCATTAGGAAAAATTGATAAATAATCAACAACATAAAAAATATGAACCAAAGCAGGATCGAACCCGTACTCAGTCGATCCTGATTCGGGCTGTTCATTGTTTGTTTTTGCTGTTGATTATTTATGATTTTGTTCCCAAGTGTTGTACACATATATTTTAATGACGTTAATGCTAGTGATAATCACCGCCAGAGAATGCATAAAGAAACAACAGACAAAATAGTTTGGTCACATGGTACTGCAGAAAGATCAAAGTACAACACAAAGAGACTTCAATAAACGTTGCTGAAACACCAGACACAAGGGCCGAACACTAAAAGATGGATTAATGGAATATTAGAAACACAAGGAAACATAGCAGCAGCAGAGGATAACAGAAGAGCAAAAGACCACATGTTGTAACTTCCCTTGATACTGAAAAGCAAATCAGAAAGGAAAGAAGAAGAAGGAGGATGAGGAGGAGGAGGAAAAATAACAACTTCTGAGACCAAATGTATTAGAGGGATGATAGGAAATCGCCTGAGAGATAAGATTAGAAATAAAGAATTGAAAGAAAAACGCTAAGAATAATTTCCGGCACATAATAGGCTACTTAAAGAAACTACATATTAAATGGTTTGCCAGATGATAATGAGAACAAAAGAAGCTGGGGTCGACCACGAGAAAGATGGATTAACGGAATATTAGAAATACAAGAAAAGTTTTGTTGAGTTTAGTCGACAGGTCATCCGCATTGCGCATCGAACAAGTTCATTTGTGCTCAGATCAAAATCAGCCAAATTGGCAAATCTGTCAGCGTGTTCATTACTTCTTACACTCGCGTGTCCTGGCACGAAAATAAAGCGGACACTTGTTAGAATAGGCATCCCAATAGATTCTAACCACTGCTGTTGAGCACAGCCAGTTGCGATCTGTCTGAGCATACTCACTGAATTACTGGAAAAAAACGTGTTCAGAATTCTGTGTCTCAAGCCATATAAATGTTTGTGTAAAAGCTATAATTTTCATGATCAAACTCATCATCATCATCGAGTGCCTTCTCCGCAACGAAGGTTGGCTACCATGGAGCGCCATTCTGCTCTGTCTCTTGCTTTGATGGTGCAGGTTGTCATAGGCTAATTTGTCCATCTTTTGATGTTACTCGTCCATGTTAGTCTTGGTCTGCCTCTGCCTCTTTTACCTTGTATTTTCCCCTCCAGGATTACTTTTAGTAGGCTATTGTGTCTTCTAACATGACCCAAAAATCGCATTTGTCTTGTTTGAATTGTGCTTAGTAGTTCTATTTTAATTTTTAGTTGTTTTAAGACTTCATAGTTTGTTTTCTTTTCCTTCCATCCAATTCTACCTATTCTTCTATATATCCACATTTCAAAGGCTTCTATTCTATGTTCTGTTTTCTTGTCTAATGTCCATGTTTCTGCACCATATAGGAATATTGAGAAATGTAACATTTTGCTATTCTTAGTTTTAGCCCTGGTGTTATTTGTTTTGATGTTAGTATGTTCTTCATGACATTAAAATTACTTTTTGCCATTCCTATTCTTTTGTTTATTTCAGTTGTACATTTTCCATCACTGGCTATAGTATGTCCAAGTTAGTTGTAGCTCTGAACTGTCTCCAGGTCTATTCCTTCTATTTTGATATCCACTTGTGGGTTTTGAGTATCTTCTTTGTTTATGATCATAGTTTTAGATCAAACTACTTATACTCAATGCGAAAGCACCACTATCTTCCATCACAGTCATCATTCTGATTCCCACACAAGCAGCGAAAACCCACGCGCTCCGTACGTGCCAAAAAATAGACCCATCTATGTAAATGACTTCACCAATATCAGAAGAGTTTTCAAAAATTTAGACCAGCACTTCTGCCTCAACAACCAGTGGGTTTTGTTTTCTACATTATTTGTCCAGTGTGATGACGACTATAAATGACGTATGACACTCTAATGGCACTCGTATTTATTGTTCCCCGGGTTCTATGTCCAAGATTGAACAATGTCCATGCAATGACCCATCCATGATTCCCCTCTTTTTAACCTGCTGCACATTTTGTAAATATATATCCACAGAATAGCGGACGATGTTGGTCTGCACTGATTCGAAGGTAGACACATGGTCCTCAGTCTTATTCTGCCTACCATGATGGGAAAATCAAGGAGGTAACGCATCGCCCTACACTCAGTATCCTTTATGCACCCTAGGACAATACGCATTTCCTCATGTTGTATCTTTTGCAATCGTTCTATTTGCGTATTACTGACAGTCAGAATCGCCAGTGCATACTCAATCACAGACAGTACCGGCCGCTGGTATAACAGAACAAGATGATGCTACTCAATTGATGCTGCAGTCGTAACTCTCATTGCAGCTAGGCCCCTTCTGGCTTTCATTGCCACCTAATCTATGAGTTTATTAAGAGCAATACTCTGGTCAAACTACACTCTTATGTGTCTCATCGCACGAGCTCTCTCCCCAACCTATGGACACAGATTCATATTTGGTGTTATCTTGTTGGCTAGACAAGACAAAGTTGCTGACAAATGTACAAACATGAGAGAGGAGGAAGAATTGAGAAATGGTTTTAGATAGATAAATAACCTTGGTAAGACCTGCACAAGCATGAAGGGGTAGAGAAAAGTTGCAGAGGTATATAATAAAAGTAAAGTAAAGAGAGAAACCCCGTCAAGCCTAAGTGGCATATAGGGAATATGGTGTTAGTGACCATAAATTTTACAGACCTTGAGCACATGATTTTTGGGGTAATGTGGTTGGTATTACGCCCGTGCCACTTTACTTTCCCAGAAAAAATCCGGTACCCATTTAAGGCTGGGTGAACCCGGAAGCCGTCGGTTGGGATCGAACCCTACCTCTTGTCCTTTGTAGTCCAGTTCACTAACCACTGGGCTATCGTGGGTCCCTAGAGGTATACAATGTTGGGGACACATTTAAACTCAATATGGAGTAAAGACAAAGTTTATGAAATGCAGAATCAGGGCTATTATATAAATTTAAAATTAAAGGAAAAAAAGTTAAAATAAACACAAAATGGCAACTAAACTAATATGTAGAGAGAAGACAAACTATAACGTTTCAGCAAAAGCCTTCATCAGGAATAAAACATGATACTAATCTGAAGTGACAAATATAAACACAAAAGTTAATGACAGATCTCAAAATTCTTCTTCTTCTTTCCTTCCTCATCTGTCTTTCAGCGTCAAGGGGAGATATAATTTACGGTCTTTTGCTCTTCTGTTCGCCTCTGCTGCTGTTATGTTTCCTAGTGCTTCTAATATTCCATCGACCTATCTATTTCGTAGTCGACCTTTGGGTCTGGTGTTCTCACAACGTTTTTGAAGGCTCATTGTGTTGTGTTTTGTTCTTTCTGCCTTGTCATGTGGCCAAACCATTTTATCTGTTGTTTCCTTATATGTTCTATGGCGGGGGCTATTCCTAGCTTTTTTCTCAGTTCTTCATTTCTGATCTTATCTCTCAGACTGTTTCCTGTCATTCGTCTAACATATTTCATCTCTGTGGAGGTTACTTTTCTTATTATTTTTGCATCTAGGGTCCAGGTCTGGCATTGGTAGCACAACGTTGGGATGAAGATTGTATTGTATAGTGCTCGTTTTGCCTCCAGAGTTATTTCCTTGTTGGACAATAGTGGTGATAACTGTCCGATGATTTGACAAGCTTTGTTGCATCTTGATTCTATCTCTGCTGTTTGAGAATTATCGTCTGTCATTAGACTTCCTAGGTATTTGAATTCCTCTACTTGTTTTAGTTGTCTGCCTTCTATAGTTATGTTGATGTACTGTTTATTTTTGGCGACATTCATTACTTCTGTTTTGTTGATGTTGATTTTCATGTTGTATTTTGCGCCTGAGATGTTGAGTTTGTTTAAGTGTTCTTGTAGGTCTTCTATTGTTTCATGTATTAGTGCCTGATCGTCTGCAAATAAAAGCTCGTTGATCTCCTCTGTATCTGATGGGTTGGCTAGCTTGCATATATGGTCCATGTATGTAATAAACAGTAGGGGGGATAGTACGCACTCCTGTCTTTACACCTGATCTAACTTCGAAGTGGTCTGTGTAGCCTGCTGCTGTTCTGACCCTGCAGCTGCTGTTGACGTAGAAACTTTTAATAAGGTTGGTTAGATGACGGACACAAATTCGACATCAGTTGAGGCAACTCTCAACCAATCTTTGCTGTTCTCCTGGTTTAGGATTTATGTAAATGACTTAACAGTTCCGGACAGTTTCACGGCAAAACTAAATGGTTCTGCCTTATGTAGCAATGATTCCAGGTTTGTAGTTAGTCAGCACGAGATTGATGTCTTTTGCTCTGGTGCTGGTCTGATCAACAAGTTATGGATTGCAGGGGCGATAGTTGCAAATATCTGCTCCATCCACATAGGCGGGTGACGGAATGTGGCTCTCAAACAGAACACAAACCAGGCCAACACTTTTAATGCTTGTTATACAGGAGACGGATGTGGACCAGAGGCCGCAGTAAATGGCAAAACAAGGACCAATCTCTATGACAATGACTGCACACACACAAAACTGAGAAGTGGAAACAGTCCTGTTTACTGGTATCTGAACTTTGCCACGCCCCAGAAGATTCACACCATACGATTCTATCATCGAGCTAGCACTATGATTCTGGTAAAGAATGCCACTCTAAAGTCTTTCTCTGACAGTGGCGGCGTAGTGTTCCAGTCTAATGATATATCATACCTTAATATTTCAATGAACACTATTGTAGTCACCACACAAACGCCAATGGCACACATTAAGGTTGAGTTCTCACCGACCATTTCGCAGGTCGGCAGTGAACTGACGGTGTGTGTGAGGTGCAAACATTTACAGACACCTATTGTCAGGACGGGTATTCTTGGTCGTTTTGTGCAGTGTGTAGTAGGTGTAGCAAAAGCTGCGACTTCATGATCGGTACGTGTCACGGCAAATGCTCACATGGGATCTATGAACACGATTTCTCCAGGTCTTGTCTCAGTGTCTGTCCTTTGTGTAGGAAAAATCCGGAAATGCCTACAATGTAAACATCCTGGCTATACCTGTAATGACACTTGTCCCGATTGTAATTTTGGGCTACAGTGCGAACAGACGTGTTCTGATGGCTGTGACATCATATGTGACCCGGAAAGTGCAGACTGTACGTGCAAGGAAACGTACTACGGGTCAGACTGCACTCTCAAATGTCCAGACAACTGTTTCAACGACACCTGTGAACAGTCAACCGGGAACTTTGCATGCAAGGGAACGTTCTACGGGTCAGACTGCACTCTCAAATCTCCGGACAACTGTTTGAACGAAACCTGTGGACAGTTAATTGAAGCCTGCGTCTCGTATGTCGATGATTCACACGTTAAGAAGAGTCTGCAGACTAACCCAAGCATATGGATACCTCAATGTGTTTATGTGCTAGACTTGGCTCATTTCTTGGTGTTTTTCCGTGAAGACATGACTCATATATTAATGTTTTTCTGTGCTAGTCATGGCTCATATCTTGGTGTGTTTCTGTGCTAGCCATAGCTCAAATCTTAGCTTGTGTGTGTGTGTGTGTGTGTGTGTGTGCTAGCCATGGCTCATATCTAGGTAGGTGTCATGTTAGTCATATATCATATCTTGGTGTGTCCGTATTAATCATGTCTCTTATCTTTATGTGCGACTAAGTTTAGTAATATCTCATAACTTAGTGTATTTGTGTTAGTCATGTGTCATATATTTGCGTGTGCATGTCTGGGTTAGGGATATCTCATATCTTTGTGTGCATGTTTATGTTAGTCATATCTCATATCTTTGTGCGTGCATGACTATGTAAGTCACATCTGATATCTTTGTGTGTATGTCTATGTTAGGTATGTGTCATATCTTTGTGTGTGCATGTCTAAGTCAGTCATATCTCATATCTTTATGTGCATGTCTATGTTAGTCACGTGTCATATATTTTGATGTGTGTCGGTGTTAGTCATGTCTCGTATTGCTGTGTACATGTCTGTGTTATTCACATCTCATATCTTTGTATGTGCATGTCTGTGTTATTCACATCTCATATCTTTGTATGTGCATGTCTGTGTTATTCACATCTCATATCTTTGTATGTGCATGTCTGTGAGTTTGACACAAGCAGTATGACATGTGAGACACGCAGTCACACTTTGTTGATATTGTCATTAATTTCATATAGGTTGCTTAGTTGGCTGTGTGCTCTAACATTTGTTTCTTGTTGCAAGGCGCTGTGTTGAGGAGTATGGGTTCGATCCTGAGGGCAGACCATCTAAGGGCAGAATCCCCCTACAGAAAAGACAATCTGCTGCCTTGCAGAAAGATTGGGGACAATCAAAGGCTAAGGAAAGCAAACTTGAAAAAATGCTGGCTGAAATCGGATGCACTGGGCCACTGGCGCAGAACACAGTGCAACGTATTAACGGGTGTTCAGTCAGAGTGGATCTGGCGGACTCTAAATGTGACGTTCTGTTTGTGGGGGCGATCAACACACTTAATCTGAAAGCTGACTTCATGTGGGAGTCTGGGATCCTACTCTGACTGAGTCCTGATCGCAGACAGAGAGAGAGAGAGAGAGAGAGAGAGAGAGAGAGAGAGAGAGAGAGAGATGATGGCTTATTCCATATGTTGTTAGTATCTCCCACAGTTGTTCTCTGTTTACTCTGTCGAATTCTTTTTCATGGTCAATGAAGGCTATGTATAAGTTTTGATTGTGTTCTGTCGTTTTTTCTGCAAGTTGTTTTAATGTGAATAGTGCCTCGGTACATCCTCTGTTTTTTTTTGGAACACCATTTGAGAATCGCTTAACTGTAGTTCTATTATTGGTCTCAGCCTTTTTTCCAAGATTTTGGCGTATAGCTTTCCTACATGGCTGATAAAAAATATACCTATATATTGATTGCAGTCTCTTTTGCTACCTTTCTTTTTCCATATTGGTATGATGATTGCCTTTTGCCAGTCTTCTGGGGCTTGTTGTTGGTGCCATGCTGCATTAAATATTCTGTGCAGCCATTGCATTCCTGTTTCTCCTGCTGCTGCTATTATTACTATTGGTATGTTATCTATCCCCTGTGCTTTATTTCTTGGTGCATATTTGATTACTTCTTCGATTTCCTCTTTCATGATGTTGGGTTCAGTATTTGTGAGTTCTAGCGTGGTTTTTGTTGTCTTATTGGTAGTTGGTATGTTTAACAAGTCTTCAAAATATTCTTTCCATCTCTGTTGCATACATTGGTTATTTGATATTGGCTGTCCGTCTTTGTCATTTATCAGCTCAGTAGGATCATGGTTTTCTTTTCTCTCTCTTGTGGCTTTTACTGCTTTGTAGAAATCTATTGTGGCTGTCTTGAAGTCCCTGCTCATGTTTTGTCCGAATTCATTTGCTTAGCTTCTTTGATCAACATTTTAACTCTTTTTCGAACTAAGGCATATTTTTCTTGGTTCTTGTTCTCCCTCCAATTTTTTTACAGTTTCTTCTTTTCTTTAATTGCTTCTCTGATTGTTTCGTTCCACCACGGGGTGCTCTTTTTCCCTTCTCTTGTTCTTAGCTTCGTTCCACAAACTGTTTTAGAGATGTTGGTTACTGTTTCCTTAAACTGTTTCCACTCTTCTTCTACTGTGCGTACTTCGTTAGGGAGTTTCTTGAATTCCTCTGTTAGTTTTTCTTCTAGGGTTTTCCTTGTTTCTTGATCTTTTAATAGTTTTATTTTTATTGTCTGTTCTTTTCGCTTCTTTGGTTTGTTTTCGTATATTCTCTTTATTTCTGGCTGTCATAGTGTGATCATAACCATCTCGTGATCCGTGTCGCCTGTAACATTTGGGATTGCTCTACTGTCGGTTACTCTTTTCTTGTTCTGTTTTCATGTTAGTATAAAATCTATCTGGCTTCTGCATGTTGTGTCATTCGACATATAATGAAAATGGCAAAACAGGAACAGTGGCCAGAATTTAGGTGCTCACTTGTTGCATGATAACTAGCCAATCAGACAGGTAGGATATCAATGGCCGAAAAGGAGCCAAAAAGTGAAAAATTGGAAAGGAACTCATGAAGAAGGATGAAAGGAGGGGTTATAAAGTGTAGGATGAATATGAGAAGAAACTAGTGTAGGCAAGGAAGTAAAAGAATAGGACAGGCAAAAACGATAATGTGGTGAGGAATAAAGATAGTACACAGGAAAGAGTGGAAGAGGAGGCCAGTGATTAAAGAAAAGAGCTTAAACCTCTCAGACGGAGAATCCCAAAACGGGCTATAGAAAACAATGCAGACATAAAAAGTTAGGGACAACTTTACTAACTTTGAAGGGTTGGAAAAAATCTAAATAAATAGACACATATGGAGGTGTGGGCACAAGGGCACAAATAAAACAATTATGAAGTCAATGCAAAAAAATAGAAGAGATGACAAACCACAGATCAACAGTCATAAATAGACAATTAAATATATTATATTGTGGCTACTCAAGACACCTGACAGCAGCAGAACTGACATTTCCAGCACATCCCAGCTGATGGGTTGTGTCAGGATCAGGGAAGCAGGACTATCCAGACCTACTTCACCTCCTTGTGGTGTCTCTGGTAGCTTATCAATCTTGTCTGACCAAGTGAGTAGAGATAAAGAGAGACGGCTACTCATTACTCAAAAATGTCATCATGAGATAGAATTTATTGTGCTGAAATCTGCAAATATCATAGTTCTACTGCAAACTGCAAAAAAAACACACACACACACACACGCACGCACGCACGCACGCACACACACACACACACACACACTATAAACATCCTTTTAAAGGTGGATGATTTTTTTTTTAAACACCCGTCACGCCAAGTGGCGTATAGGGAATATGGTGTTAGTGACCGTAAATTTTACAGGCCTTCGGCACATGATTTTTGGGGTAATGTGGTCGGTATTACGCCCGTGCCGCTTTACTTTCCCAGAAAAAAATCCGTTACCCATTAAAGACTGGGTGAACCTGGAAGCCGTCGGTTGGGATCGAACCCTACCTCTTGTCCTTTGTAGTTCAGTTCACTAACCACTGAGCTATCGCGGCCAAAGGTGGATGATGGAGAGGTGTATTTCTTCAGTCATCGGGTAGAAGCAAGCTGTTTTATTTGATTTACATCCATTCAGCATCTGTTAATTTAAACATCTGCATAAATTTTAGGAAAAAAAATAGTAACAAATTCGCAGCCACCAAAGTACAAGAAGTAACAATACACAAAATTCACACTGTTTATGGCTTGATGCGAACATGGGATTTTCTTGTCCAGAGGTCAATGTTTTATTCTAGACCATCCCGACTCCTGATCTGTCAATGATATCTTATGGCCATGTGCATTATGTATTATCAACTATTATTCTTTCAGTCATACTGTTACATTTTTCAGGAAATTCAACCAGAAAGTCTCTTTTATAAAGCTAGTCTCCTTTAGTCTCTTTATATAATAATAAAGACAAAACAATTAAATCTCGACACAACATAGAATTAAGGCATTTGTTTGGTATGTCTCTACTTTTGTAGATTTCCAAAAGACAGCAATCAACCACCACTTCACTACACACTTGTATTCAGGTCGTTCGTTCGTTCGCTTTCGTCAGCTTTGACCTCTGACGAAGTCCCACCCACTCAATTTTGTGGGACTGAATTTTGCGTGTAAAGTCTGTTTTATCCCATTACAGGATGCCCGTCGCCATGCAGGCAGATTTACTCCGACTTCAGAGGTACTAATTTTTAGGGAATTAGTAAAACCCAGGTGTCCTCGCCAGGGTACGAACCCCGGCTGTTGCCGTGGTAAGCAAACCGCCTATCGATTGCGCTAACCGGACACCCTTGTATTCAGGTAAAAGCTGCTTTATGAATTTCAAAACTTCTTTCCTGTTTGCATTTTATTGTCAGTTGTCTCTACTTTAAATTAAACCTGCACTGCATAAAAGACATGTCAGACTTTTCTCAAGTTTGTGTTTTCAAATATGCTTCTACTTATTTATTGATTAAAAGCAGCACAACAAACACACTTCCTTGGTGTGTTTGTCAATATTCACTATGATCATAGCCAAAAACATCACATATTTCCCTTGAATGTGTTCATTTATGACTAATTAGACATATACTACTAGCAAAACAAGTAGCACACATTTCACATTAGTAATGCTTCTCCCCTGTTTGTTGTCTCAAGTGGTATAAAAGTGAACTGTCAACAAGACACAAACAACATACATCGCACGTTTAAAGATTCTCCCTTGCATGTGTTCTCTTGAGTCATTTTAGATCAGCACTCTGACCAAATGGGTGTCCGGTTAGCACAATCGATAGGCGGTTGGCTTACCACGGCAACAGCCGGGGTTCGTACCCTGGCGAGGACACCTGGGTTTTACTAATTCCCTAAAAATTAGTGGGAGCCGCGATAGCTCAGTGGTTAGTGAACTGGACTACTACGGACAAGGGGTAGGGTTCGATCCCAACCGACGGCTCCGGGTTCACCCAGCCTTAAATGGGTACCGGATTTTTTCTGGGAAAGTAAAGCAGCATGGGCGTAATACCGACCACATTACCCCAAAAGTCATGTGCTGAAGGTCTGTAAAATATAGGGTCACTAACACCATATTTCCCTATACGCCACTTGGCGTGACCGGGGGTACTTTACTTTTTTTACTTTTTACTCTGACCAAATTGGGTGTCCGGTTAGCGCAATCGATAGGCGGTTGGCTTACCACGGCAACAGCCGGGGTTCGTACCCTGGCGAGGACACCTGGGATTTACTAATTCCCTAAAAATTAGTGGGAGCCGCGATAGCTCAGTGGTTAGTGAACTGGACTACTACGGACAAGGGGTAGGGTTCGATCCCAACCGACGGCTCCGGGTTCACCCAGCCTTAAATGGGTACCGGATTTTTTCTGGGAAAGTAAAGCAGCACGGGCGTAATACCGACCACATTACCCCAAAAATCATGTGCTGAAGGTCTGTAAAATATAGGGTCACTAACACCATATTTCCCTATACGCCACTTGGCGTGACGGGGGGTACTTTACTTTACTTTTTTACTCTGACCAAATTATATAGAAGTAACTTTAAATTGAAAAGGCTTCTCCCCCATATAAGTATTTTCTTGTGTCTTTTTGATAGCTATATACTCAATAAAACATGCACCACACACATCATATGTGTCTTTTACCATTGTATGTGTTCTTTTAGATGTTGAAGATTTACAAAACATACAGCACATACATCACATGTGTAAAAGTAAAAAAAAAAGTGAAGAGCCCGCATCACGCTAAGTGGCGTATAGGAAATAAGGTGTTAGTGACCATAAATTTTACAGACCTTCAGCACATGATTTTTGGGGTAATGTGGTCGATATTATGCCTATGCTGCTTTACTTTCTCAGAAAAAAATCCGGTACCCATTATAGGCTGGGTGAACCCGGAAGCCATCGGTTGGGATCGAACCCTACCTCTTGTCCTTTGTAGTCCAGTTCACTAACCACTGAGCTTTCACGGCTCCCCACATGTGTAAAACTTCTAAATTATATGTGTTCTCTGGTGTGTTTTAAACTCTCTAAGTTAAGTAAAACATGCAGCATACACATCACACGTCTATGTCTTTTACTCTGTATATGTTCTCTTTTGGCTTTTCAGAGTTATATTTTCAAGAATTCTCCCTTGTATGAGTTCTCAAGTGCCTATTTAGATGACCAATTTGAGCAAAACGAGCATTACACTCATCACACATGCAAGGCTTCACCCCAACATGTGTTCTCTTGTGACCTTTTAGACTTGCAAGTTGAGAAAAACATGCACCAGACACATCACATTTTTAATACTTCTCTCCTGTATGTGTTTTCAAGTGTCTATTTCGATGACCAAGTTCAGCGAAACATGTACCACACACATCACATGAGTAAGGCTTCTCTCCGGTATGTGTTTTCAAGTGTCTATTTCGATGGCCAAGTTCAGCAAAACATGCACCACAAACATCACATGTGTAAGGCTTCTCCCCTGTATGTGTTCTCAAGTGTCTTTTTAGATGACCAAGTTGAGCAAAACATGCATCACACACATCACATGTGTAAGGCTTCTCCCCTGTATGTGTTCTCTTGTGTATTTTTAGATTTTCAAGTCGAGCAAAACATGCACCACACATATCACATGTGTAAGGCTTCTCCCCTGTATGTGTTCTCAAGTGTCTATTTAGACTTACAAGTTGAGCAAAACATGCACCACACACATCACAAGTGTAAGGCTTCTCCCCTGTATGTGTTCTCTTGTGACTTTTTAGACCTTCAAGCTGAGTAAAACATGTACCACACACATCACATGTGTAAGACTTCTCCCCTGTATGTGTTTTCAAGTGTCTTTTTAGACTATCAAGTTGATAAAAACATGCACCACACATATCACATGTGTAAAGCTTCTCCCCTGCATGTGTTCTCTTGTGACTTTTTAGACTTTCAAGTTGAGTAAAACATACACCAGACACATCAGATGTGAAAGTATTCTCCCTTGTATGTGTTCTCTTGTGTCTTTTTAGACTTTCAAGTAGAGTAAAACATACACCACACACATTACATGTGTAAGGCTTCTCCCCCGTATGTGTTCTCTTGTGACTTTTTAGATTTTCAAGTCGAGCAAAACATACACCACACATATCACATGTGTAAGGCTTCTCCCCTGTATGTGTTCTCTTGTGTATTTTTAAATTTTCAAGTCGAGCAAAACATACACCACACATATCACAGGTGTAGGGCTTCTCCCCTGTATGTGTCCTCTTGTGTATTTTTAGATTTTCAAGTCGAGCAAAACATGCACTACACATATCACACGTGTAAGGTTTCTCCCCTGTATGTGTTCTCAAGTGTCTTTTTAGACTTTCAAGCTGAGTAAAACATGCACCACACACATCACATGTGTAAGGCTTCTCCCCAGTGTGTGTTCTCTTGTGTACTTTTAGATTTTCAAGTCGGGCAAAATATGCACAACACACATCACATGTGTAAGGTTTCTCCCCAGTGTGTGTTCTCTTGTGTGCTTTTAGATGTTGAAGTTGAGCGAAATATGCAGCACATATGTCACACTCATATGGCTTCTCCGTATATCTTCTCTTGTGTCTTTTTGGATTTGAAGCCTGAGTAAAACCTACACCATACATATCACATTTGTAAAGTTTCTCTCTAGCATGTGCTTTTCTGCATGCTCTTTTTTTTGTACAGTCACCACCATCAGTACAATCTCCACAAACAAGAGAATGAAGCATCTCTTCATTTCCTGGCATTTGATTAGACTTGCTTCTGGTATCCTGAAATTGGGGGCTAGAATCTTGACAGCAGTCTTCACTTTGACTCACCTGAGAACAAATGGAGATTACAATGCTAAAATAAATTATGACACAATATTGATGAAATAGCTGTTTGTGATTATCAATAATTTCTTTGCTGAGATGTTTGAAATTTTCACACTTTTTAAACTATAATTAACATCTGAAAGTGATAATATATGAGATAATATGAAGAGATATATAATCATAATTCATTTACTCATTGGGTGCAATGTACACATCAAACATTGGCTAACCTGAAGTGCCATTTTACACTGTCTCTTGTCTTGATGGTGTATCTTGTCATAGGTTCACCTGTCCATCTTTTGATGTTATCAGACCACTTTAGCATTTGTATTGGGTATTGTGTCTCTTTACATGTCCAAAATATTTCAGATGTTTTTTCTAATTGTGTTAAGTAGCTTATTAAAAAAAATTTTCAGCTGATTTCAGAATTTCTTTGTTTGTCTTCCTTTCCTTCCACCTAAATCTCCTAATTGTTCTACAGATCTATCTTTCTATAGGTCTACATTTCAAATTATGCAGAAGATACCACATAAAGGTCAGCCCCTTGTCCTGGGAATGAGGCTAAACAGTCACCAGGGACTGAAAACCAAGACTGGCCAGACCTGATTAAGAGCACAGTCTGCTCTAGCAGGTATAAGTGCCGAAAATGGAGGCAACCAGTCATAAGGCGCACTGCAGCAGCCAGGCATGCCATACACTCACACCAATCAGGAGTATGTCTATAGCTGCAAATCTTCTTGGCACCTGCTCTGTGATGGACACTCAGGCAGGTGCAGTGCAGGGCATTCAGCCTCGAAAATGTCAAACCGCTATTACTAGATGTCCTTCGCAACCACCCCATGGAGTCAGAAAGTAAGAAAATAGAACTACTGGCCAATCAAAACTAAGACCACTTAAAATAAAGCACTAAAATGCAGACGGCATCAAAAGAAAAAGAGTTGGATACAGTAAAAAAGGTTGCTTGCTTGTATACGCCCAATGACTAAAGGGGTGTACCTCTTCATTATCTGCCCTTAAAAGGGTGTGTCTGCGTTGTGTTGTGGTTTACAGTATAACTGTGATATTTGTGCCTTTTGGCCCAACACACCAGACTTCAGAACATGTAAAAAAGGTTGAAAAGTATCCTTCATGAAAAGCAAGTAAGCATATGCTGCTTGCAGGAAATCCATCTAAACAAAGACATAGCTTTGAAGATAAGGGATACCTGTGTTACCGATCTGACAGATTCTGCATCTGATGTTTCACAAGTGGCAGTATTATTTTTGCTGGTTCGGCAAAGGATCATATTTTTCATTTTGTGTTCATTATAAGTGAGATTTCTACAATATTTGTTGGATCACAGGTAGAGTGCCACAGGCTTGAAGAGAAAGCAATTATGATAACCTTACTAAAGCCAAGAAAGGATAGTTCTACAACATTCAGCTATAGATCAATCAGCCTTACAAGCTGTTTGTGTAAAGGAACAAAGGAACATATAATCAATCTCAGACTGCAGTGGTACCTGGAAATTGAAAACATCCTCGTGCCACAGCAAGCAGGCTTTAGACAGTGTTATTCATTCTACTGAAGATATCTATTCTAGGAAATTGAGGATGTGTTTCAAGAAAAGAAACTGATACTAGCAGCATGGATATACCAAAGAAAGCATTTGATAAAATTTGGATAAAAGGGCTCTTGAATAAACTGAGAAACTACAGAGTAAATGGCAAGATGTACAAATGGGTGAAAGTATACCTACAAAACAGGAGAGCCAGAGTGCAACTGGATGATCTTAAAAATAAGAAGGTCCTACTGTACCAGCATGTCCCACAGGGAGGGGTACTATCTCCAACACTTTTTCTAATCTACATCAATGACCTAGTTACTGAACTACCCCATAGTATCAATGTGGCAAAGTATGCAGATGATCTGGTAATGTGGTGCACAGAGGAGTATGCAACAGTGGCCTCAAAATTGTGAGCTATAAATTCATTGAACTTAAATTTAGGGTTTCTTATTTCTTCATTTTCCCTTGTACCCATTCGAGTGTCAAGGGAAATACAAAGTTCTGGTTCTCGCTCTTTTGGCAGCTTCATTTATTGTCAATTGATACTGTTGTAATGTTTCTTTGATGTTGTCTGTTCATCTTACTATGGGTCTGTCTCCTTAGCTGGTTTGCTTTGGAGAATCGCCTTATAGTCAAATTTGGTTCGCTGACCCCATGGGGCATGAATGTATCTCACTCGTACACATAGTTTCCCTTTAGTTGCTCCTTCTCTAATGCATAGTCTTCTCTGCTGCCCATGTTTGGGCACTTTAACCTATCCACTACGCCATGCTATTCATAGCTCTCCTCCATTAGACCCCACTGCAATACTTTGATGGTCTCCTATACCTCTTTTGTCTGTGCTAGTTACCTTTCACATGTTTTTTATTGTACCCCACTCTCAGACATATCATTCTTTCCACCTTTCGAGTACTTGTTATTCTTCTGTTCTGTCATTTCTCCTTGGTGTATGCACACTGACCTCGGTGTGTACTATTCTGGTTATGTGGGCATTATCCGCACATTTCTACATATATATGATTGTCCCTGTATGGGGGTGCATATGCAGGTGTGTGTTCATATATATGGGTAGAGGTATATATATGTATGTATGTATATATGTATATATGTATATATATATATATATATATATATATATATATACGCATTTGTGTGTGTGTATATAAATGTACATGTGGCCTCTTAGATACTTATAGACATTGTCAGTGTCTTTGTAGTCGAGGCAATCTAGACAGTGTTCCACATACTCACATATTTTTAGAACCCTTTACTCGGGTTGACCCTCCGACTAGCAGGGTAATTACAGCACACAACTGCAGATCTATCTTTCTCATTCCGGCCATCGTCCACGACACAGGGAAGAAATTTTTCTTTTCTCAAACCAGTTTCAATTATTTTGTTTTGGATGTTTCATTACTAGCTAGCTATGTAGGATTAGTTTTATTTACTTACATATCTGTGTGTGTGTTGTTTGTTTGTTCCTGCTGAAGGTCTATTGAGCTGAAACATCGTTCAAATTTGTGTTGTCTATCAATCACGTAAAGCTTTCACCATACCATTTTTTGTATTTTTTTTTCAATTCTCCCTCACATTTAGCTTTACTGCAGCTTCGTGTTTGTATGCATACATTTGCAATTCTTTGCCTTAACCCTTATGGGTCTGTCGCTTGCTCTTCTCCATATTCCTCTTTTAATAAATGCTTTGTATGTTTTGTTGTTTCTGTGTGTAGCTTGGGATTGGCTCCATGCTCACTCTTTCTCTTATAATATCATTTCTAATTCTGCCATTAATAATCAAAATTTTAGAAAGCATAAACGTAGACAGCAAAGATCTAAGAATAATAAAGAACATGTACTGGCAACAAACAGCGGCCATAAGAACTGGAAACTAATTGGGAATGTTTCAACAAATAAAACAGGGTGTTAGACAAGGTTGTGTGCTGTCACCAGATTTGTTTAATATTTGTAGTGAGATTATTTTAAGATCCATAAGGGACATGCCTGGAATAACAACTGGAGGTCATAATATAAATAATCTAAGGTATGCTGATGATACAGTCTTAATCGCTAAGAGTGAAAATGAGTTACAAAAAATGTTGGACATTATAGTGAAAGAAAGCAAAAATAAAGGACTCAGCCTTAATAGCAAAAAGACAGAGGTAATGGTAACAGCAAAGAAAAAGACATCACCTCAGTGCAAAATAAAGACAAGTGGAACAATATTAAAACAGGTAAATGAATTAAAATATTTGGGAACTTTGTTAACCTAAGATGGAAGATGTATAAAAGAGGTGAGATGTAGAATGGCTCAGGCAAAAGCAGCTTTCCAAAAAATGAGGAAGAAACTATGCAATCCATTTTTGACAATAGAAACAAGAAAAAGAGTTCTTAAATGTTATGTAGAGCCAGTCTTAACATATGGATGCGAATCATGGACAATAGGAAAACAGATAAGAAAATCACTGGAGTCTGTAGAAATGTGGTTTTACAGAAGAATTTTGAGAGTACCATAGACAGCTAAGAGGAGTAATGAAGATGTTCTGATAGAGGTCAAAGCAAAAAGAGTGCTAATTTCCAATATTAGGAAGAAACAATCATCATTTTTTGGCTATGTAATGAGAAGAGAACAACTGGAATATATAGTAACAACTGGAAAAATTGAGGGACGAAGAAATAGAGGGAAGCAAGAGAAAAAACAACAGACAGCTTAAGTGATTGGCTTGGCAGAAGGTCAACAACAAAAATAATAAATAGCTGCCGAGATCGAAAGTTGTGGAGAGACATGATCACCTACGCCAGTAGGCCCGGTACTTGATGATGATGATGATGATGAATTCTGCCATTTCTGGTCTCTCCAAGCACTTTTCTCAGCCATTGCATATCTGTGGTGACAAACTTTTTTTGTGCTTAGACGTAAGTGACCATGTTTGGCATTGGTAGCACAATGTTGTAATGAATATACTCTCTGCAAGATGTTTCTCAGTAGTAATAGGTATTGCTTTGTGTTCAAGTATAAGGGATAGTTGTCCCACTATTTGGTTTGCCTTATTGCATCATATATCTATTTCTTTGTAGATTTTAACTTCTTTAGAGAATGTTGTTCCCAGGTATTTAAAATTTATTACATGTTTTTATAACCTGATGTTTGATAGTAATGTTTAGTGTCTTCTTTTGTCCATTTATTGATTTAACTTCTGTTTTTTTTTCAGTATTTATTTTCATGTTATTCATTTCAAATTATTTATTCAAAGATAGTAGATGTTGTTAAGTTCTCAAAAGGGGGCAGTAGACAAACATTTGAAATAAAGTTTAGAGACCACTGCCAAAGAGTATAATTAATACAATGAGGTACTTGTATTGGCACATAAATATATGGTGCTATGATTATTAGTGTAGTCTGGAACATTTTTGGAGTCTTGACTTTAAAACATTCCAAAGATTTAGTTTAGCTCAACTGTTTGGTTAACAAACACCACATCAGTTTCTACATAATTCAGTCTGTCTATGTTATGTTGCCTGTAGTTAATCCTATATTCACTGTATGATTTATAGAGTGCACACAAATGTACCGGATCCTATTTCCAAAGTTCCAGTAAAAAATCATAAAATTTACTTGGCAACAAACAGATCAATAAACTCACATCATGGTTCCCTTCTTGTTTCAATATATCCTGAAGGAATGGAATTTGTCTTTCAACTTTGACCTCAGTCTGTAACAACAAAATGATACTATTATTTTCATTATAAATTACTTCAGATCTTTTGTGCACAAATTTTAAGACATAAAAACACTGTAAAATATATTATCTATTGACTTTTAGAGCCATAGGGCATAAACCCAGATACTCTTTCTCTTATCTAAATTTGTATTCTAGCAGTTTTCAATCCTTGTAAAGATCTTTTATCAAATCTTGCCATTTGTCTCTGTTCTGTGCTAGCAACTCTATCTCATTAAGGAAGCAGATTCCTACTGCTCTTGTCTTTCTAATCAATGTTCTTCTCAGTGTTGACCTCTTACCTGTTGTTTCCCACATGAGGGCTTGCTTTGTTATTCTGTTATTATCTCTCCTCATCACATGTCCAACATATGACCATCGTCTTTTCTGTATTACCTAAGATATTAGTGGTTGATTGACGATTTCTCTAATTTCCTCATTTGTTTTTAATTCATTCCACGCTATACCAAATATTTTCCTTAGATATTTATTTACGAATGCGTTCAACTTTGTTTCTATGTCTTTTGTTGTTTTCCAGCTCTCACATGCATACATAAGTGTTGATAGTATGTTTAATTTGTTCTTTCTAAAAATATATTGCCGCTGTATAATAAATTGTAAAAATTACGAAGCTATTATATTGTACATTTGTAACAGCTTAAATTAACTCTTTCTGTACTGAAGCTTTTTATCATTGCAACGAAGGAGATTTCAGAGACAACAATTTGTCATCATTTTAAGAATCAAACTGCATATTTATATTTATCTACTATATAACATATTATATGTGAATTTGTAGATAATTGAACAAGGTATTAGATTTCACCAATACCAAGATGATACAAGACGTAAAAAGAATATGGTTTGATGACAGTTTACACTAATCAAGTTGAGAGTGACGCACTGTGCGGCTAAACGTACGGAAAGAGTTAAAGGCTTCTATGTTTCAAAATGAAATGAATTTGAAGAATTCAAATTTATTTCTTTTCATTTTTCTGCAATAATGATTGAACTAATGAATCTGTATTTGTAAAAAAACAATTTGAGTTGTCTAGCAACAATCTTCTTGTATCTCTGATGAGTTTGTGTTAAATAGTTTGTTGCTGTTGTCACACCTTGGTTTCTTTCTTTTTTATTACAATTTTTTGTTGTTGCAGAATTCAGTCTCATTTGTTGAAGTGATAAGAAAACTTAAATATTTTGCTTTATTTTTAGTTGGGATATATTGTTCCATTAATGTATGAAAGATTATATTCTCGTAATATAAGCTTACGGTGTAAGCTGCACCGTTAACAACAAAATGAATTTCACTGTTTCTTTGTTTCTTTTCCCAATATGTTAATAATGATTTGACATATAATTTCAAATCAGAATGGCTAAAGCAGCAATGTCTTTCAGAAACCTTGAAAAGCTGTGAAAATCAAAACTCATCAGCATAAACACAAAACTTAGACTATTCAAATCAAATATACTATCAACCCTTACATATGCATGTGAGAGCCGGGAAACAAGAGACATAGAAACAAAGTTGAACGCATTCGAAAATAAATGTCTAAGGAAAATACTTGGTACAGTGTGAAACGAACTCAAAACAAACGAGAAAATTAGGGAAATCTCCAATCAATCACTAATATCTTCAGTAATCAAGAACAGACAATGGTCATATGTTGGAAATATGATGAGGAATGATAATAATCGAATAACAAAACAAGCCTTCAAGTGGGAAACAACAGGTAGGAGGAAAAGAGGCCGGCCCAGAGAAACACTGAGAATAACATTGATCACAGAGGCAAAGGCAGCAGAAATCGACTCCCTTAATGAGATTGAGATGCTTGCACAGAACAGAGACAAATGGCGAGATTTGATAAAAGATCTTTGCATGGATTGAGAATGTTAGAAAGAAATTTTTGAAACAGGGAAAGAGTATCTGAGTCTATGCCCTATGGGCAGACTACAGCTCGAAAGGTCGATAGATAGATATCATTTCAAGGTATAGGTACCTTATACTAATCTATTCTATTTTCATCACCATTTCTTTTAAAGTATTTCATTGTCTGTATGCTTTGTTTGATTTTATATTTGATACAATTCTGTTGTTGTAGTTTTATTGCCAGGTATTGTAAAGTTAGCTGATGATCCTCACTACACATTGAACAACTCCATAATTGCTCTGATCTACTCATCAATATATCCTTTATCTTGTAGTGATTGATGATCAGTTCTGTGTTGGTTTATGCATTTCCTTTCCCTCCCTGGTTGTTGACCTTGTAGAGCAGAGTTGTCCAATCCATGGTCTGTGAGACTCATTTGCTTGGCCTGCAAACCTCTTCAATGGTTTTCATTAAGAGAAGATAACCAATACTTGAATAATAAAATTGTGGGTTTTGGGAAAATAAGTCAATCTTTTGTACAGATTCTATAGTTCTTGCTATACAAAACACTCTGAATTCATGCAATAATGTAGCCACTACTTCATGAAATGTAGCAGGTAAAAATACTTTTGACTAGACTAGAAATTTGAATGGCCTTTATGAAGATCTGACAAGGACAATCTTTCTTTAGATCCATCTAGTAAAGCCATTCTCATGAGGATGCTAATTTACTAGCTTTTAAAGTTGTTATTAATTAGATTTTAGCATTAAAAATAATACTAATCAATGGCATTTCGATCACCTGATTTTTGTCGGTGATAAACACTGCTAATCCAAATGGAAAATCACACAAATTCTTTGTAAACACCACATGTAGGAGGAAGGAACTACCCACTGAAGAATGTTTACAGGAAATTATATAGTAGCCAATTAAAAACTTATAATATGGTTTTTGAAAAAGAATAGATAAGCTGTGGCAAAATGTATTTGCCTGAAATTTGTATGATGCAAGCTGCATTGAACCGTACAGAATATATTAATCTTCATGATTTCAAAGACAACAAATATTGGTTGACTAAATGCTTCTGACAAAATAGTAGATGCTGGAACAAAACTCTAAAATGACTCAGCAGTACCATCTCTGAAGGAGTAAAGAAGGCTTGACCAATAGCTTGATGAAGATCAGGTATTACACATGAGCCTTTGTTACTGGTGGTACCAGGAAAAATAACTGTAAAAGCAAATGTCCAGTTCAAACAGTGATTAAAACAGTCTATGGGCACAGAGTTTATGAGAGCAGATGTTTTTATGTGGAAGTTACAACTGTTTAAGTTTAGACCTTCGCTGAGAATTTTTAATTTTTCCTTTGAATCAGAGTTCAGTGTTTGAGTGTCACTCAGGAGTTTAGTTTGAAAAGCAGTTATCAGGATTTTGCAGTCAAAATTAGAGTTATAACTGGTATTGTGTTAGTTGCTATTGGAAGTCTGTTAGTCTATCAATTCGAATGTGCTATATCATCACTCTTAACTGTAGTTCACAATGGCACCTTACATTAATTATCTGGGAGTGCAGTGAGTCATTTCTTCGATATTCTTATTTTCAACTAATAAATTACTTTGCTCATAAACCTTTATTTTTACCACATACCTACTTAATATGTCTGTGTGTGTATGTACATCATCATCATCATCATCGAGTGCCATCTCAGCATCGAAGGTTCGCTACCAAGGAGCACCATTCCACTGTCTCTTGTTTTGACAGTGCAGACTGTCATAAGCTGATGTGTCCATCTTTTGATGATACTCGTCCATGTTAGTCATGGTCTGCCTCTGCCTCTATAACCTTGTATTTTACCTTCCAATGTTACTTTTTTAAATACACACACACACACACACATATATATATATACACATATATAAGTGATGGCCTGAGCTCCCTTGTCTTCTGTTTGGTAACAAAAAAAATTGAACTGTACTGTTGTAGATCATCACTTTTAATTTGTTCTCATGGTAAAAATTGTAGAGTCATTGCACACTCCAGAGATTGACTATGGTGTGATATTAAGTCTATCACTAGAGAGTGACTGTAGTGGGATATTAATTCTATCACTAAAGAGTGACTGTGGTGTGATATTATTAGTCTATCACTAGAGAGAGACTGTGGTATGGTATTAACAGTCTATCACTAGAGAGAGACTGTGGTATGATATTAACAGTCTATCACTAGAGAGACTGTGGTATGATATTAACAGTCTATCACTAGAGTGAGACTGTGGTATGATATTAACAGTCTATAACTAGAGAGAGACTATGGTATGATATTAACAGTCTATCACTGGAGAGAGACTGTGGTATGATATTAACAGTCTATCACTAGAGAGAGACTGTGGTATGGTATTAACAGTCTATCACTGAAGAGAGACTGTGGTATGATATTAACAGTCTATCACTAGAGAGAGACTGTGGTGTGATATTAGTCTATCATTGGAGAGAGACTGTGGTATGATATTAACAGTCTATCACTAGAGAGACTGTGGAATGATATTAACAGTCTATCACTAGAGTGAATGTGGAATGATATTAACAGTCTATCACTAGAGAGTGACTGTGGAATGATATTAAGTCTATCACTAGAGAGAGTGACTGTGGTATGATATTAACAGTCTATCACTAGAGAGTGACTGTGGTGTGATATTAACAGTCTATCACTAGAGAGTGAATGTGGAATGATATTAACAGTCTATCACTAGAGAGTGACTGTGGTGTGATATTAACAGTCTATCACTAGAGAGTGACTGTGGTATGATATTAACAGTCTATCACTAGAGAGTGACTGTAGTATGATATTAACAGTCTATCACTAGAGAGAGACTGTGGAATGATATTAACAGTCTATCACTAGAGAGTGAATGTAGTATGGTATTAACAGTCTATCACTAGAGAGAGAGACTGTGGTGTGATATTAACAGTCTATCACTAGAGAGTGACTGTAGTATGATATTAACAGTTTATCACTAGAGAGAGAGACTGTGATATGATATTAACAGTCTATCACTAGAGAGAGAGACTGTGATATGATATTAACAGTCTATCACTAGAGAGTGACTGTGATATGATATTAACAGTCTATTACTAGAGAGTGAATGTGGTATGATATTAACAGTCTATCACTAGAGAGTGAATGTGGTATGATATTAACAGTCTATCACTAGAGAGTGAGACTGTGATATGATATTAACAGTCTATCACAAGAGAGAAACTGTGGTATGATATTAACAGTCTATCACTAGAGAGAGACTGTGGTATGATATTAATAGTCTGTTACAAGAGAGTGACTGTGGTATGATATTAATAGTCTGTGACTAGAGAGAGACTGTGGTATGATATTAATAGTCTGTTGCTAGAGAGTGACTGTGGTATGATATTAATAGTCTGTTACTAGAGAGAGACTGTGGTATGATATTAATAGTCTGTTACTAGAGAGTGACTGTGGTATGATATTAACAATCTATCACTAGAGAGAGACTGTGGTATGATATTAATAGTCTGTTACTAGAGAGTGACTGTGGTATGATATTAACAATCTATCACTAGAGAGAGACTGTGGTATGATATTAATAGTCTGTTACTAGAGAGTGACTGTGGTGTAATGTTACCAGTTTGTCACTAGAAAACTAGTGTGTATGATGTTAATCACTAGAGAGTGACTGTGGTGTAATGTTACCAGTTTGTCACTAGAAAACTAGTAGTATGTATGATGTTAATCACTAGAAAGTGACTGTGGTGTAATGTTAAAAGTTGTTAGTGAAGATATCTCACAGGGTCTATAACTTTGTGAACTGAAATTGCTTGTTTACAATGTACCGTTTGCTGTGCTTTCAGCCAGGTAAATATTTATTCTGTTAAAAATATTTGTATTGCACCGTTTAGTTATTTACATTATCATCAATACCAGAACTCAGGGTTTCCGTCAGGGTCAAGTTGTATCTCTCTTGGTGTTCACCTGATAAACAGACACGGATAGGTTGTGTCTGTCACTAGTTCACAGTAATTCTTCAATATCTGTGCCTTTTAGCCTGACTCATTCATCTTCAGCATGTGTAGATTTTTCTTAACAATTTTACCTAAGCAATGGTCATTTTTGGTCTATTATTTTTTGACATTTTAGCTACCAAGGGGTTCTTTGATTAGTGTGTACACATGGGACCATCTGCGTTTTGTCATTATCCAAGAGGGTTAGACATTGGATTTCATTACTCTTGAGACCAGGGTGGGTAAACAATTAAAATTGAAAAATTCACACTGTCTTTGGTGGGATTTGAACCCAGAAATTCCTGCCCAGAGGCTGACATCTTACCTCTAGACCAACTAGGCTCCCACCTCTTTGGGTATGATTTGCTGTGTTGGGTACAGCTTTCTATAATCTTTAGTTTCACTACCTATAGTATCTGACATGGCATGATGTAATAAGGATTCTAATAAGTAAATGTAAAGGTTTTGAAGTCTATGTAAAAAGAGTCAAATTATATAGTACTTACATATTCTAGAAAACTCTTTTAAAAAATCACTAGCATAGATCATTTAAATGTGAATATTTTAAAGATCTTTATGAAGCAAACTTTTAATTTTGAATTTCAACCACAATTGAAAAAAAAGAGTTTATCCTATACTGATTAAAACCTGTGTTTGTGGAGGTGACAGGCCACACTAGACATTGGCTTAACAACAAAGGGGACATCAATGGCACCACTGAGCAACACAGACAAAAATAGAAGTAGACAGGTCAGGTATATCAAAGTATGATCAAAGCAGCAGGAACATCAAGTAAGCAGGTTGGTGAGGAACAGTAACATCAAACAGGCATGCAAACATTCATGCTGGATGCACTCCAGCAACATAGGAGTTAATAATTGCTTGTTGTTTCATATAGCAACTTGTGATATGATCTAAGTAAGAGATGCCCAAAATGATTGTTATTTATGCCTAACAGGGTAAAACAACTTGGCGGGCCTCAATCCCATGTAGCAGCGTGGGTCAACCCATGGCCCACTAGACTCATTTTGTTGGCCCGCAGACCTCTTAGATGGTTTTCATAAATGGAATATTAAACAGACAGCTGCCTTCATAAGAAAGTCCAGAATCGCACTCTGAATGAGCCATTATCACAGAAGAAAATAAATGGAATATAAGCTCTTACTATAGTTAATTTTAAAATTATGGTATTGGGTAAATAAATAAGTAAGTTTTGGTTCTTTGATTATGGACGGCCCCGGTATCACTGCAAACAAATTACAATCCATAATTGCTCAACCGCCCGTGCCAGCGGAATCATCCAAATTAATATCTCATCTCCCAAACAAAGAAAGGTAACTGTAGTCCCCATCGTAGCAGTCTCAGCACATGCCAAAAGACATAAGGCAAAACCGTGCAGAAAGTGAACACAGCCAACTGTTCCCTGTCATACGATATCATCATTCATCGTAAACAATTGGAATGTCAAAACATGATCAAAACAGATGAGACACACAGCTCATGGTGTGCACAGAGTACTTAACTCAGTAGCTCCTGCAACAAGCAAGACTTGGAATATGAGGAAACTGCAACAAGGAACTTTTCATGCATAACCTTCAATGATTCCTGCCGCCTATCCACCATATACCAGAAGTTCACCAAGTAAATTTTATTCTGCAGGTTCTATAGTTTCCATGGTACAAAGCACTTTGTATTCACATAATAATATAGCCTATATTTCATGAAATTTAACAGGAGATAATACTTTGGATTAGACTAGATATTTCTGCGGCTTTTATGGAGGCTTCATGAGAAAAATCTTTCTGTAGATTCGTCCGGAAATGCCATTATCGCAAAGGTGTGAATTGGGGTTTCGGCGGATGGCACAGGATTCCTGCCACTAGGTGTGAATCACCCCTGCAATCTCTCCAGTTAACCAAGTATCGAGCACGAGTAAGTAAAGTACCCCCCTCATGCCAAGTGGCGTATAGGGAATATGGTGTTAGTGACCATAAATTTTACAGACCTACGGCACAAGATTTTTGGGGTAATGTGGTCGGTATTATGCCCGTGAGCATGAGTAAGTGTAACAAAATTTTACTTATGGGAAGCAATGATCACTTGCAACTTTGAAAATCAGTTGATTGACTCTCTCTCTTTTCACTTACTCTTGCACACATTTGGGTGTTGGGGGAGATACAAAGTTCTGATTCTTGCCATTTTGGTGGCTTCACTCATTGTCAATTGATGTTGTCTGTCCATCTTACTCTGGGTCTGCCTCTTGTTCTACTTCCTTCTTCTTTTTTAATATTGACCGACTGCTTTAGATAAAATGCTAGACGCTGAAATAAAGCAATAAAATTACTAGGAGGGGTCATTTTTGAAAGTGTAAAGAAGACTTGACCAACAGACTGATGACCATTAGGTTTTACCCATCCTATCAGCGGATTAAATTATGGGCGGTACTACAAAAAAATAACTAGAGAAGCAAATATACATGAAGTTTAAACAGTTTACAAAGGTCTATAAGCAAGGAGTTTTGAGTTAAACCCAATTCTTTACTTGACAGTTCACAGTTCAGTGTTTTAGCACCACTTAGAGCTAAATTTGAGAAGCAGTTATCAGAATTGTGCACTCAAAATTAACTACTATTGGTTTGTTCTGAAGTGTGCTAGTCATATTGATTTCACCGTGGATGGATGAAGCAAAGAAACACCAAATTACTGAAGAAAAATGACACATTCAATCTAAGTGGCAGGAAAGTACATTTTTTGTTGAACACAATGGTAAATCACAATGTGTTATTTGTTCCCAAGGTTACGTGCTTCAAAGGAATATAATTTACGCAGACACAATACCAGTCAGCATAAAATGCACTATGATGAATACCACGGAGCTATTGGAGTAATGTCTTTAATGATTTTAAATTAAATTACCTAAGGCACAGTGACAAATTCTCTGTTCTTCTGTTATTATTTTCTAAAAAAAAATATTACCTGTCTGCTTATAAACTATAATTACTACCATATACCTACCTATATATTTGTCTGTCATGTATATATATGTAATAGTATATCTGCTAGAGTGTCTATGGGGGAGGGGATCGAGGAAATTGTGCAGGGCATGAGGAGAGATTTAGATCATTTAAACAAAAATAGATCCATGAAATTGTCCAAGGTCGAAAGTTCAAGGAGAGCGATCTGGAAGGTTCTCGGGTGGGGGTGGACGGGGGTTTGTGATGTATTGTTTTGGCAAATAGGAGACAAAGGAATTTAGAGGGGTGAAATGTGATTGGATGTGCGAAGGAGCTTGGGATTGCAATTAGGGGGAAATATAAAAGGCTAAGACGCAGAGAAATCTCTCTCTCTCATTAGTAATAGTTTCTTAGTCAAGCTCAGTCTCTCTCTCTCATTAGTAATAGTTTCTTAGTCAAGCTCAGTCTCTCTCTCTCATTAGTAATAGTTTCTTAGTCAAGCTCAGTCTCTCTCTCTCTCATTAGTAATAGTTTCTTAGTCAAGCTCAGTCTCTCTCTCATTAGTAATAGTTTCTTAGTCAAGCTCAGTCTCTCTCTCATTAGTAATAGTTTCTTAGTCAAGCTCAGTCTCTCTCTCTCATTAGTAATAGTTTCTTAGTCAAGCTCAGTCTCTCTCTCTCTCATTAGTAATAGTTTCTTAGTCAAGCTCAGTCTCTCTCTCATTAGTAATAGCTTCTTAGTCAAGCTCAGTCTCTCTCTCGTTAGTAATAGCTTCTTAGTCAAGCTCAGTCTCTCTCTCTCATTAGTAATAGTTTCTTAGTCAAGCTCAGTCTCTCTCTCTCATTAGTAATAGTTTCTTAGTCAAGCTCAGTCTCTCTCTCATTAGTAATAGCTTCTTAGTCAAGCTCAGCCTCTCTCTCGTTAGTAATAGCTTCTTAGTCAAGCTCAGTCTCTCTCTCTCATTAGTAATAGTTTCTTAGTCAAGCTCAGTCTCTCTCTCTCATTAGTAATAGTTTCTTAGTCAAGCTCAGTCTCTCTCTCTCATTAGTAATAGTTTCTTAGTCAAGCTCAGTCTCTCTCTCATTAGTAATAGCTTCTTAGTCAAGCTCAGTCTCTCTCTCGTTAGTAATAGCTTCTTAGTCAAGCTCAGTCTCTCTCTCATTAGTAATAGCTTCTTAGTCAAGCTCAGTCTCTCTCTCGTTAGTAATAGCTTCTTAGTCAAGCTCAGTCTCTCTCTCTCTCGTTAGTAATAGCTTCTTAGTCAAGCTCAGTCTCTCTCTCATTAGTAATAGCTTCAATGAGGCTGTAAATCTCAACAAAATTAAGCCAAAAGAAAAGATATTGGCCACAAAAAATGGATCAATGTTATGGACAAATGTACAAACATGAGTGTGGAGGGAGAATAAATAAATGGTTGCTGATTAAAAAAAAATCTGGTGACACCTGTACAAACATGAGTGTGGAGGGAGAATAAATAAATGGTTGCTGATTAAAAAAAAAAACTAGTGACACCTGTACAAACATGAGTGTGGAGGGAGAATAAATAAATGGTTGCAGATTTTTTAAAAATCTGTTGACACCTGTACAAACATGAGTGTGGAGGGAGAATAAATAAATGGTTGCAGAAAAAAAAAATCTGGTGACACCTGTACAAACATGAGTGTGGAGGGAGAATAAATAAATGGTTGCAGATTTTTAAAAATCTGGTGACACCTGTACAAACATGAGTGTGGAGGGAGAATAAATAAATGGTTGCAGATTTTTTTAAAATCTGGTGACACCTGTACAAACAGAGTGTGGAGGGAGAATAAATAAATGGTTGCAGAAAAAAAAAATCTGGTGATACCTGTACAAACATGAGTGTGGAGGGAGAATAAATAAATGGTTGCAGATTTTAAAAAATCTGGTGACACCTGTACAAACATGAGTGTGGAGGGAGAATAAATAAATGGTTGCAGATTTTAAAAAATCTGGTGACACCTGTACAAACATAGAGTTAAAAAAAAAAAAAAAAGTAAAGTACCCCCCGTCATGCCAAGTGGTGTATAGGGAATATGGTGTTAGCGACCATAAATTTTACAGACCTTCAGCACATGATTTTTGGGGTAATGTGGTTGGTATTACGCCCGTGCCACTTTATTTTCCCAGAAAAAATCTGGTACCCATTAAAGGCTGGGTGAACCTGGAAGCTGTCGGTTGGGATCAAACCCTACCTCTTGTCCTTTGAAGTCCAGTTCACTAACCACTGAGCTATCGCGGCTCCCCTATATAAACATAGAGGGGTAGAGTAAAGTTGCAGAAGTATAAAATATAGGGGACAAATTTACAATCAATAAGGAGTAAAGACAGAGCTATTGAAATAAAGAGTTGGGGCTACTGCACAAAAATAAAGGGCTATAGAAAAAAATGTAAAATAAACACAAAATAATATGAAGCAGCTAAACTAATAGAGTGTCGAGACGAACTACAACACTTTGGAAAAAGTCCTCATCAGGTACAAAACACCACAATGCTAATCTGAAGCAAAAAATGCAAACACAAAAGTTAAACATATATCTCAAAATGAAAATTGCGAAACAGGAACAGTGGCCAGGACATAGGTGCCAGTTGATCACATGATAATTAGACAATTGGGCAGGTAAGATCTCACTGGCTGAAGGGAAGCAAAAAAGTGAAAAATTGGAAAGGGTCTCATGAAGAAGGATAAAAGGAGGGGTCCTATGTGGTAGGATGCAAAGAAGAAAAGAAGACAGGTGCAGGCAAGGGAGAAGAAGAGTAGGAGAAGCAATAACGATAATGTGGTGAGGAATAAAGATAGGACACAGAAAGGAGTGGAAGAGGAGGCAAGTAATTAAAGAAATGAGTGAAAAGAGCTTAAGCCTCTTGGATGGAGTGTGTCAAAACAGGTTAAAAAAAAACGCAGACATAAGTTAGGGACAACTGTAGAAACATAGAAGGGTTGGAAAAAAATCTACAGATAAATAGAAATACAGAAGTGTAGGCACAAGGTCACAAATAAAACAATAGAGAAGTCAATGCAAAATGAAATTAATAGAAGAGATGACAAAAACACAGATTAATAGTCACAAATAGACAATTTAATATTATTTGCAACTACTCAAGATGCCTGACAGCAGCAGAATTGACATTCCCAGCAATTCATTGCAGCAGGCTTGTGCCAGGATTAGTGAAACAGAACCATCCAGACCCTACTCCACCTCTTCATAGTGCCTCCAGTAAGAGACTAACCAGTCTTGCCTGAACGAGTAGATATCAAGAGGGAAGGCAACTCAGAACTCAAAAATGCCATAATGATGTTTGATTTGTTGGGGTGAAAGATGCAAATATCTCAGTTCATCTGCAAATCACAACATGTGTACATGCTCACTAAACATCTTTTTCAATGCTGATGATGAAGGGGTGTACTCCCTTAGACAACCGGTGAATGCAAGCAAACAATGTTATTTGCTCTGCATCTATTTCAACGTCCTTAAACATTGTGTAAATGGGGAAAAAATGAATAAAAATCTGGACATTAAAATACACGAAGTAAAACCACAAAAGATTCTCACTGTTTATAGCTGGGTATGAACCTGACATCTTCTTGTCCAGAGGTCAACATCTTATTCTGGACCACACAGATTTCTTATCTATCAATAACATGTAGCCACCTGAACTATGTTCTATCAACTATCATTCCTTCTATCATACTTTTACATTTTTCAGGAACTTCAATCATGTTTCATTTATGAAGCTGGCGTCCTTTAGTGTTTTATATAATAATAAAACTACCTAAACTACGATATAGAGATATCTGTAAATCATCTCTGAATGACTTCTTCATCTGTGAAAATGACTGGGAACATCTGGCAAGTGAGTGCACATCATGGAGAGCATGTATAAGGAATGGTATAACATCATTTGAGACTGTGCTAAGACAAAACTTAGAAGAGAAAAGACTCATGAAAAAGGATTAAAAACCCTGTGGATCAGTGGGCCTGACTTGTTCATTCTGTGGCCATGTGTGTTTGTCAAACATTGGTAAAGTTAGCTCTGAGAGAAGCTGTTCGACAAAAACAGATCCTAAAAAAGAATACACAATAGCCTCCACTATACTGCCTGACAAGACGAAAGGGCCATATAAACTATAAAAAAAATATTTTTTTTTTAAAATGTCAACAAAACATAAAATTAAGGCATTTCTTCAGTTTGTCCCAACTTTTAAAGATTTCCAAGACACAGCAATCAACCACCACTTCACATCACACCAATTGAGCACTTGTATTCATGTATTTGCTGTTTTATGAATTTCAAAACTTCTGATCTACATGTGTTTTATTGTCAGTTACAATGTCTTCATTTTACAATAAACCTGCACTACATAAAAGGCATGACAGACTTTTCTCCAGTTTGTGTTCTCAAATGTGCTTTGATTTAGCAATTGATTAAAAGCTGCAGCACATACATAATCCTTGCAGCGTATTTCAATTTTCACTATCGTCATAACATACACCAAACACATCATATGTAAGACATCCACTATGAGCAAAACATGAAGTACACATTTCACATTAGTAATGCTTCTCCCCAGTTTGTCATCTCATGTGGTATAAAAGTGAACTGTCAACAAAATACACACAACATGCATCACATGTTTAAAGCTTTTCTTCTCTATGTATTCTCTTATGACTTTTTAGATATTCAGGATGAGCAAAACATGCAGTACACACATTACATTTTTAAGGCTTCTCCCCTGCATGTGTTCTCAAGTGTCTTTTTAAATGACCAAGTAGAGCAAAACATGCACCACACATATCACATGTGTAAGGTTTCTCTCGTGTATGTCTTCTTTTGTGTGATTTTAGACCTCCAAGTTGAGCAAAACATGTACCACACACATCACATGTGTAAGGCTTCTCTCCTGTGTGAGTTCTTTTGTGTATTTTTAACGCTCCACAGTTAGCAAAGCAAGCAGTGCAAACATCACATGTATGAGGCTTCTTCCCTGTATGTGTTCTCTTGTGTGTTTTTAGATTTGTGAGTATAGCAAAAAATGCACCACACACATCACATGTGTAGGGTTTCTCTCCTGTATGTGTTCTCTTGTGTATTTTTAGATGTGGAAGTTGAGCAAAACGTGCACCACAAACATCACACATGTATGGTTTCTCCCCTGTGTGTATTCTCTTGTGTATTTTTAGATTTGTAATCTGAATAAAACCTGCACCACAAACATCACATGTATAAGGCTTTTCCCCTGTATGTGTTCTCTTGTGTACTTTTAGTGCTCCAAGATGAGCAAAACATGCATCACACACATCACATTTGTAAGGCTTCTCCCCTGTATGTGTTTTCTTGTGTGATTTTAAATTCTTAAGTACAACAAAACATGCACCACACACATCACATGTGTAAGGTTTCTCTCCTGTATGCAATCTCTTGTGCATTTTTAGATTTTCAAATTGAGGAAAACATGCACGGCACACATCACATTTGTAAGGCTTCTCCCCTGTATGAGTTCTCTTGTGTACTTTTACTGATCCAGATTGAGAAAAACATGCACCACACACATCACACGTGTAAGGCTTCTCTCCTGTATGTGTCCTCTTGTGACCTTTTAGATTTTTAAGTACAGCAAAACATGCACCACAAACATCACATTTGTAAGGCTTCTCTCCTGTATGTGTTCTCTTGTGTATTTTTATACTTCCAAATCGAGTAAAACATGCTCCACACACATCACACATGTAAGGCTTCTCCCCTGTATGTGTTCTCAAGTGTCTTTTCAGATGATCAAGTTCAGGAAAACATGCACCACACAGAACACACTTGTAAGGCTTCTCCCCTGTATGTGTTTTCTTGTGACTTTTTAGTGTTCCAAGATTAGTAAAACATGCACCACATACATCACATGTGTAAGGCTTCTCCCCAGTATGTGTTCTCTTGTGTTTTGTTAGATCTCCACTCAGAGCAAAACAAGTAGCACACACATCACATGTGTAAGGCTTCTCCCCAGTATGTGTTCTCTTGTGTGTTTTTAGATTTTGATGATGAGCAAAGCATGCACTACACACATCACATGTGTAAGGCTTCTCCCCTGTATGTTTTCTCTTGTGTGCTTTTAGAAGTCCTCTTTCAGCAAAGCGCGCAGCACATACATCACACGTGTAAGGCTTCTCCCCTGTATGTATTTTCAAGTGTCTTTTTAGGTGTCCAAGTTCTGCAAAATATGCTCCACATAGAAGACATTTGTATGGTTTCTCCCCTGTATGTGTTTTCTTGTGTGTTTTTAGATTTTGATGATGAGCAAAGCATGCACTACACACATCACATGTGTAAGGCTTCTCCCCTGTATGTTTTCTCTTGTGTGTTTTTAGAAGTCCTCTTTCAGCAAAGCGCGCAGCACATACATCACACGTGTAAGGCTTCTCCCCTGTATGTATTTTCAAGTGACTTTTTAGATGCCAAAGTTCAACAAAACATGTACCACACAGAACACATGTGTATGGCTTCTCCCCTGTATGTGTTCTCAAGTGTCTTTTTAGATGCCAAAGTTCAACAAAACATGTACCACACAGAACACATGTGTATGGCTTCTCCCCTGTATGTGTTCTCAAGTGTCTTTTTAGATGCACGAGTTGAGCAAAACCTGCACCACAAACATCACATTTGTAAAGTTTCTCTCTAGTATGCAATTTTCTGTTTGCTCTTTTATTAGCTTTATCCCCATCAACAGTGCAATCATAATGAACATAAGAATGAAGCATCTTTTCATTTCCTGACATTTGATTAGACTGGCTTCTTGTAGACTGAAGTTGGGGGCTAGAATCTTGACAGCAGTCTTCATTTTGACTTACCTGAGAACAAATGGAGATTACAATGTTAAAATAAATCATGACACAACTCTGCTGAAACAGCTGTTGGAGTTTGTATCAATAATTTTTTTGTTGAAATGTTGAAAGTTTCACACTTTTTAACTATAATTAACATCTATAAGTGATAATATATGAGAAAACATATTACAGATAATCATAATTCATTAATTAATTGTTTGTATCTCCAAAGCGAAGGTAGGTTAACATGGAGTGCATTTCAGCCTGTCTCTTGTCTTGATGGTGCAAGTTGTCATAGGTTCTCACCTGTCCATCTTTTGATGCCACCAGTCCAGTCTTGGGTATTATTTCTCTACACATGTCCAAAAAAATTCAGGTGTTTTTATCTAATTGTATTAAGTGTTTCTTTTTTAATTTTAATCTGATTCAGAACTTCCTTGTCTTCTTCTCCTTCAATACAATTCTTCCCATTTTTCTACACATCTACATTTAAACGGTTTTTCTGCTCTGCTTTATTATTTAATGTCCATGTTTCTGCACCATACAGGTTTGTTGATTAAATGTAGCATTTTACAATTTGTAGCTTTAGTTCTGATGTTGTTTTCTTTGATGTGAGTAGATTTTTCATGTCTCTCTCTCTCTCTGCGATCAGGACTCAATCAGAGTAGGATTCCAGACTCCCACATAAAGTCAGCTGTCAGGCTAAGTGTGTTGATCGCCCCCTCAGACAGAACGTCACATTTAGAGTCCGCCAGATCGACTCTGACTGAACACCCGTTAATACGTTGCACTGTGTTCTGCGCCAGTGGCCCAGTGCATCCGATTTTAGCCAGCATTTTTTTAGGTTTGCTTTTCTTAGCCTTTGATTGTCCCCAATCTTCCTGCAAGGCAGCAGATTGGCTTTTCTGTAGGGGGATTCTGCCCTTAGATGGTCTGCCCTCCCGGGTTTACGAGCACCATCTGCCCGAGTCACTAGAGGTGACTAACACAGACATGCACGCACAAAGATATGAGATGTGAATAACACAGACATGTACACAGCGATACGAGACATGACTAACACCGACACACATCAAGATATATGACACATGACTAACATAGACATGCACATAAAGATATGAGATATGACTGACTTAGACATGCACACACAAAGATATGACACATACCTAACATAGACATACACACAAAGATATAAGATATGACTAACATAGGCATGCACACACAAAGATATGAGATGTGACTTACATAGCCATGCACACACAAGAATATGAGATGTGACAAACACAGACATGCACGCACAAAGATATGAGATATGACTAACATAAACATGCACACAAAGATATGAGATATCCCTAACCCAGACATGCACACACAAAGATATGACACATTACTAACACAGATACACACTAAGTTATGAGATATTACTAAACTCAGACGCACATAAAGATAAAAGACATGATTAATATGGACACACCAAGATAGATATGACTAACATGACACACACCTAGATATGATTTTTCATGTTAAAATTTCCTTTTGCCATTCTAGTTTCTTGTTTACTTCTGTCTTATATTTTCCATCATTTGTTATAACATTTCACTGATAGCTGTTTTCTTTCACTCTTTCTATGTTATTTCCATACACTTCTATATCCACTTTTTACAATTTGTGTGTTATTGCATTATTTGTGGCTTATCATCATTGCACTCTGAACATGTAAATAGGTGCTCAGATACCATCTTCAGCATGTCTTACAGTGCCTAACAACTGATGACTCCTGCTCTGTGTTGCTTTATAAGTCCTCTTATGTACCCACTAAACATCTTATTTTTGGATGTACCCATTTTAACTCCCATCTCCTTTATCTGAAGGTGAGACATGGACTATTGGTTGTCAAAGTCATATGCCCTTTACACATCTAGGAGAGCATTAATGGGATCTGCTGAACCATGCTTACCATGAGCTAGCCAACCTGGCCACTTTTTCTTTGCCCCACACTTCCACATGTCCAGGGATGTATATAAAGGTGATTCTAAGTATCGTTGACTTCTGTAATGACTCGGCCCATTGTCTGTGTACAGAGCCCACCTCCTTTTTTTTAACATGCTCATCGAAACACTTAGTATACAGGCATGGATGTAGTTTTGTGACTCCAACAAGATGAATACCCTTTCCACTGCCATAACATTCATTATAATGCTACTCGTATCAATAAACGTACACGTCGTAGTCTTATTTGGCTATTCTGCCTGCATAGTGTGTTGTAAATGCCGATGCAATCCTTTGGTGTTGTATTACATATCCATCTATACAGATGGCTGCATCATTATTTCCTGCATTTTCTCTGTCAAATAATCATAGTTTTAGCCATTTTTCATCTTTGTATCCAAACCATATTCTTTGCTTGTCTTGTTTATTTTCTTCACTAATTGTTGTAGGACTTCTGGATTTTCTGCCATTATTATGGTACCCCGAGTCTTTGCCTTCTTCTTTCCTTCCTCATTTGCCTTTCAGCATCACGGGGAGATATAATTTGCTGTCTTTTGCTCTTCAGTTTGCCTCTGCTGCTGTTATGTTTTGTAGAGCTTCTAATATTCAGTCAATTCATCTTTTTCATGGCTGGCCCTTGGGTCTGGTGTTCTTGCAATGTTTATTGAAGGCTCATTGTGTTGTGTTTTGATCACTCTGCTTTGTCACGTGGCCAAACCATTTTATCTGTTGTTTCTTTATTTATTCTATGGCGGGGGCTATTCCTAGCTTTTTTCTCAGTTCTTCATTTCTGATCTTGTCTCTCTGGCTTTTTGCTTTAATTCGTCTAACACATTTAATCTCAGTAGAGGTTATTTTTCTTATTGTTCTTGCATCTAGGGTCCTGGACTGACATTGGTAGCACAACGTTGGGATGAAGATTGTATTATAGAGTGCCCGTTTTGTCTCTAGAGTTATTTCCTTGTTGGACAACATTGGTGATAGCTGTCCAATGATTTGACAAGCTTTGTTGCATCTTGCGTCTATTTCTGCTGTTCATGAATCTAAGTATTTAAATTCCTCTACTTGTTTTACTTGTCTGCCGCCTAGATTATGTTGATTGTCTTGTTCTCTTTTGTGATATTCATGACTTCTGGGTTGTTGATGTTGATTTTCATGTTGTATTTTGTGCCTGTGATTTTGAGTCTTTTAAAATGTTTTTGTAGGACCTCTAATTTTCTCGGTCATCTCTTCTCTTTTTCTGTGTATTAGTGCCTGATCATCTGCAAATAGAAGCTCATTGATCTCCTCTGTCCCTGATAGGTTGGCTATTGTATATGTAGTCCATGAATTTGATGAACAATGGGGGGGGGGGGGGGATAATATGCATCAATGTCTTACTCCTGATCTAACATTGAGGTTGTCTGTGTAACTTGCTGCTGTTCTGACTGTATAGCTGCTGTTGATGTAGAGACTTTTAATTATGTTGGTTAAATGTCGGCTTATTCTGTATGTTGTTTGTATCTCCCACAGCTGTTCTCTGCTTACTTGGTCAAAAGCTTTTTCCTGGTGAATGAAAGCTATGTGCAAATATTGATTGTGTTCTGTCGTCTTCTTTGCTAACTGTTAAAGGGTGAATCAGTACATACTCTTTTTTTTCGGAACCCTATTTAAGAATTGCTTAAGTTTAACTGTAGTACTATTATTGGTCTCAGCCTTTTTTGTTTAATTTTGAAGTATAAATTTCCCACATGGCTGAGAAGCGATATACCTCTGTACTTATTGTCATCTCAATTGCTGCCTTCCTTTTTTCCATATTGGTACACTGATTGCCAGTCTTCAAGGGCATTTTGTTGGTTCCATGCTGCATTGAATATTCTGAGTAGCCATTTAACTCCTGTTTCTCCTGATAGTGTTACTCTTTCAACTGGTATTGTATCTATCTCCAGAGCTTAATTTCATGTTGCCTGTTTGATTACTTCTTCGATTTCCTCTTTCTTGATTTTGGGTACAGTGTGTGTGCATTCTTGCATGGTTTTTGTTTATTTAATTGTAGTTGGTGCAATGTTCAATAATTCTTCTAGATATTCTTTCCATCTCTGTTGTATATGTTGGTTATTTGGTATTGGCTGCCTGTCTTTGTCATTTATGAGCTCAGTGGGATTGTGATTTTCTTTTCTCGCTTTTTCTGCTGTCACTGCTTTGTAGGACTCTCTTGTGGCTGTACTGAAGTCCCTGCTCATCTTTTTTTTCCAAATTCTGTCCAGGTGTTTTGCTTAGTTTCTTTGAAAAAAAATTTCAACTTTTTTCCAAATTAAGACATATATTTCATATTCTTCTTTGTAACTTAGATTACTGATTATATATCCATTAAATAATTTAGTCCTAGCATCATGATGGTGGAGATATGTTGACCATGTGATGAGAAGAGACAAAAAAAAAGGAATCTCAAAGCAAGTCCTCAAATTGGAACTAGAGGGTAGAGGAAAAAGAGGACTCCCTAAAGAAACACTGGGAGCCGTGATAGCGCTCAGTGGTTAGTGAACTGGACTACAAAGGACAAGGGGTAGGGTTTGATCCCAACCGACGGCTTCCGGGTTCACCCAGCCTTAAATGGGTTCCAGATATTTTTCTGGGAAAGCAAAGTGGCACGGGCGTAATACCGACCACATTACCCCAAAAATCATGTGCTGAAGGTCTGTAAAATTTATGGTCACTAACACCATATTCCCTATACGCCACTTGACATGACTGAGGCTCTTTACTCTTTCTCTTTTTATTAGAGAAACACTAAAAATAACATTGAAGCCAGATGTAACAACAGCAAGGATCAACTCTCTCACCAAGATTGAGCAACTCGCTCAGAGGAGAGCCATGTGGTGAGACACAATGCAGGTCAAGTGTAAAGTCTGACAATTGAAAGATCGTCAGTGACAATTGAAAGATCGTCAGTGACAATTGAAAGATCGTCTGTGACAATTGAAAGATCATCAGATACAGGCGTCTAGAATTTCTGCTTGATGTGTCATCTTCAACTTGAAAGGACAATAAGCGGGCAGGCAGATAGATAGTTGAATAGACATGATTGATAGAATGCAGCACTGTTCTACTCCTCTTTTTATGTCTGTAGGTGCAGAGTTATCATTGTATTTTATCATAGCTGTTTGTTTTCAGTATAACCATAATTAACATGTGAAAATATTAATTAAAATGAAAGAATATTCAAATTTTGTTAGTTGTAATTGTGTACTTTACCTCAGGATTATCGATATAGACTAAAGGTCCATGTTTAGGGCAGTCTCCTTCATATTTTAGTTGACAATTCTCACAATCTAAATACAGAAATTAATTATCTTTACATATTGTTATTAAATAAACAAATACAACAAGGTGAAATGGGGCACATCATACATGAAATAATAGCCAGTAGTTACAAGTCAATTTGAAAAGACATGCCTGAGTCAATTAAATGTAGCCTGTGTGACTGATCCCTTAGGACAGCGGTTCTCAACCTTCCTAATGCCGCGACCCCTTAATACAGTTCCTCATTTTTGTGGCGACCCCCAACCATACAATTATTTTTCTTGCTACTAACTACTTTATAACTGATATTTTGGTACTTATGAATCGTAATGCATGTATTTGATATGCAGGATTTTGCATTGTTGTAAATTGAACTTAATGACTTAATTAAACATAAATATTAACATACATGCTAATTTTTGCATTACATAGGCAAATGGCATATTAATTTGTACAGAACTGAACAGGAAATAAGATTTCGTTCATAAAAAGAGGCTAGGAGTTATGTAGAAAATAAAATGAGGTTAAATGAAAAAAAAAACAAAAACAAAAGTGCTAAAGTAAAAATTGAAATCATACTGGCCAACTTACCAGCCTGAAGATGTCATCACGGTAATCCAAATTGAATTATTTTATGTAGAAAACAATACTAAATGTTTATCCAATCAGTTTGTAAATTTTCACTGATGCAACTAACAATTTAACAAGCTTTAGTCACCAATAATCACACTGACCATAAAAATTTTTTTATTATTTTTTACTTTATTTTATTGGTTATCAAACGTAAGACTGTCACTTATCACAGATAGTTTCTTCCGACAGTAAGTTATCAAACAGATAAGTCTAAGTCTAATCTATCACTATCGGCAGATACTAAGTCTAATCTATCACTATCAGCATTTTTAATAACACTATTGCTACATTTGGCGAAAGTATGCGTAAAAAGCCAACGTCAATGCGAAGGTTGAGATTGCTTATTTCTCACCAGATAAGAAATTCTCGGGGCAGTCTTTGCTAGAGCACAACGGAGATCATCTTCCACAAGAAGTCTACTTCTGTATTTAGACTTGATAGCTAACAAACTGGACAATCCTTGTTCGCAAAGGTATGTTGTTGGAAATGGAAGAAGAAGACGCAACACTGTCTCAGACAGAACAGGATATGACTGCAAACACTTGATCCAGAATTTTGTAAGTGGCATTGTAGAGAAATCAGTTCTTGCTGCATCGTTGTTAATAAGTTCGATAAACTCCTCTTGTGCTATCTCAGGAACATCTTCAACTTTGACTGTGAAAGGTCTTCTGGCAAGAGCAAATGGGGTTTCAGGTAAATTTGGAAAGTACAATGAAATTTCGTCATCAAGCATGTGCATGTGTTGTTTCACAGAAATTATCATTGTAATCCTTATGTTTAGTTCAATGTCATGTTCCTCAAAGAAAGCAGATAATGTAGGCAACATGTACATTTTATTTTCATCCAATTTTTTTTGCCACAGCTGAAGTTTCATTTGGAATGATCGGATCTTTTCAGACAGATCAAGGCATGTTGCATTTGGTCCTTGCAGTGATAAATTTAACTCATTCAAGATGGCAAAGATGTCAACCAAATAAGCTAGTTTAAGCAGTTTATTTTTATCGACGAAAAGTGCTTCGAACTGCGGTCTTGCTTTCTGATTAAAAAACGTTTTGAGTTCATCACGCAGGTCAAAAACCCGCTTTAAAACTTTTCCTCTCGACAACCATCTCACTTCAGTGTGAAATAGCAAAGTATTGTACGGCGCATCAAATTCGTTGCACAGTTGTGAAAATAGTCGACTGTTTAAAGTGCTCGCCTTTATAAAATTGACACAACTTATGACGCTTTTCATTATTTCCTGTAACTCTTGTGGCAGCGTCTTCGTTGCTAATATTTGCCGATGAATCATACAATGAGTTCCGATGACTTTTGGTGACTCATTCAGTACCAAACGTTGAAATCCTGATCGACATCCTAGCATAGCCGGAGCTCCATCTGTGCAAACACCACACACTTTTTCCCAAGAAATCATATGCATTTTCAGAAATGAACCAACTGTGTCAAATACATCACGGGCAGTTGTTGTCATTTCAAGAGGTTTGCAAAAAAGAAACTCATCTTTAAAGTCGTCATCATAAATGTACCTCACGTAAACCAATAACTGTGAACAGTTTGCAACGTCAGTAGATTCATCAATTTGGATACTAAAAATTGGAATTGGCGCAGATTTAATTTCCTGGATTACCTGCTCAAGAATATCATCAGACATGTCATCTATTCTTCTGCGGACAGTGTCATTAGATAAGGAAATTGCACTCAGTTTTGTTACATATTCGTCTCCGATCATAACTCGAACAATGTCTTTGGCCGCTGGCAGCAGTAAATCCTCAGCAATTGTGTGAGGTTTCATAGCTCTGGCGATTCTAAGTGCCACCAAATATGAAGCTTCAACGGCTGCTACGTTTTGTTTGTGCCACTTACCACCAGTGTCAAGTCTGGCTTTCTTAAGTCCATCAACTTTACTTCTAAAATAGTTGATATCCTTGCCGACAAAGGACGGATGTTTGCTATCAAAATGACGTTTTAGTTTGTTCGGCTTCATAGATTCAGCTGATAGACACTCACAACAAATAACACATTGCGGTTTCTCAATTCCTGCTGTAATAATTGAGGTAAACCCATATTGTAAGAAATCCTCACTATATTTTCTTTTCTTACCGGTAACGTTTTTATCAACACGATCCATGTCATTGGGTAACTTAACTGTGTGATATGTTTTACTCATTTACTGGGAAAAGTGAAAGTGAAAGTAAACACACTCTTTAATATTTAATGTGACTACACACAAACTCAGTTGGCTGAGTTGATAAATATATCCTCAATATCTTTAACAGTTATTTATAATTAGTCTCTGTACTTCAAAAGCATTAATCACAACAATTTCTGTGATAATTTAAACGTTTATAAAATGTTAAGTACACAGTAAACACGAGACAAGTTAAACATGCACAATGCGATCGTTTACAAATTGAAAGTTCTGACAATTTGCAACTATTTGTAAGCTGCTTTGTGATTCGCTGTAACTTTCAAAAATTAGTCCTTAACTTCAATGTGTTAGCGAATGAAACTTGAGTTTACATTTAATTAAACATGGTTTAGAATTGCTAGCTTTATTTATAAACAAGTATTTGGTGAAATAATTATTAAAAATGTTAATAAATAAAACAAAATAAGTTTTGACGAAAATGGAAAATTTTGTGTTGATGTGCAAAAAAATGTGTTTTTCGATGGCCTTTGGCGACCCCCTGGAAATGGGCATTCGACCCCCAAAGGGGTCGCGACCCACAGGTTGAGAACCGATGCCTTAGGGTATCTGTTATTTAACATATTTTCCTGCCTATTCTTTGTTTTCACCAGTCCAGTTCCTTTTCTGCACATTCCCCTCACAGCATTGGTGCCTGAGTAGTTAGTGCACTCACCAACCTGGATTCAGCACAGGTCTCTCTTCCCACCCATGTGTTTACAAACATTCACACATTTTTTTTTTCAAAGTTGTATTTGTTTACTGCAGTCTGTATTGCTATATGTAAAATACTACATTAATGAATATGTATAGTCTTCTTGAAGTTGTAAACATTTATCACATAAAATATACAACAACTAAAAATTAAAATAAAAAACTATATGTTATCAAATTATGAATAAAGACTCTATTGATAACAAGTATAAACTTACATTGAACACTTTCCATCTCAGAAAAAGATACTGAAGTAGTGCTTGTAACCTTTATGACAGTGGGCATATCACTTTCTTCCATTCTGTTCTCTTTCTTCTTCACTACCTGACTCTGCAAACAATATTTCATACATTTTGAATATATCACAGTTTAACTTTAAACAACAAAGAAATAATAGTAGTTGCCACTTCAATTCTGAAGCAGGATCATTTATGCAAATAACTATAGATCTTATTTTCTATTCCTGTTGAAATGTTGCTAGAGCTCTAAACTGTTGAGTGTATATGTACAGTTTGCTACATGTCTAGTAGACAATAAATTTGCAAAAACTAGAGGTCTGTTGTGAAAACACAGCCTCCTGGCTTCTATACTTCTCAACAATATAGGACAAACTAGATCTGTAAATTTACAAAAAATAAAAATTAAATCTTCTAAAAGTTTGCACCAAAGAAGTCTTTTTTTCTCCACATCCTCTTGCATTCATCTGGATGTAGAGGGGAGATACAAAGTTCTGATTCTTGCCCTTTTGGCAGCTTCAATTATTACCAAAGAATGTTGTAACATTTCATTGATGTCTTCTGTCCTTCTTACTCTTCATCCTTCAGTTTTATTCTGATCTGTTGCTACTGTCACCTTCATTATTTAAGGCTCTGGCCAGTTTCCATAATTTTCTTCCCTCTCTGTCTAGGTTTAGATTTGTTGTGTTTTCATTCCACCATTCCCTTGTGATCTGATTCACTGAATATTTGTATTTTGCAGCAGCTGCTTAAAGTGAAATGTTTGCTTCAGTTGTTTTGTTACCTCTCCACTAGCTCTCTGGCTTCACACATTTTGTTCTGAAACTCTTGTACTTCTTTCCTCCAGTAAGGTTTGTAATTTTTCCTTGGACTCCTGGGAATCAACTCAATGGCTGCCAGCAATATTGCTTTGTTGAGGTTTTCAATCATTGGCTTCATTTTGTTGCTGCACATATTGATGGCTTCATAGTACATGTCAGATAGCATTGTAAATTTGTCCCAGTCAGCTTTCTTGTAATTCCAATGTGGCAATAGGTTTATTTGTGAAACAATTTAGAGGAAGAGGTATGTTTAAAGCACTTGGAAAAATTGACAAATAATCAACAACAGAAAAAAATATGGACCAAAGCAGGATCGAACCCGTACTCAGTGGCACAGCGCCTTGCCATGGAAAGCCAAACGCTAGGGAACACTGTCACTCAGCTAGAGCTAACTAAAAAGCTAACTGAGTGCTAGCTTTAGTTCGTTGAGTGGCAGTGTTCCCTAGCGTTTGGCTTTTCATGGCAAGGCGCTGTGCCACTGAGTACGGGTTCGATCCTGCTTTGGTCCATATTTTTTTCTGTTGTTGATGATTTGTCAATTTTTGTGAGTGCTGTAAACATACCTCTTCCTCTGAATTGATTTGCTGATTATCGCCTTGGAAGTTTCCCTCTATAATAATATTCATTTATTATTATTTGTTTCCAATAGGTTTATTTCCTTGGGAACATGTTTATCACTAGCTTGATTGATCTATGGTTACTACCGCCTAGTTAGTCAAGGATGTTTCAGCTAATTTTGTTTTGTAAATCCACTTTTGCAAAAACAAGATCTGAAGCGGAAACTCTGTTTTTTCACCTGACCTATTTATCAAATGAATATTTACATCTATCTCTCAGTCTTCTATTTCATCTCCCCTGCTCTCTGTACCTGGATATCCCCATCTTTCTGAGCTGTGCAGAAATCATCTGCAAATAAACAGTTCTAGTTTGTTTGTTTCCATACTTGATAGGGACAGATCTTTGTTTAGTGGACAAAAGTAAAAAAAAAAAGTCAAATCTAATTGGTCATGGCAAAGGCCATTAAAGCTGGCTCATGTGAATCTTTCTTTTAATCTTCAAGATTTGCAGATCACAAAATTGACCTGCCATCACCTCAGTTTTGATATCCTCCCTAAATCTTGCAGCAGAATAGCAAATACATACATCTAGTGAGCTACAGACAGGGCAAGACAATCACACAATACAAATACAGAACAAAATAGAAACAAGTTAGAAATAAACAAGCTTAACCAATCGACCAGCAGCCAAGGCATCCACGGACCATAATTTTCCAAATCAGAATAGGTGACTACAGGCTCCAGAACCACATTCAACCCATATCCCAATAAATGTCACTGTGAAGAAACAGTGCAGACCCATGTCAATCTTCAATATCAATCTTGACCCAATGACAGAGACATACAATAGCTGGCAGAAGAGATACTATGATAAACAAAAAAAGTCTTGATCACAGAGAGGGAGGGAGGGGGGGAGGGAAAGAGAGAGAAAAACAACACAAGAATCAGCAGAGAGAGTGAGTGAGAGATAGCTTAAACAGCTGTGTCTGTTTCAAATTAATTCTAGAATCAAGCTGTCATGACTAGATGTACTACTACTCACAACTCTCTAGGTAGCTTTGATAATGCATTTGTTCTATGCATGTTTCTATTTATGTAATGTACTACTTCAGCTTCAGAAATCCTTAACAATCTCTACTGGTAATTTATTGATTATTTCTCTGAAGTGTTCTGTTGATCTTTCCTTCTGACCAAGTTATGAGATAAGCATCTCATACTTATGTAAGGTTTGCTCTATGCTTTCAATCATGCTAATTCACACACTTTGTTTTGCTCATATCTGTATGCTCCTTTTTCTACTTATCTTGAAAGTTTATCCATGAATGCTTCTAACCATACACATGTTCTGTGGCTCTCCATTCTGACTTCAATCAATGATTTGAAGATATTCTTACAGTGTATAACACATTGGGAACAGCAGATTTTCTTCTTCTGCGATCATGGTTCATTCAGACTAAGACTCCAAACTCTCTTATAAAGGCAGCTGTCTGTGATTCTGTTACCCTGTAGAGTTTCTCTTTCAGGGAGGTGCGTGTGGGCCACATTGTCCTCCTCAGTCCTGTGTACTGGAAGCATTACTGTAGAATGTGTTTTGTTGTCATGTTATCCAGGGTACAGTGGCAATGGCTGGTAGTTCCAATTTAGAATAAGGTAAACATGTGGTTTATCATTCTGTTATGGCTAGTGCATAGGCGAAGTATGATGACTTGATTCCTGCCTTGATTGTTGGAGGTATCCGTCCCTCTCGTTATACTTTGGTTGTTTATGTTTCCATTTTTCATGGTACTGGCCTTTGATGATGGATTTGGTTTCATCGTAGCCGACCAGATGGTTCTCTTGTGGTAATCTCCCTCCCTTCTTAGATAGTTTGTCTGCACATTCGTTTCCTTGTATATTACAGTGTGATGGTATCCACTGGATGACCACTCACTGGAAGTTGTTGCAAAATTGGTCTAGAGTTTGTCCTCAAGTCATCTAGCTCACTGTTCTTGGGGGTTTGTAGGGCTGTTAGGACTGACAGTGCATCAGTCAGTATCACCGATTTCTTGTGCATGTTATTTTTGTGTTGAATAGGGAACAGCAGATCAACCAATTCTTTTCATATCTGACTTCTTAGAAAGGCAAAGAATTACCATGTCAGTTTTTCTTTTCAATGAAAGAAAAATCTATACAACAAAAACAGTGTGATCTTTATCCCCATTATATCATTTATGTTGTCTTCTGCTCCCAACTTACTCTGGAGTGTTGAACGTAAGAGACCATGAAGTGATCTTACATTAATTTGTGGCATCTTCCATGATGTCTTTTCTGAGAATACATTTAATTACTGTTGGGAAAGATGGAGATAGAAAATGTACAGTGTGAGCCAGATCATGGAAACTCATTGGAAAATGGTCACAATTTGAGTGAAGCTGTGAGATTTTGTTGTTGCTCTACAAAACATTCCTAGCATTATCAGTCACTGATTATTTTATCAGCCTAAGGTGAAGGACAAGATACAGGAGAATATAAAGAAAGAAAAAAGAAGATGGCCAAGTATTAGGAAAACCAATACTAAGCAGATGAGAAGAAGAATATAGGTAGAATTCTAGAAATCAGAACTAATGGAAAAAGTTGGCTTGCAATCAATGAAAAATAGAAATAAATATGGCGTGAGTCCTTAATAAAAATACAGCAACATTAAATTAGATAAAGATGAGAGACAGAAATACAGGTTATAACTAATGGAGGTGTATTCTTCTGAAACCATTTGATAAGAATATTATGTCTGATATTGTCTAACACTTTATTACACTTAATACAGATATTAAAGAACTTTGATACATAACCACTCCAGAGTTATGGTCAGATTTTTTGCTACAAAGAGAACTTCTCACCTCCAGGAAGTAAAGATCATGCCCGTATCTCAAAGATAAATATGTTACATTATGATGTCACCTGCTCCAAGAATTGATCTCAATATAAAAACAAAGGGAAGCTTCCCCTCTATGCCTTGTTAGACATATTGGGGAATATGGTGTTCATGAAAATATTTTTTTTTTTTACCCTGGCACATTTTTAGGTGGGAGCCGCGATAGCTCAGTGGTTAGTGAACTGGACTACCACGGACAAGGGGTAGGGTTCGATCCCAACCAACGGCTTCTGGGTTCACCCAGCCTTAAATGGGTACCTGATTTTTTTCTGGGAAAGTAAAGCAGCACAGGTGTAATACTGACCACATTACCCTAAAAATAACGTGTGCTGAAGGTCTGTAAAATATATGGTCACTAACACCATATTTCCCTATACGCCACTTGGCGTGACGGGGGTACTTTACTTTTTTACATTTTTAGGTGATGTATTCAGTATCATGCCAGTCTGCCTTTACTTCCCAGAAAAATCAAAGGTACTCATTTTTAGAGCCTGGGTGAATCTCTGAGTCTTGTTGGGCTGAAAAATATCCGCCACTTCTTGGAATCAATCTGGACCCTTCTGATAAGGAAGCAAGCACACTAATCACTAAGCCACCGAGTCTCAAAATAATCAAGTCAGAAGAAAAGATAACGGCTACAACAATGGGATTAAAGTTATGGACAAAATATACAAACATGAGTGGGGAGGGAGAATTGAGAAATGGTTGCAGATAGATACTAAAATTTGTGGCACCTGTAAAAACATAAAGGGGTAGAGAAAAGTTGCACAGTTGGAACAGATTTATAACCAATAAAGAGTAAAGGCAAAGTTACATAAATAAAGAGTTGGGGCTATTGTAGAAAAATAAAGGGCTATAGAAAAAAAAAATAATTCAGATGTAACATTTGGAGACAACAGTGCAATCAATCATTGAAGGTTATAAGAAAAAATGCAGACATAAAAAAAGTAAGGAACAATTGTACAAACACTGAAGGGTTGGAAAAAATCTACAGACAGATAAATAGACACATACAGAAGTGTAGACTCAAGGTCACAAACAATAGTGAAGTCAGTGCAAAAATAAATAAATAGCAGAGATGACAAATCACAGATCAGCAGTAACAAATATATACAATTTAATATTATTTGCAACTACTCAAGACACCTGACAACAGCAGAACTGGAGTTACCAGCAAACTATACCAAAGATCGGTGAAACAGAACCATCCAGATTCTATTCCATCTCTTTGTAGTGACTTCAGTAAGAGACTAACCAGTCTTGCCTGAATGAGTAGATATCAAGAGGGAAGGCAACCCGGTATTCAAAAGTGCCATAGTTAAATTGGATTTATGGGGCTAAAAGATGCATATATCTAAGTTCTACTACAAACAACACAACTCATACACTAAATATCCTTATAAGGGTGGGTGATAAAGAGGTGTATTCCTTTAGTTATCGGTGAAAGCAAGCAGTGTTATTTGCTCTACATCCATTTCAACATCTGATACTATAAATAGTGTATAGATTTTAGGAAAAAAAACATTATAAATTCAGAAACACTGAAGTACGAGAAGTAACACCACAAAAAATTCTGAACTGTTTATGGCGGGATATGAACATGGCATTTTCTTGTCCAGAGGCCACTGTTTTATTCTAGACCATCCAGACTTCTCATCTATCAATAATATATTATGGTCATGTGAACTATGTATCATCACCTATCATTCCTTCTGTCACATTTTTCAGGAACTTCAAACAGAAAGCTTCTTTTATAGAGCTGGTCTCCTTTAGTGTCTTCATCATCACTGAGTGGCGTCTTCACAACAAAGGTTGGCTACCATGAAGTACCATACCGCTGTCTCTGGCTTTGATAGTGCAGGTTGTCATAGGCTGACTTGTCCATCTTTTGATGTTACTCGTCCATGTTAGTCTTGGTCTGCCTCTTTTACCTTGTATTTTCCTCTCCAAGATTACTATTAGTAGGCTGCTGTGCCTTTTAATATGCCCCAAAAATCTAATTTGTCTTGTTTGAAAAATGTTTAGTGGTTCTCTTTTAACTTTTAGCTGTTTTAAGACTTCATCATTTGTTTTCTTTTCTTTCCATCAAATTCTATCTATTCTTCTATAAATCCGCATTTCAAAGGCTTCGATTTTCTGTTATGTTTTCTTGTCTAATGTCCAGGTTTCTGCATCATACAGGAATGTTGAGAAAACATAACTATTCTTAGTTGTAGCCCTGGTGTTATTTGTTTTGTTGTTAGTATATTTTTCATGGCATTAACATGACTTTTTGCCATTCCTATTCTTTTGTTTATTTCAGTTTTACATTTCATATCCCTGGTTAAAGTATGTCCAAGGTAGTTGCAGCCCTGAACTGTCTCTAGGTTTATTCCTTCAACTTTTATATACACTAGATTAGTGTCTTCATATAATAATATAATAAAACCAAACAACATAAATCTCAAAAGAACATAAAATTAAAGCATTTGTTGGGTATGTCTCTACTTTTGTAGATTTCCAAGACACAGTAACCAACCACCACATCACTACACAATATCAGTTATAAAGTTTTCACATTACATTACACCAGCACTACATAAGAGACGTGTCAGACTTTTGTTTCTCAAGTGTGTTTTTATTGAGCTATTTATTAAAAGCAGTGCAACACACATACTTCCCTGGTGTGTTTTTCAATATTTACTATAATCATAACCAAATACATCACACTGAAGACATTTCCCTTGAATGTGTTCATTTATGATTGACATCCACTTTTAGCAAAACATGCAGCACACATTTCACATTATTAATGCTTGTCCCGTTTGTTTCATCAAATGGTATAAAGGTGAACTGTCAACAAAACACACACAACACATGTTTAAAGATTCTCCCCTGCATGTGTTCTCTAGTCATTTTAGATCTGCAATCTGAGCAGCAATCACATTAAATGGAAAAGGTTTCTCCCATATAAATGTTCTCTTGTGTCTTTTTTATCGTTATATTCTCAATAAAACGTGCACCACACACATCGTATGTATGATTATTACCCATATATGTGTTCTCTTACCTGAAGAATTACAAAACATGTAACACATACATCACACGTGTAAAGCTGCTCCACTACATGTGATCTCTTGTGTGTTTTGAACTCTCCATGTCAAGTAAAATATTCAGCATACACATTACATATGTAAGTCTTTTACTCTGCATGTGTTCTTTTATGGCTTTCCAGAGCCATATTCTCAAGAAAACATTCACCACACACATCACAAGTGTGAGGCTTCTCCCCTGCATGTGTTCTCAAGTGTCTTTTTAGATGACCAAGTTGAGCAAAACATGCACTACACATATCACATTTGTAAGGCTTCTCCCCTGTATGTGTTCTCTTGTGACTTTTTAGACTTTCAAGTTGAGTAAAACATACACCACATATATTACATGTGTAAGGCTTCTCCCCTGTATGAGTTCTCGTGTGTATTTTGAGACTTTCAAGCCCAGTAAAACATGCACCACACACATTACATGTATAAGGCTTCTCTCCAGTGTGTGTTCTTTTGTGTATTTTTAGTTTTTCAAGTCTAGAAAAACATGCACCACACATATCACATGTGTGAGGCTTCTCCCCTGTATGTGTTCTCAAGTGTCTTTTGAGATGACCAAGTTCAGCAAAACATGCACCACACACATCACATGTATAAGGTTTTTCCCCTGTATGTGTTCTGAAGTGTCTTTTTAGATTCTGAATTTGACTAAAACATGCACCACACACATCACACGTGTAAGGTTTCTCCCCTGTATGTGTTCTCTTGTGCATTTTAAAATCATTATGTCGAGCAAAACAACCAGCACATACGTCACATTTGTATGGCTTCTCCCCTGTATGTGTTCTCTTGTGTATTTTTAGATTTTCAAGTTGACTAAAACATGCACCACACACATCACATGTGTAAGGCTTTTCTCCTGTATGTGTTCTCAAGTGTATTTTTAGATCGGTAGGTCGAGCAAAACATGCACCACACACATCACATGTGTAAGGTTTCTCCCCTGTATGTGTTCTCAAGTGTCGTTTAAGATGACCAAGTTCAACAAAACATGCACTACACAGAAAACATATGTAAGGCTTCTCCCCTGTATGTGTTCTCCTATGTGATTTTAGATGTTCAAGTTGAGCAAAACCTGTTCCACAAAAATCACATGTGTAAGGCTTCTCCCCTGTATGTTTTCTCTTGTGTGTTTTTAGAAGTCCTCTTTCAGCAAAGCATGCAGCACACACATCACATGTGTAAGGCTTCTCCCCTGTATGTATTTTCAAGTGTCTTTTTAGGTGTCCAAGTTCTGCAAAATATGCTCCACATAGAACACACGTGAATGGCTTCTCCCCTGTATGTGTTCTCAAGTGTCTTTTTATATGCCAAAGTTCAACAAAACATGTACCACATAGAACACATGTGTATGGCTTCTCTCCAGTATGTGTTCTCTTGTGTGTTTTTAGGTGTTGGAGTTGAGTAAAACCTGCACCACAAACATCACATTTGTAAAGTTTCTCTCTAGTATGCAATTTTCTGTTTGCTCTTTTATTAGCTTTATCCCCATCAACAGTGCAATCATAATGAACAAAAGAATGAAGCATTTTTTCATTTCCTGACATTTGATTAGACTCGCTTCTTGTAGACTGAATTTGAGGGCTAGAATCTTGACAGCAGTCTTCATTTTGACTTACCTGTGAACAAATGGGGATTACAGTGTTAAAATAAATCATGACACAACTCTGCTGAAACAGCTGTTGGAGTTTGTATCAATAATTTATTTGTTGAGGCGTTTGAAAGTTTCACACTTTTTGACTATAATTAACATCTATAAGTGATAATATATGAGATAATATAATCCAGATATATAATCATAATTCATTCATTCAATGGGTGCAGTGTTCACATCGAAGGTTGGCTAATAAGGAGAACCATTTTACTCTGTCTCTTGTATTCATGGTGCATGTTGTCATAGGTTCACCTGTCCATCTTTTGATGTTATGAGTCCACTTTAGTCTTGGTATTGACTATGGTGTCCCTCAATATGTCCAAAAAATTTCAGTTATCTTTTTCTAATTGCGTTAAGCAGTTCCATATTTCATTTCTAGCTGGTTCAGAACTTTCTTCATTGTCTTCTTTTCCTTAAATCCACTTCTCCCCATTTTTCTATCTATCTATTGACCTTTCGAGCCGTAGCCGGCCCATAGGGCATAGACCAAGATACTCCTTCTCTTATCTGAATTTTTGTTCTAACAGTCTTCAATTCTTTTAAAGATATTTTATCAAATATCACCATCTGTCTCTGTTCTGTGCAAGCAGCTCTATCTCATTGAGGGAGGTGACTCCTGCTGCTCTTGCCTCTCTCATCAATGTTCTTCTCAGTGTCTCTCTGGGTTTTCCTCTTTTCCTCTTACCTGTTGTTTCCCATATGAGGGCTTGCTTTGCTATTCGGTTATTATCTCATCTCATCACATGTCCAACATATGACCATCGTCTTTTCTTTATTACTGAAGATATTAGTAGTTGATTGGCGAAAAACATTCGTTTTTCTACAAATCTATTTTTCATATCATGATAAAGATGGATGTTTAAGGCTGAAAGGTACGGATATCATTGCAATGCTGTAAACTAGTGACACAATGCACCCACGCCCACTTAATCCTAGATTATGATACCCCCCTGTGACACACTTCGTTACATTCCGTAGTACAAATTACTACCACCTAATTGTAAAATTAGGAGCACTAAAATAGTATTTTCTTTCAACTCTTGACACTCTACTGTGTGTTTACCATTTAGACACAAAGGGAACTCAGATTTCCTGTCTCAGATTCATTTATGACCTGAACGCAAACTATCAATTTTAGAAGAATATGTGTTTTGTTGCTGTAATTTTACTGTGGTATCATAACCTAGGGTTAATAGCTGAATGCTAAAAAGAAGAATACATTTCAAAAACTTCAATTTTCTGCTCTGTTTTCTTACTTAATGTCCATGTTTCTGCACCATACAATGTTGAGTAACTGTAACATTTTATTATTCACAGTTTTAGTTCTGATGGAGTTCTATTATTAGCTTTGATGGACAATATTTTTCATATTATTAAAATGGCCTTTTGCCATTCCTATTCTTTTTATTTCTATCTATATTTTCCATCACTTGTTATAAAATGTCATTGATAGCTGAATTCTTGAACTCTTTCTCGTTCACAGAGACCATAACAACTCAGCCCCAGGTCAAAATTGTGTTTTGTACCTGGTCTACATCAGATGTCCAGAGGAACTGAAGTGACTACACAGGCTGCACAGGAATGCATGGAAAAAGCAGCTTATAAATAAGCCAGGAATGTATGAAGGCCAATGGAGTGTACATTCCAAAGGAACAGAACTCAAATTAGATTTTGTAGTTCAGACTAATCTCTCTAATGAGGGTGGAAGGGAAAATATTGTTCTCTATGATGGCAAAGAGACTCACCTCGTACCTCATGGGTAACGTGTACATAGATACTGCCATACAGATGGGAGGAGTCCCTGGCGTCCTAGGATGCTTGAGGCATGTGACAATGATAAGGGAGACTATACAGAGAGCAAAAACCGAGAAGCTAAATCAAGACATAATATGGTTGGATCTTGCCAATGCATATGAATCAGTCCCATATTAGATGATTTGGAAGGCTCTCTGAATGTACCCCTGAGTGTGACTGCCATGTTCAAACTGTATTTTACTGGCTTCACATTGCATTTCTTCACCAGGGAATATACAACCAACTGGATAGAACTGCAAGTTAGGATTGTGATGGGCTGTACAATTTCACTCAAACTCTTTATGATGCAAGTAATACTGAAAGCAGCAGAGGGAGTTGCAAAAGGACAAGACCTTGGAGATGGATACCACCACTTAAAGCATTCATGGATGACACCACAGTTCTAATGTCAGAAGAGAGCCATGCCCAGAGGATGCTCGAACACCTAAACAAGCTTTTTGTGTGGTGCCGGTAGAGCTTCAAACCAAGGAAGTCATGGAGCCTCTCCATTCCAATAGGGAAGACCAAGGAAGTCACATTCAGTGTAGCAAACCAGAGGATCTCAATCATCTGTGAGGAGCCAATAAAGAATCTAATCAGGGTATATGACACCTCACGAAGATTGTTCACAGGGTAAGAGAGATGGCAGACCAAGAATAACAGATCATTGACCGGAGCAGACTTTTAGGAAAGTTCAAAACCTGGTGCCTCCAGTTCATGTTGATACCTAAACTTCTATGGCCTCTTCTCAGTTCAAGAACAGTGGAAGCGATGGAGATCAAGATTAGCAAGTACATGCAAAAATGGCTGGGAGTACCACAGGACTGATGGAAGTAGTGGTATACAGTGAGAAAGCTAAGCCAGTCCTCCGATTCAAGTCAGTCATAAAAAAATATACAAAGCCTGAAAGGTCAGACTGGTAGTTTTGCTGCAAAGCTCATCAGACGAAGCAGTCCGGACAGTGGAACCCGCATTGAAGACTGGTTAGAAATGGCAGGCGTGTGCAGCAGTAAACGAAGCAAATGAAAGTCTCCAACTGAAGAAAGTGATGGACGACACACAGACTAACAGGCGTGGATTTGGTCATGGAGACATCCAATGATAGTCAAAAGCATCAAAGAGACAACACAGGGAAATGGTAGTTCAGGAGGTCAGAGACGAAAAGGAGAATAGACATGTGCAAAAGCCAGCACAAAAGAAACAGCAAGGCTAATGGATCATATGGGATGAGATCTTGCAGAGGACACTAACATGTAATAACATATGGCATATGACACTGCTGCGACTCAGCTACATAATTAAATCTATGTATGATCTTCTACCATCAGCCTGCAACCTTGTGAAGTGGAGAAAGACAGATGACAATTGATGTCCTCTCTGCAGTGGAAGACGACGAGGATGGGCATGTTCTTTCCTCATGCAAGACACGTTAAGCCATAGGAGGTACACGTGGCGACACAAGAAAGAGCTCATAACCTGGCCAGCTATAACAAACACCAATTTCTTGAGAGCTGGAACAGACAGCACTCCCCCCCTTTCCCAAGCAAGACAACTGGAATGGCTCAACTATCCTGGACATAGCAAACAACTGGGAGATGATTATTGACCTCCCAGGTGAGGGAAATATTCAGAGTGCATCAGGAGATCTAAAATGTGTCCAGATATTGCACTTTACACATCAGATATGACCCACGACATCTTAATACAGCTCACAGTGACATTTGAATCCAGGATAGAGGAACCATACATATTTAAACTAACCAAATACAAGAATCTCACAACCAAGCTGAGACATTTGCTCGATGGGAAGACATTTGCTCGATGGGGATAATTCCTCTGATGATCAGATTGCCTCCTGCTGTGAAGCTCTATATAAAGAGTTTCCTATTACTTATTTCCGTATACTTCAATATCCAGTTGTATATTTTATGTGTTTCTTCAGCTAATATTCATACCTTTAGTCTTTTTTAATATTCATATCCAATTCATATTCTTTGCTTGTTTTGTTTATTTTGTTCGCTAATATGTTGTAGGTCTTCTGGATTTTCTGCCATTAATACAGTATCATTAGCATATCTTAGAATATTGATTATATATATGTCCATTAATGTTTACTCCTGACATCCCCATTATGTCTGTAAAAATCTGCTCAGTGTACAAGTTGAATAGGCATGATGATAGAATGCAGCCCTGTTTTTACTTCTCTATTTATGTCTAAGGTGCAGAGTTCTCATTGCTGTATTTTATCATAGCTGTTTGTTCTCAGTATAAACATAATTAACACATGAAAATGTAATTAAAATAAAAAAATATTTCAATTGTGTTAGTTAGTCTTTAGACTAACCAATTTTTAACTGGTGTCATTGCAGTTGGGGCATACCCAAATCCACTATGCTAACTGTCCCTTCAATTTTGTTAGTTGTAATTGTGTACTTTACCTCAGGATTATCAATATAGACTAAAGGTCCATGTTTAGGGCAGTCTCCTTCATATTTCAGCTGACAATTCTCACAATCTAAATACAGAAATTAATTGTCTATACATATTTTTATCTAATAAACAAATACAACAAGTTGAAATGGGGCCAAAGTATGAAATAATAGCCAGCAATAACAAATCAATTAAAAAAGACATGCTGGAGTTAACTAAATATAGACAGCATGACTGATCCCTTAGTTCTCCTTGCATACCATGGGGTGTATGTTATTTTATATATTTCCTTGTCTTTTCTTTATTGTCACCAATCCATTTCCTTTTCTGCACATTCCACTTACAGCTGTGGTGTCTGAGTAGTTATAGCTCGTTTCAAAACATATGCCCAACTTCAAAACGCTATTACTCTCTAACCGTTTGTTAAATACTTTTGAAATTTTCCAAATGTTATTAGAATGCAAAAGACCCTTTAAATGTATATTTAACAAATATCTTGCAGCTGCAGTTTTCTTAAAGCGGCGATATTTCTTTGATGTTTGTCAAAATTGTAAATTGTGAAGCCCTAAAGAATAGAAATTACCGTAGTTGCTGGTCTACGATTAATTTTCACTAGGTAAAGGCGTGGCCGTAATGGGGAAATAACTGGATAAAACAAAACACCAGGAGAATTATTGTCTGCTCAGTTCGAGGACGGACGATAATAATATCAAGGTATACCTGTATGTCCAATTTTCATAGTTGTGTGGTCCTGAAAAGGACCGTTTGTTGAAATAATTTAAGGTAATATAGGGGCCAACATTGTGGGGGCTATATACTTTCATTCTGAATCAGACGAGTCTAAAAGATTAATAACTGTTTGGGGTTGAACATTCCACAAACCATCATTTTTCCAATATTCCTCTTCCTGTTTTAAGACGTGGTCTTCATATTTAGCCCAATAATCTTTGTCTATATTTAATAAAGCGAGATTAGCAAGAGTCTTTACATCGCATATTTTGAATGTTGTATTTTCATCTGCCACTTGTCCTTTTAATTTTGCCCAGATTAGTTCTATTGGATTTAAATGAGCATGGTAAGGTGGCAGCCTCAAACTTATATGACCGTGCTCTTGGATAATCTTATCTATTTGAAAAATCTTTGTCCTCTGTTTTTGCTTTACTAGAGATAGTAATTCAGGTTTTAAGTACATGTTATTAAATTGTATGTGCTCCTTTGTGAGTCATATCTTAATAGCATCTTTTGTACTGGATGACGTCGGGACTTTATCTTCAAGTGCAACAATGTTGTGGTACGCTGCATTGTCCATTATTAGGCAAGATGGTCGATCTAGTGCTGGGAGAACAGAATTTTCAATCCAATGTCTAAATATGTGACCATTCATCTCAGAGTGATAATCCCGATTGTCTATGGATTTTGAAAGAAAAATGAGCTCTGCATTCTGTATTAGTCCATGTTGTCGACTACCTGCATGAGCAATTATCAAGCGCTGTCCTTTGCTGCTAGGTATTAATCTCTTAATCTTTCCATCTGATGACTGCCATTCCCTTTGGTTAGTGTGGTGAGCATTGATCCATGTTTCATCCAAGTACACAATATCATAACCTTGCTTGCGCACCTCTTTTACTTCACGTAAGTACTTGCTTCTCATGACTACTATATGTGGCTTCTCACAGATGATGTTTCGTCCATTGGGATACTTTCTGAATGTAAAGCCTGCAGCTCTCACATTCCTCCATAATGTAGACTTTGATATTTCAATACTGTTGTTCTTTTTCAGCGATACTTTTAATTTTCTTATTGTAACAGTTTCATTCATACCCAACATTTTGCGAATTTCACTTCTAATAAGTTCACTGTCGAAATTATCCAACATTTTTGCTCTTCCTTGTGATTTTGTATATTTGGAACATTGACGGTCACGTGCTTGAATCCAGCGATTAAATGACCGTTTAGATAAATCCAAAATGTGTCTTGTCCTATTCTCAGGGTTTTCTAAAGAATGAAATAATCTTCCTCGTTTAGCCTCTTTGCAAAAATAGTCATACATTTTTATTGCGATGTTTTGTAAACTGCAGAATTTCATTTTAAAACTCATGATAAATGTTATTGTTCCACGTTACGCCGCTGAATTAACGGAAATGGAACACACAATGTCTCGTGTTTACTACAAGTGTCTATTTGTGTCAGAAAACTCACGTGGAAAGCGTGAAAAATCGTAAATTTCAGCGTGTATAGATTTGTAATCGCTATTTTTAACTTAAATACTGTAAACACTAAGTTTTGACTACATCAATGGGTCGTTATAAATTTATATAAATCAAATAAGCAATAATAATAACCAAATGTTTGTTTTTAATGAAATTAATTCCCTGTTGGGTTCTAATCATTATAACTTTACATGCAAATTTTGAAAAAAATACAAAAAGCGGTTTAAAAGATATTGATTTTTAAAGTTGGGCAAGACTTATGAAACAAGCTATAGTGCACTCACTACTAAATAAAAATGGCCCAACTTTGATTCCCAGATCAGGCAAATATTTTCAGACTAACAAGGTTTTAGTGCTCACCCAGCCTCTAACATTGGGTACCAGGTCTGGGAAGTAAGGGTGGCATGGAGGGATAACATCCATAGGAAGTGAGAATAAATGGGCAGTTGGTCAAAGTAAAAAATATGGCCAATTAACATCATATAGTATATAGTCACCTTAGGAGCCTGTTTTTTGTTCAGTCCTGGAATCTTTTGTGGTATTTAGATGCTAATCCATTCTATACTTGTAAAAGTAAGTAAAGCTGTCGGTTGAGATTGAACCCTACCTCTTGTCCTTTGTAGTCCAGTTCACTAACCTCTGAGCTATCGTGACTCCCTATTCTATACTTGTATTTGATGTTAAATTATAATTTGTCTTGTCAACCTTGTTTCTGCAATAAGACCTTTATATTATATGACCTATCAGATCTGACAACAAACATCTGTAAATCTCAGTAGATGAATGTTGTTATAAAGTTGAGTCCTCCTCCCCATTAAAATAATGATTGACTACAATTTTGTATCAAAACAATACATACACTCTCTATGTTTGGAAAGAAATCAAATCTTTAAGTGCTAGAGATGAACCAGAGAAGCAAATTATACTGTTTTACTTGTGGCTGAAGTCCATGACAGATGCACCATGAGCAACTTTACCCAGAATGAGTTCACATAGTTATAGGCTAAACCTAATCATGTGCATTTAGATGGGTCTGTCTTTAGTAAGGGCTTGCTAGTCAGTTAAATTCATATCAAGAACAGTCAGGTCATAAATGCAGACATTATTCTAGTGTAATGGAGGACTTTTTTTGGTTTCTTTTCACTGAAGGCTGTATTTTAGGATGACTTTACTAAATCATTCTTCTTTTAGCACATGCCTCTTATTCTACCCAAAATAAATACTCTCTCTCACATATACACAGAGAGAGTGAGAGAGATAGTGAAATATATCCTTTTTTTCAATGTATTTGTTAACTGCAGTCTGTATTATTACATGTTGTACCATATCAAATGCTATGTCAAAGAAGATATAGGTATAGTCCTCTTGTTGTTGCAAACATTTTTCACATAAAATAAAATATTCAATCTCTATAAATTAAAATAAAAATATATGTAGTCAAATTATAAATATAGATTCTCTTGATAGCAAGTACAAACTTACACAGAAAACTTTCCATGTCAGAAAAAGGTATCGAAGTAACTCTTATAACCTTCATGATAGTGGGCACATCACTTTCTTCCATTCTGTTGTCTTCTTTCTTCACTATCTGACCCTGTTAACAATTATTTGTAATACTTTTAGAATAGGTCACAATGTAACTTTAAACAACTATACAGAGAAAATAATAACTAGATTTTCTTAAGCTTGATCATTTATAAAAGTATTTATAGATCACATCTTATTTTCTAATCCTGTTGATATGTTACTAGAGTTCTAAAATGTTGTGTGTATGTATTATGTTAATGCCATGTCTAGTAGTCAATAAACTTGCAAAACCTAGAAGTTTGTTGTGAAAAAACAGACTCTTGGTTCCTATAAATAGACCTATAAATTTACAATAAATAAAAATTCAATCTTCTAAAAGTTTGCATGGCTGAAGTTTTTCTTTCTTTCTTCACTTCCTCTTGTACCCATTAGGGTGTTGAGAGAGATACAATGTTCTGGTTCTCGTCCTTTTGGCAACTTCAATCATTGCCATATTATGTTGTTGTTGTTTTTCTTTGATGTTGTCTGTCCATTTTACTTTGGACGCCAGTCTCTTACTCCTCACATCACACTCACTATATATAAATGTGATTTGTTGTTGCTGTCACCTTTAATATTTAAGACTGGCCCCTTTCCACAATTTTCTTCCCTCTCTGTCTAGGTTTAGACTTTTTGTGTTTTCCTCCCAGCATTCCCTTGTGATCTGCTTCACTGTATACTTGTATTATTTTGCAGCAGCTACTTTAAGTGAAATGTTTGCTTCAGTTGTTTGTTACCTCTCCACTAGCTCTCTGGCTTCACACATTTTGTTCTGAAACTCTTGTACTTCTTTCCTCCAGTAAGGTTTGTAATTTTTCCTTGGACTCCTGGGAATCAACTCAATGGCTGCCAGCAATATTGCTTTGTTGAGGTTTTGAAATCATTGGCTTCATTTTGTTGCTGCACACATTGATGGCTTCACAATACAGGTCAGATATCATGTAAACTTGTCCCAGTCAGCTTTCTTGTAATTCCAACAAGGAAATAGTTTTATTTCCTTGGGAACATGTTCCTTGTTTATCTCCAACTTGATTGACCTGTGGTCCCTATCAGCTAAAGTCAAGGATGGTTCTGTTAATTTTGTGTTCTACATCCCCTATAGCAAAGTCAAGATCTGGAGTGGAGGGAAGTATGCCACCTTCTGTAAGAGAAATATGGCTTGTCATTTGACCTGTTTATTGAGTGGAGATTTGTATCTATCTCTCAGTCTTCTGCTTCATTGTCCCTGTTGTCCATAGCTGGATATCTCCATCTTTCAGACCTGCTATTAAAATAGCAAATAAACAGTTCTAGCTTGTTGTTTCCCTACTTGATAGTGACAGATCTTTGTTTAGTCAGTGAAAGTATAAAATGTCAGATCTAATTATTCATGGTTGGGGTCATCAGAGCTGGCTCATGCCAATGCTTCTTTTAATCTTCAAGATTTGAAGATCACAAAATTGACCTGCCATCAGCTAAGTTTTGATATCCTCTCTAAAACTTGCAACAGAAAAGCAAATATACCCATCCAGTGAGCTACAGACAGAGCAAGACTATCATACAAAACAAAATACAGAACAAGGTAGAAATAAGTTGCAAATAAACAACAAGCTTAACACAAGTGATCAGCAACCAAGGCGTCCATAGACCATAATTTTCAAAATCAGAACATGAGGCTATAGGCTTCTGAGCCACATTCAACCCCCACCCCAAACAAAATAACCGATGCCAATAAATGTCACTGTGATGAGAGAGCACAGACCCAGGAACAACTTTCTCATATCATTCTTCAACATCAAGCTTGATCCAATGAAAGTGACATACAGCAATAGCTGGGAGAAGAGATAACATGGCTAACAAAAATGTCTTGAACATGAAAAGACTTAGCAAGAAAACAAGGAGAGAGACATAGAGAGAGAGAGAGTGAAAGAAAAAAGAGCAAAAGAATCAGACAGAGAGTATGAGTGAGAGATAGTTTAAAGAGCTGTGTCTGTTTCAAATAAATTCTGGAATCAAGCTGGCATGACTAGAGGCACTTCCGCTCACGATTCTCTAGATGGCTTTAATCATTTATTTTTTCCTGGTGTCTTTATGTAAGTAATGTACTACTTCAGCTTGAGGAATGTTTAGCATTGTCTCTGTAGTATCTTACTGCTTGTATCTCTGGAGTGTTTTGTTGATCTTTCTTTCTGACCAAGTTGTGGGATAAGCATCTCATATTCCTCTATGCTTTTTCTCTTGCTAATTCACACACTTTGATTTGCTTATATCTACATTCACCTTTTTTCTACTTATCTTGAAAGTTTATCCATGAATGCCTCTAACCGTACACATGTTCTGAGGCTCTCCATTCTGACTTTAATCAACAATTAAACATATCATACAAATTAGGTTTTTTTTTAAAACACAAACATAGAAGAAAATCTCTCTAAATTTGCAAGAAGAATTAATAAAAGTAACATAAAATCTGGAATTGGAATTTTAAATAAAAATGGCTATCAATAGTTCTGGATAACCTCATCAAGGCCAGCTCCTTGTCGTGGGGATGGGGCTTAACAGACACCAGGGATTGAAAACCATGACTGTTCAGGCATTCCTACACCCGAGCAAGACCACAGTCTGCTCTAGCAAGTTTAAGTGCTGAAGTCGGAGGCAATCAGCCAAAAGGCGCACTGCAACAATCAGGATGCCATGCACTCACGCCAATGGGAAGTATATCTATAATCGCAAATTGATATGGCACTGGCCCTGTGATGGACACTCAGGCAGGTTCAGCGCCGGGCCCTCAGCCTCGAAAGGGCCCAAACTCTATTACTGGATGTCTTCTCAACCGCTCTGTGGAGTCAGGGGGCGAGAGAATAGAGCTACAGGCCAATCCAAAATAAGACCACTCAAAATAATGCACTGGAATGCTGAAGGTATTAACAGCAAAAGAGATGGTACAGTAAAAAGATAGAATTAGAAAATATCCTGCATGAAGAACAAGTAAGCATATGCTGTTTGCAGGAAACCCATCTAAACAACAACATAGCCTTGAAGATTAGGGGATACCAGTGCTACCCAAATAACACTAGGGATATGAATAAAATAGCAACAGGGAAATATTACCACAATTATGATGCAGAAATACAAGCAATAAAGTTGGCAATAGAAAAACTGCTGAATAGTAATCTTAGCCCACAGCCTGTAGTGTTCTTGACAGATGCAAGATCAGTACTCCAGGCACTACAATCCAGAAAATTACCACATCTGCAGACCTTATTGACTGAACTCTGCAAGCACTACAGGGTTGCCCTGCAGTGGATCCCATCTCACTGTGGAATACCAGGAAATGAAAAAGCAGATCAGTTAGCAAAGGAAGGTTCAACAGGCACACAACTAGAAACACCGGTTACATACCATCATAAGAAACAGATAATCAAATCAATCAGAGGAACACAAGCCCCAAATCAGGATGCTTTTCATAATATGAATAGATATGAACAAGTTATCATTATACACCTCAGAACAGGACACAATCGACTCCATAGTCACATGTATACAAAATTCAAGATCGGCACATCAACTACTTGTACATGTGGACAGGCGCCCCAGACTGCTGAACACATACTTCAAGACTGCACTGAATATAGTAGACTGAGGAAAATCCATTGGCCCATAGATACAACACTACAGACAAAACTATATGGGCCACTGCAAGAATTACAAAAGACAGTAAAATTTATACAGGAAACGACAATGCAGATATAGACAATACTGCGGGCGAACAAAAGATATATAGATAGATAGTTCTGGATAAATAATGCTGATGCCAAAGCGAGATCCTGGACAATAGTACAAAAGTACTAAATTCCATCATCATATTTAGTAGAACATATATTTACTGTGGTCACAAATCTAACTTAGAAAAGAAACCAATTGTAAATAGCCAATTTTGGTGATTAAAGACTACAGCTGCCAAAGCCAAATATTAGAAAATCGATAGTAGAGCACTCAAAAATTAAAAGGGAACGACTAAACACAATTCAAACAAGAGAAATGAGATTTTTGGGGTGTATTAAAAGACACAACAGCTTACTAAAAGTAATCTTGAAAGGAAAAATACAAGGCAAAAGAGGCGGAGGCTGAACAAGACTAGCATGGACAAGTAACATCAAAAGATGACAAGTCAGCCTATGGCAACCTGTACCATCAAAGCAAGAGACAGAATGAAATGGCGACCCCACAGTAGCCAACCTTCATTATGGAGACAGTACTAAATGATGATGACAATTTCAAGCTTTGAGGTGTCTTTTTACATCTTTCTTTACTACAATGTGTAGGATTTAGGTACAAAATATAGATACATAATCTATCTATTGACCTTTGAAGCCGTAGCTGGCCTATAGGGCATAGACCCAGATACTCCCTCTGTTATCTAAATTTGTATTCTAGCAGTTTTCAATCCTTCTAAAGATCTTTTATCAAATCTCGCCATTTGTCTCTGTTCTATGCAAGCAACTCTATCTCATTGAGGGAACCGATTCCTGCTGCTCTTGCCTCTCTGATCAATGTTCTTCTCAGTGTCTTTCTGGGTCAGCCTCTTTTCTTCTTACCTGTTGTTCCCACATGAGGACTTGCTTTGTTATTCGGTTATTATCTCTTCTCATCACATGTCCAACATATGACCATCATCTTTTATTGATTACTGAAGATATTAGTGGTTGATTGGCGATTTCTCTAATTTCCTCATTTGTTTTGAAATTGTTTCACGTTATACCAAGAACTTTCCTTAAACATTTATTTTCAAATGAGTTCAACTTTGTTTCTATGTCTCTTGTTGTTTTCCAGCTCTCACATGCATAAGTATGGGTTAATAGTACTTTTTACATAGTGGTTGATGGTGGTGGATAGATACATAACAGAACTGTAAAATTGTCTTTACATGTTTCTCTTTGCCTGCTTAAACAGGATAGATTTTTAGTGGGCCCTGAGCAAATTTTTTTTCTCAAAAGGCAGACAGAAGACAAAAATATTAAAAGTTTAGAAACCACCGCCTTAGAGTATAGTTAATACAATGCAATACTTGTAGTGACACAAATACAAATTTTCAACTCCAATGTTAAGTCAGTCTTATTATATGGCTGTGAAGCATGGAGAACAACAAAAATAACAACCACAAAGATACAGATCATCATTAATGGATGCTTGCGCAGAATAAAAGGATGGAAATGGAGGGACAAAATCACTAACATAGAATTATGAAAAAGTACCAGTCAAATACCAGTGGATAAATAGATATAATGAAGATGATGGAGCTGGATAAGACACACACTTCAGAAGCCAAATGAGAGTATTACACAACAGGCCCTTTTTTGGAATTCCCAGGAGAAAAGACAAAGAGGAAGATCAAAGAATTCTTGAAGAAGACAGATAGAAGCAGAGATGAAGATGATGGGGTAGACATGGAATGATCTTAAAAGATTTGCAAGAAACAGAACGACTTAGAAAGTGTTTGTTGAAGACCTATGCTCCACAGGGAGCTAAAAAGGAAGAAGAAGAAGAATACTTATATTGGCATATAAATAAATATATGGTGCTTTAATTATTAGTGTAGTCTGGAACATTTTTGGTGTCTTGACTTTAAAACATTCCAAACATTTAATCCAGCACAACTGTTAACAAACACCACAAACTTGATACATCACTCAATCAGTTTATGTTATGTTGCCTGTAGCTATTCCCACATACACTGTATGATTAATAGAGAACACACAAGTGTACCTCATTCTATTTTCTATCCTATTTCCAAAGTTCCATTTAAAAACTCATAAAATTTACTTGGCAACATACAGATCAATAAACTTACGTCATGTTTCCATTCTTGTTTCAATATATCCCGAAGGAATGGAATTTGTTTTTCAACTTTGACTTCACTCTGTAACATGAAAAAGATTATATTAATTGCATTATAAATCACATTTTTTGTGCAAAAATGTTAAGACATTATATACTGTAAAAAGTAAAATATTTTGCTGCAATAATAGCAAATTGCAAAAATTATAAAGCTACTATTTAGTAAATTTGTAACAACTTAAATGCTTTTATACGTTTCAAAATGCAATGAATTTGAGGAATTCAAATTTATTTGCTTTTTAATTGTCTGCAACAATGATTGAACTAATAAATCTGTATTTGTAAAAAAAAAAAAAATGTAAGTTGCCTAGCAACAATCTTCCTGTATCTCTGATGAGTTTGTGTTAAATATCTCCTATAGTTTGTTCCCGTTGTCACAGCTTGGTTTCTTTTTTTTTATTTTTTATTTGCAGAATTCAGTCTCATTTGTTGATTATGAAGTTGATTATGAAAGCTGAAATATTGTGTTTTATTTTTAGATGGGATATATTGTTCCATTAACACCTGAAAGATTAAATTCTGGTAATAGCCAAAAGATTTACACTGTTAATAACCAAAGGAATTCTATCTATCTATTGACCTTTCGAGCCGTAACCGGCCCATAGGGCGTAGACCAAGATACATCTTCTCCTATCTGAATTTTTTGTTCTAGCAGTTTTCTTTTAAAGATATTTTATCAAATCTCACCATCTGTCTCTGTTCTGTGCAAGCAGCTCTATCTCATTGAGGGAGCCGATTCATGCTGCTCTTGCCTCTCTCATCAATGTTCTTCTCAGTGTCTCCCTGGGTCTTCCTCTTTTTCTCTTACCTGTTGTTTCCCATATGAGGGCTTGCTTTGCTATTCGGTTATTATCTCTTGGAATTGCACTGTTTCTTTTACCAATATGTTAATAATGATTTGGTATATCATTTCAAGGTATAGATATCTCATACTAAACTATTCTTTCCATGATCTTCATTTCTATTAAAGTATTTCTTTGTATGCTTTGCATGATTTTATATTTGCTCCATTTTTTTTTTTGGCTGTATTATTTGTGTCATGTATTCTAAAGTTAGTCACCAGATGATCCTCACTACACAATGAAAAACTCCATAATTGCTCTGAACTACTCATCAATATATCCTTCAGCTTGTAGTCATTGATGATCCGCTCTGTGTTGGTTTACGCATTTCCTTTCCTTTTCCCTTCCTGAAGGCTAACCTTATAGAGCTGAGTGGTACCCATGGCTCATGAGAATCATTTGGGTGGCCTGCAAACCTCTTCAGTGGTTTTCATTATAAGAAAAAATAGCCAATACAATAATTGAAATGTGTAGGCATTAGGAAAATATATAATTTTTTTTTTTTCTACAGATTCTATAGTTCTTGCAATACAAAACACTCTGAATTCATGCAAAAAATGTAGCCCCTACTTTATGAAATGTAACAGACTAGACTAGAGATTTGAATGGCTTTTATGAAGACCTCACAAGGAAATCTCTTTCTTTAGATCACCCAGTAAATCCATTCTCATGAGGAAATAATTTTCGGTTTCAGGAGATGACTGGAGATTCCAGGCTGTAGGTACAAAGTTCTCATTGCAAAGCAATCTCTCCAAATGACCAGAAATTTTAGTGTGAGTAAATATGAAGACATTTCACCTACCAGCCACAGTGACAGTTTAATCTTAATGACCTCAAAGACAACAAAAATTGGTTGACTAAATTCTTTTGACAAAATGCTAGATGCTGGAACAAAACTATGAAATGACTGGGAGGCACCATCTTTAAAGGTGTAAAGAAAACTTGACCAATAGACTGATGAAGGTCAAGTATTACACATGAATCTTAGCTACTGGCAGTACCAGGAAAAATAGCTGTAAAAGCAAATGTCCTGTTCAAGCTGTCATTAAAACAGTCTATGCGCACAACAGTCTATGGGCACAACAGTCTATGGGCACAACAGTCTATGCGCACAACAGTCTTTGGGCACAACAGTCTTTGGGCACAACAGTCTTTGGGCACAACAGTCTTTGGGCACAACAGTCTATGGGCATAACAGTCTATGGGCACAACAGTCTATGGGCACAACAGTCTATGGGCACAACAGTCTTTGGGCACAACAGTCTATGCGCACAACAGTCTATGGGCACAACAGTCTTTGGGCACAACAGTCTATGGGCACAACAGTCTATGGGCACAACAGTCTATGGGCACAACAGTCTATGCGCACAACAGTCTATGCGCACAACAGTCTATGCGCACAACAGTCTATGCACAACAGCACAACAGTCTATGGGCACAACAGTCTATGTGCACAACAGTCTATGTGCACAACAGTCTATGCGCACAACAGTCTATGCGCACAACAGTCTATGGGCACAACAGTCTATGGGCACAACAGTCTATGTGCACAACAGTCTATGTCGCACAACAGTCTATGGGCACAACAGTCTATGGGCACAACAGTCTATGGGCACAACAGTCTATGCGCACAACAGTCTATGGGCACAACAGTCTATGGGCACAACAGTCTATGGGCACAACAGTCTATGGGCACAACAGTCTATGGGCACAACAGTCTATGCGCACAACAGTCTATGCGCACAACAGTCTATGCGCACAACAGTCTATGGGCACAACAGTCTATAAACACAACAGTCTATGGGCACAACAGTCTATGTGCACAACAGTCTATGCGCACAACAGTCTATGGGCACAACAGTCTATGGGCACAACAGTCTATGGGCACAACAGTCTTTGGGCACAACAGTCTATGCGCACAACAGTCTATGGGCACAACAGTCTTTGGGCACAACAGTCTATGGGCACAACAGTCTATGGGCACAACAGTCTATGGGCACAACAGTCTATGGGCACAACAGTCTATGCGCACAACAGTCTATGCGCACAACAGTCTATGCGCACAACAGTCTATGGGCACAACAGTCTATAAACACAACAGTCTATGGGCACAACAGTCTATGTGCACAACAGTCTATGCGCACAACAGTCTATGCGCACAACAGTCTATGGGCACAACAGTCTATGTGCACAACAGTCTATGGGCACAACAGTCTATGGGCACAACAGTCTATGCGCACAACAGTCTGTGCGCACAACAGTCTGTGCGCACAACAGTCTATGCGCACAACAGTCTATGGGCACAACAGTCTATGCGCACAACAGTCTTGGTGCACAACAGTCTATGGGTACAACAGTCATCATGAAGATACAGACCTTTATTAATGGATGCTTGCACAGAAAAGATGGCAGGATAAAATCATTAACATACAATTATAAAAGAGTACCAATCAAATACTGGTGGACAAAGAGATACTATGAAGAAGATGGCACTGAATAGGACACACACTGCGAAAGCCAACTGAGTGTATTACACAAAAGACCCATTTTAAGAATCCCCAATGAAAAAGACAAAGAGAAAGACAAAGAGAAAGACCAAAATATTCTTGGAGAAGACAGATGGAAGCAGAGATGAAGATGATGGCAAAGACATGGATTGATCTTAAAAGTATAGCAAGAAACAGAACCACTTGGAAAGTGTTTGTTGAAGACCTATACTCCACAGGGAGTTGAAGGGAAGAAGGAGAAGAGATATTTCTATTGGGCCCCCATACATTATTACATGTTCACCTTTTATGAAGAATAACCAACTATTCATTTGGTCACCCACTGTCTGGCCAAGATAGATGTGTGGAAATTACCTTTATAGCAATTCTATACTTTTATTCAGACTTGATAAATGAAATCTAATTTTCAGAAACATCATTTTCAGATAGTAACAACAATTTAACAACACTGTATGCCTTGGTCCAATCGAGTTTACATACATGAATCTTTTCACCATGTCAGTATCAGCATCTGCATCTCAACATTGTGCTACCAATCTCAGACCTGGATGCTATAGAAAAACAACCTTTATGAAAATGATAAGTCAAGTGTTCAATGCATGACAGGAAACAAGACAGAGAGAAAATTGAAATAAAGATCTGAGAAAAATTCCTGCCATTAAACACATAAAGAAACAACAGATAAACTGGTTTGGCTACATCAGAACATGATACAATGAGCCTTCAATAAATATTATGAGAACACTAGACACAAGGGCCGACCATTAAAAAGATGGATTGATGAAATATTAAAAACACTCAGAAAAGTAACATTGTAGAGGCCAAGAGAAAAGAAAGTAGACTATATATCCTGTCAATGCTGAAAGCCAAATACAGAAGGAAAGAGGTAGAAGAATAATATAAGTAGAGTGACTAACAGTCAAAGACCAACACAAATAATGACATCTTTAGTTAGGACAACAGCAAATGCCTTCAGTTTTTTAATATGTGCAATGAATAATTTGGTACCATTGATCAACTCACTTGATTTTCTGCTTCTTTTTTTATATCTTCAGCTGGTATCAAGCCTGAGGTGTCCATGACTCTGATAGTCTGAAAAAGAATTTTAAGATGCAAATTTAGTAACAGGAAATACTGGAAAAATGAAACCAAAAAGGGGCATCATGTACAATGGTTGCATATAAAAAAAAAAGGAAAGTACCCCCGTCAAGCCAAGTGGCGTATGGTGTTAGTGACCCTATATTTTACAAACCTTCAGCACATGATTTTTGGGGTAATGTGGTCGGTATTACGCCCGTGCTGCTTTACTTTCCCTGAAAAAAATCCGGTACCCATTTAAGGCTGGGTGAACCCGGAAGCCATCGGTTGGGATCGAACCCTACCCCTTGTCCGTGGTAGTCCAGTTCACTAACCACTGAGCTATCGCGGCTCCCTTGGTTGCATATAATATGTATAAATACATATGAAACAATTGAGCTTCAATTTTATTTCTCCTTATCAGATAAAACGGTAATTGGATGAGATGGTGAATCAGCAAGCATCAAAGCTATGATATCAATATCATATAATGCTCTACAAACTGGTTGGTTTTTTAACAGAAGTTTCAGACTAGTGTCACCGTCAGCATGAACTCTGCAGTGTTGGCATTCTCAACCTTCAAGAGGTTCATTTTACTCGGGGACACTTGTTAGTTTTTTGGCAAATGTCATATTTTGCTTACAGCAATCAAACCTAGATTGCCTAGCCAGTGCTAAGTACTTTTCACAACTACTATTCCATAGCTCCCATTTTATAAAAACAAAACTAAATTATTTAGTAAATTACACCCTCTACCTTCTATGTTAAAAGCCGTCTGGTAGTAACTAGTATAATATTTTAACCCTTATAACAATACCCACCTGTGGTTGACTTCATTACATTCCACAGAACAAAATACTACCATTTAATTGTAACATTAAGATCACTAAAAATAGCATTTTCTTTGAACTTTTGACACACAAATGTGTTTTTACCATTTAGACACAGAGGGAACTAGAATTTTTTGTCTCAGGTTGATTTTATGACCAAAAATTAACCTCTTGGACTGAAGGTGCTATTTGTTTATTCAGATGGACGTCATAAATTTGTCAGTATGTTTGGCTAATTCAAAGCATTATTCGCTGAGTTTCAAAAGTCATAAAGAGTTGTTTGATGTCACAGACAACCAAGGAAATTTCCCTGATCAAAGAGAAAAAACAAAAATGACAAATGCCCAGTTTGTTGAAATTTGGCTAAATTTTTGCATTCTATGATTTATCTCACAAAGTGGAAAAAAAAATCCTACATCAATAGAAACAGATGAAACACACAGGGGTCACTGGAAGTAGTAATTAGGAAGGTACACAGAGGGAGGTAAAGTTTGAACACTGCAAACTATCAAATTTAGAAGAATTTGTGTTTTGATGCTGTAATTTTTACAACGGTATCATAATCTAGGGTTAAACAACAGTTCACATTGTATTTCTTTACAGATCAGAAGACACAAGTCTTATAGAAGACTCAATAAAGTAATTTACTCTATCTACTATGATTCATATCATCATCATGCAATAATCAAAGCTTTTCAAGCTACTTTTCCAGAACATAAAAGAATAACAGACAATGCCTCTATATCCATGTTTGTTTGTACTCAACAGCTTGGTGGTTGGTTGCGTTCGCCCGATGACTAAAGTATTCTAGAGTATCGTGGTAGACTAGAATATTCCTCTTCAACATTTGCTTTTACAAGGACGTAGTGGACGTGTCTGCGTTGTGTTGCGGTTTGCAGTATAACTGTTATATTTGCGCCTTTCGACCCAACACATCCAACTTCAGCACAACATTTTTGAGTACCGGGTTGTCTTCCCTCTTCGATCCCTGCACGCTTGGCCAGACTAGACAGGTTAGTCTCTTACTGGAGGCATCAAGGAGAGGTGGAATTGGGTCTGGATGGTTTTGGTTCACCCATCCTGGCGCAAGCCATCAGCTGTGGGTCGCTGACAACTTCCAGCTCTGGTGCTGGTAGGCGCGCCTTCGCCTCCACTCGACAGCTTTATATCTGTAGCAAAATCTCAAGGGAGTGAATTTTGTGAGAAAATCACATTTTATTTTTCAGCCCGACAGCGATGTGCCCAGGTGTCCCTTGCAATACAGGCAGATATTCCCAGACTTGAGAGGTACTCTCATTTTTATGATAGAGAATTTTAACATTCTGTTTTTTTTCCCACTAATTTTCCCCAGGCAGTGGCAATTTTTGCCTACTCTTTTCAAATTCCAAACTGCCAAGGGTTCTTTAATGCTAGCAGCATTCACAATAGACCTCCCGTTTTTCATTTTACCCAAGAGGGCTAGATATTTAATCTCACCACTCATTTATCAGGGTAGGTAACCTCCTTTTCAAGAAGATTAGTTGAGTTTTTTTTCTGTGTTTTTGCAAAGTATGTGGTTTTTTTCTTATAAGTGACAGGTTGTTAGTTTATCACTCAAATCTAGTTATGAAATGAAAGGCACGTTAGCAATGGCTCTATTATTTTCTCCTCTAGAGTCATGGCCCATCAATAACTGGTATTATATCTATAATCCAGAACTAAAATACCAGAACTTAAGGAAGACATAATAGGAATCATGATAAAAAGCACCCAAACAGACACATAAATGACAACTTCCCCCAGGACTCCTGGTCCCACATATACACAGATGGTTCTGCTACAAATGCCACCAGAAATGGAGGAGGAGGTGTGTTTCTGAGGCTGAATAACCAGGAAGAGATCACCAAGTCAATAGCGACTGGGAAATTCTCAAACAACTTTAAAGCAACAACCGAAGCCCTCAAAGACGCTGCAAAACTAGCTATCCAACACAAAAATAACATGCACAAGAAATTGGAGATACTGACTGATGCACTGTCAGTCCTAACAGCTCTAAAAAAAAAAACAGGAACAGTGAGCTAGATTACTTGAGAACAACCCTAGACCAACTGTGCAATAACTTCCAGAGAGTGGTCAAGCAGTGGATACGATCACACTGTAATATACGTGGAAACAAACACTCAGACAAATTAGCTAAAGAGGGAGGGAGATTACCACAAGAGAACCATCTGGTCAGCTACGTTGAAGCAAATCCATCATCAAAGTACCATGAAAAATGGAAACCAAAACACCGAAAGAATAACAAGAAGGATGGATACCTCCAACTATCAAGGAGGGATCAATTCATCATACTTCGCCAACACACTGGCCATAATGTCAATGATGTGTATTCTTTGTCATTTGATGATGGCAAGTAAAAATTGATACTAATTAGTAATTAATTAAAATAATAAAATACTATCAGCTATGAGTATGCTTGCTGCTTGCTTGCATTGACCCGATGAATAAAGGAATACACATCTTCACATTCGTCGTTAAAAGAATGTTAAGTGTGTGTGTATGCATTGTAGCTTGCAGTAGAACTGTGATATTTGCACCTTTCAACCCAATACATCTGGTTTCAGCATATCGGATTGTCTTCCCTCTTTGATCCCTACTCATTCTGTCTGACATTCTGTCTGTTTTTAAAGGCAGCGTGAAAAACTTGCCTCCAGCTATGAGCATGTATATTTATTATAATAAATAATTAACAATAAATCTTCTTTCCTTTATCATTTGCCTTGTAGCATTGAGGAGAGATATAATTTTAAAAATAATAATAATTTGAAATCTTTCACTGGTGTTAATAGTTAGTTATGTTTCTGATAATAATACCCCATCAATTATGATTATCATTCCATCTTTTTCATGGTCAGCCCTTGAGTTTCGTGTTCTCTTTAATTATTAAATTCTCGTTGCACTGTGGCCTTTACCTGTCTTATCATGTGGCCATAATTATTATAGATACAGTATAGTACCAAATTACTTTTAAAAAGTTACTATGCTTAACTTAACTATACTACTGGATGGAGTTTTGAATAAAAGTTTAAAGAAGTACACTCCCACTGACTACTTAACAAACAGCTTTACTGTTAACAAGTCTAAAAACATTTTATGGATAATTATATATCATTAATAATCATTAACAAATCAGTCAATCATTCATTATCCATAATATATGATTTTGATCATAATATATTTGATATTGCATATTATTATATGTATTATTGTATGACATAAATTATTATTACAATTAATTTGTTTCAATTTTTTTAGTACAAAAATTGATCCATGATAATGTAAAAAAATTATGACAGTTTTCTGTTGCCTTCAGTTGGTTTGATTATTTTTTATATTATATTAACTATATTATATACAGTCGAACCTGGTCTTAGGACCACCTGTTTAAAGCGTTTCCCTGGTTATAGGACCGGGTCTACAATTTCCCCGAGTTTTTTACTATATGCTAACACTGATTACGGCGCTCACCGTATGACGCGACCAGAGACCAGGCTAATTAACCGCCGCCAATGTTATTTATCCCGTTTACGACACGCGGGGGTAATCCGAGATAACGATACACTGACCAGCCAGTCCTTCTCCGTCTCGCTGGGAGCCATAAACGATCGACACAGGTGTCTACAGGTGTCGAAGTTTTCCCGTATTTAGTGAGTCCCAGATTACAGTGGGACGTGTTACGTTTATCAGTCAATACTGGTGTGAGAAACACGGCAGACACAGATCTATGATTCGTGAAGTGACATCACTTCGCGGTTCCGTCTAGACCAGAGTAGACCATTGCGTGGCCCGTATAAATTACAGGAATTAACTAAAGAATTAGTCATTGCCCGCTTAGAGTGTATTCACGTACATGTACAGTATCTCAGTGAATTATTTTTGTGGATTTTAAAAGTGTTACACACAATATAGGAAATGGCCAGTGTCAAAAGTGTAAAACCAAAAGCATTAACGCTGGAAGAACAAATATCAGTGATTCGACAAAATCAGCAAGGAAAAAGTTCGCGATTATTGGCAGAACAGTTTGGAGTGGGAAAGACACAGATTTTACGTACGTTAAAGAGAAAAGCCGAGTATATGAATGACTTTGAAAATAATGCACCAAGTATGAAAAGAAGGAATAGGATCTTCCTGCCACTGCAATTTTAGCTGCTGAGGATGTGAATAGTGAATCAGACAACGAACAAGATTCTACTGACATTGAGAAAACATACACTATCGCAGATGCACATAATGCTTTGGAGCTTCTGCGCACCTATTCAATAACAAACGGGAGATCTGACATACTAGACGTTATCATGGACTTGAGAGAAAAATTGAACTTATCGTTTATTTCATCTGTCAAACAACAGACTACCATATTGGATTTTTTTTCAAGTCAAAAGTGATACATGTACAGTATAAGTGGAATCTGTGTATGTGTGTTTTATTTTTGTGTGTTTAACTATCGTGTTTTATGAAAAGTGTCCAACCAGTGGCTATTGTAGACCGACATGTGCACTATGTTCTACTCATGGATTACGCTGATTTGCAGGTTAGTTTTCATAGTGCTTAGGATAAAATTTTTTTTATCGCTCTATTTATTATGTGAAACCTGTGAGGCAGGACCACCTGTCCTATGGGACCAGTTTTTGAAAGTCCCGTGAATGGTCGCCTTAGACAGGTTCGACTGTATAACTATTATATAATTTGATTATCCTTTGACTAAAATGTTTCATCCACAAGGTAGTGGGGTTTGTTTTACTTCAGGGTACTCTCCCTTAGCCTTTTGCACTCATGAGCATACCTGCAAGGCAGCAGGAGGTTGTACTGTCTATTGTATACAGCAGCAGATAAAAATTACTCTGCCTGACAACTAACTAATGTTAGACATTACAGAAGGTACTGTTCAATCTATTTTTGACAATAGTAATAGAAACAAGAAAGAGTTCTTTTAAATGTTATGTAAAGCCAGTCTTAACATATGAATGTGAATATATAGGACAACAGACAAGAAAATCAGTGGAGGCTGTAGAAATGTGGTTATACAGAAAAATGTTCGAAATACAATGGACATCTAAGAAGAGCAACGAAAACGGTCAAAGCAAAATGAGAGCTAATATTAATATCCAATATTAGGAAGAAACATTTCAATCATTTTTTGGCCATGTTGATGTTTATCAAGTTTATGGAAGAGAACATATTCATTGGAACAGCTGAAAAATATTGCAACTGGAAAAATTGAGGGACGAATAAATAGAGGAAAGTGAAAGCAATGAGAAAAGATACCAGACAGCTTAAGAGAATGGCTTGGCAGAAGGTCAACAACAGAAATAAAAAATAAGTGTCGAGATCGAAAGTTGTGGAGAGACATGAAGATACCTCAGCGGCCTCAGCCTCACCTACTACGCCGCGACTACGGCTACACCAGCACTTTAACTAGACTGAGACTCAAAGACTGAGTCAAAGACTGTAGACTTGACTAGTCTTGGTGAGTAAAAAAATTGAAAATGATTTTTAAAACAGACTTATTTCTGCAACAATGACACAAACTCCCACTGAGATATCTGCTAAAGAAGAAAAATCTGATTGATCACTTTTCAAGTTCCTTATAATTTAAAATAACAGACCGCGCTGTCTTCAGTTTTGTCAACGCTGGTTGCCAAAGGTGGGGGTTGGGAACGCCGGATATGACGTCACAAATATTCCATGATTGCCAGATGAAAATTTTGATCTAAAGCCAAATAGCTGTTTAAATGCCAGCAAAAAGCCCAACAGTACATTAAAAAAAAAAAAGCCATGTATTTTTTGCATAATCACATCATATTTAATGCTCCAAATCCAGTTTAACACAAAGAACAAGTAATTTTGAAAGAACTTACTATATTCTGTTAACAATTTTACTCCAAAATCAACTTCATCAACATCTTTTTTATGTCCGTTTGTACGATATAGTCTGCTTCGATTTGGCTTATGTAAGTTCGTGATAGAGTTCATGCGGGTCAGCTTTGGGTTGTTCAAAAAGGCTGTTCATCCTTCCAAACTCCAGAACTATGGGTTTTCCAAACAAAGAACAAGTAATTTTTGTAGCCTAACATCATTTCCTTCAATAATCTTGTTTTAAGCTGTGTTTCCATTTTTGAGTGAGTTAATTCAACATTAATGAAGTAAACCTCTTCCCAGTTCAAATATTAAACATAACATGTCCAAGCAGAAGCCAGCGAGTAGAGGAGGGCTTTTCAAGTGGAAGTGGGGCAGTTCGGCTTGTTTCATAAGCTGTAAGTGCATTCATTGTTTTAAACACTTCTCTGTATGCTTTCTCGTCTTAAGTCACTGTGGCTAAACCATTGAGGTATCTCTGAGTGCATAAATTCAATATTTGAGGGCAGTTTGGCCATTGCATAATATATGTTCCAGCGAATGGCAAACACATCTTAGTTGCACACGTGAAGGAGATACATTTTTTCAATCTAGACCATACGGAGTTGTTGCACCCAACCATGTTTAATACACAATCTGATGCAGCCCAATGCCGTTTGTAAGGCTCAGACCACACCGTTTGATTTCCTCGTCAATAAAATGAAATATATTTTCTCCAGACACATGAAATGATCATAGGAAACACCTAGTTCAAACAACATCCTAGGCGACTATGGACATGGCAAAGCCCAGACAAAAAAGTACACAATCAAATTGATTTTATACTGGTACAGAGAAGATTCAGGAATGGGCTAACATCTGTTAAAACAAGGCCAGGAGCAGATTGCAATAGTGACCATGTACCAGTAGTTGGAAAGATAAGAATAAAACTGCGGAAGGCACAGAAATCACCAAGAAATATGAAATTAGAACTAGATATGCTAAGTGTAGATAAACAGATGAGTGATAAGTACAGCACGATAGTACAAAATATATATAATGCTACTGAGAAAATACAGGACATTCAGTAACAGTGGGAAATGCTCAAACAATCGATTTAACAAACATAAAAAGAAGTAATACCAGTGACTAAAAGAATCAACAAAAAGAAATGGATGGCAGAAGAAATATTACAACCAATGGACGAAAGAAAAACGGTCATGCAAAATATTGCACAAAGAGAACCAAAAAAAATGCAGAGACGCAAAGGAAGGATGGTTAAAACAGAAATGTGAAGAAATGGAAAAACAACAAAAGAAAGACTCAAAATTTATGCACAATCAGTTAAATGAATTAAGAGGAAGAAAAGGAGTCAAAGTTTCAGGATGTGTGAAATCAAAGGAAGGAAATATAATAATGGGACAGGAGAAGACAATGGAAAGATGGACAGAATCATGGACAATAGACAAACAAATGAAAAGACAATTAGAGGCCACAGAGATGGGATTTCTCAGAAGAATGTTGAAAGTTCTCTGGACAGCTAAAAAGACCAATGAGAGAGTTCTCAAAGAGGCCAACACAGAAAGGGAGCTCTTAAAAAAACATCAGAAAGAAGCAATCAACATTTTTTGGGCACATCATGAGAAGAGGAAAGTTGGATTACTTGGTTACAACTGGCAAAATAAAAGGAAAGAGAGATCACGGACGACAAAGAGAGAAAATACTTGATAGCTTGGTGTCATGGCATGGAAAACAATCAACAACAGAACTCATACGATGCACTGTGGATAGAAGATTGTGGAAGGACATGATCGTCAACGCCAACCGGTACGGCACATGATGATGATATTTTCTCCTGTACACTCTTGCACAGGAATTAATCCAAGAAATGCAGTTAAGTCTGTTTCCTCTCACTAAAATAGCGAATTAAAATTCACATCATGTGTTTAGACGACTTTTCGTGATTTGAGATGTTACTCATTCTTGGTACAATAGTGCAGTGACAAAGCTTACAAAATGCTTCCTCTGTTCCATCAGAAGCTATTTTGAGCCATGGGTATATACTTTTGTCCCCCAACTACTATTGTACTTAGGACTGCTATCGTAAGGAGCTTTCCATTTCTTTGGTGACATTATTTTGTGTAAAAACAGTAATCACACAAATACTGCCAGGAACAAGCGTCCAGGCATAAAGAGAAATGTAATAAAATTGTCACTATAAAATCACAGCGGAATCTCCTAAGAAGCCAAAGAACTTCAAACCGCTAAACTAAACTTGAAGCTCAAGAATCTTTAACTCCCAAAACTCTTACTTGCGACAAGGTCACCAAAAAGTGTTCCCCAAGCAATCGTCAATTATCTCTTTTATTATTTATTTTGTGTTTATAGCCACACCGTTTATAGTAGTGACTGTGTTCAGTCCTTTAAAAAACTTTGACATCACAAGATTCACCCACCAGCCACATAGCAAATCTAATATTATCAGATAATCAGACAAGCATTGAAGGGTAGGATCCCGCCTGCATAACCGGATTACAAAATTTACAACATCGTTTGAAACCCCTAGATCGCACCCTTCGGACGGAAGCTTGATGCTCTCGCCGACGGTAGGCTAATCGCTTACAGTGAGTTATCATCAACCGATATCAACAAATAAGACACCCCTCGACGATTTCTATTACACAATATGCCCTGGGAAGCGGATTTAGTTTCACCATCAGTTTGGACAGACGGACACGTGAAACATGCGGATTGCGGTCTGAAAAGTTTGACAATTTCGGATTAGGTCAAATTTAGTGTACACGTTTTTCCGTTTGGCAAAAAAGGCCACAAAAAACTATTGCTTCGCAATTTTATGCATTCATTTGCAATTCGTTGCTTAACCCAATTAAAAAAAAACCATAAAGGCACACACAAAAAAGTCGATACAAATTTAAAAAACCAATCACCTTGAAAAAAAACCATCTTTCTTAAATCTGGCATAGAAAAGCCAAATTTGCAAGCTTTTTGTTACAAGTCAGGGCTGCCAAATTGACTTTTAAATCGTTTCATTTGGTTTCAATTTTTGTTTTGCTTATTCGGCTATATTTATTTCATTTTTTTTTTTTTTTTACCCCATGTCACATTTTCACGAAAATTAATCTGCTTACCGGTGCATAACTCAAAACAATGAGACATTTCGACCGTTGATATTAGTTATATACCTGACCCATCTGGACACAGTGAGGTATTCTTTCAACTGTCGGCGTCCTGCCAACAATTGAAGTTTCTGATCCAGGGATTCTCGGTGTTGTAAACTAATTAGGTGGTACCTTGCCTTCCATGACTTGTCTGATTCATCATCATCGAGTGCCATCTCCGCAACGAAGGTTGGCTACCACTGAGCGCCATTCTGCTCTGTCTCCTGCTTTGATGGTGCAGGTTGTCATAGATTGATTTGTCCATCTTTTGATGTTACTCGCCCATGTCTGTCTCTGCCTCTTTTACCTTGTATTTTCCCCTCCAGGATTACTTTTAGTAGGCTGTTGTGTCTTTTAACATGGTCCAAAAATCATTTGTCTGATAATCTGATAGTATTAGCTTCGCATTGGTTGTAGGAAGTGTCTGATAAAAGGTCAAAGTCTTGACCAATAAAGGACCATCGACCATTAGTTGCAGGTAAGAGGCGGGACTCTAATCACGAAATAAGGAGATGTTAGGAGACAGAGAAATAAGGAGACAGTTCTGAGCTACAACTACCTTGGACATACTATAACCAGTGATGGACAATGGAAATAAACAAAAGAATACGAATGATAAAAAGTAATTTTAATGCCAACAAACATATTTATCTATTGTACTTTCGACCCGAAGATGGCACATAGGGCAGAACCAGAATCTCAAAAACAGAAACCTTGCGTGCCAAAATGGCACATATTGCAGAGATAACTACTTCTAAATATCTATCTATCTATTGACCTTTCGAGCCATAGCCGGCCCATAGGGCGTAGACCAAGATACTCCTTCTCTTATCTGAATTTTATTCTAGCAGTTTTCAATTCTTTTAAAGATATCTTATTAAATCTCGCCTTCTGTCTCTGTTCTGTGCAAACAGATCTATCTCATTGAGGGAGCCGATTCCTGCTGCTCTTGCCTCTCTCATCAATGATATTCTCATTGTCTCTCTGGGTCTTCCTCTTACCTGTTGTTTCCCATATGAGGGCTTGCTTTGCTATTTGGTTATTATCTCTTCTCATCACATGTCCAACATATGACCATCGTCTTTTCTTTATTACTGAAGATATTAGTGGTTGATTGGCAATTTCTCTAATTTCCTCGTTTGTTTTGAATTCGTTCCACGCTATACCAAGTATTTTCCTTAGACCTAATTTTCGAATGCGTTCAACTTTGTTTCTATATCTCTTGTTTTCCAGTTGGGCGTCTATGGCGCTAGGACAAATGAAACAACTGTACAAGCATTTCGGGATTGGGGAAGAGAGCATAGATAAATAATTGAAAAACAATTTTAAAAGCCAGGGACAAGTGTACAAACATTGAAAGATAACTAAAAGACATATAAAAGTGTGTGGATTATTGTATACAAATAAAGGATTATAGAAAAATGTGCAGATGTAAAGTATACAAACAATGAAGAATAGAGTAATGGTAATATATAAAACATTGCGGACAATTATATGCTCATAGAGCGAGAGAAAACGTGGCAGACAGCTAGATAGGCAGTATAAATAGGTGTGGATAATGTCAGGAATAAAATAACAGAAAAGTTATCAGAGAAAACAACTGTACAAGCACAGCGGGTGGGGAATAGAGAAATGGTAGAAAGCAGATTTAAAAAGTCAAGGACAAGTTTACAAACATTGAGAGGTAACAAAGACATACAAAAGTGTGTGGATTATTGTATACAAATAAAGGGGTACAGAAAAATGTGCAGATATAAAGTTTATGGGAAACTATACAAACATTGAGGAACAGAGTAATGGCCATTAAATGTTCATAGAGAGACAGAGAAAACGTGGCAGACAAATAAATAGGCAATATAAATAATTGTGGGAAGCTGCGATAACTCAGTGGTTAGTGAACTGGACTACAAAGGACAAGGGGTAGGGTTCGATCCCAACTGACGGCTTCTGGGTTCACCCAGCCTTTAATGGGTACCAGTTTTTTTTCTGAGAAAGTAAAGCGGCACGGGCATAATACCGACCACATTACCCCAAAAATCATGTGCTGAAGGTGTGTAAAATTTATCGTCACTAACACCATATTCCCTATACACCACTTGGCATGATGGGGGCACTTTACATTTTTTTTTTTTATAAATAGCTGTGGATAATGTCAGAAATAAAACAGAAAATTTAACAAGAGGGAAAGGAAGAAATAAAAAACACAGAACAAAAATCATAAAAAAGACAATTTAATGTTACTTATACATTCATTTCAACATCTGCTATTGTAAACATTGTGTAAATTTTAAGGGGGAAAAATACTAAAAAATCCAGTTAAGTACACAATAAAAGGTCACTCCCACAGTTTATGTATGGATCAAAACTTGAGGTCTTCTTGACAAGGAAGACAAAGTTTAACCTCAAGAACACACAAGATTCCTTATCTATAAATACTATCTAATGGCTGTTTGAACTATGTCTGACCTATGTTCAATTAACTATCATTACCTCTGTTTTAGCGGATGGTGTGAGGACCATACAATACAGTATTTGAGAATACATTTTGTTTGAAATCTGCCTTTCACCTAACACATAGACCAAGTGTTATTGATGGCCAGGAAGTGCCTTTCAGCACTTAGGGTAATGGTGGTGGCAGACTGTGAACATCTTTTTGCTCTCATATATCATGGACTGGGGTTTCGGTTGAGTATGCACTTGTGATTCTAACACTCAGCCACACACAGATTGAAAGACTGGAGTACTAAATGAGGTTATGCACATGGATGCATGAAAGCCACACCATGTCCTCAATTTTCTCACCATCGTAGACAAAATAAATGTGTCCCAAGCACATGTGTATCTTTGGTGTCTGTGTTGATGTACAACATTCACTATACAGTGAGAATGAGAGAAGAAAGAGCAGCTGGCTCTAAATAGGAAGATCGTGGGTTGAGGACATTGTTCAACAAATTTGTCTACATGGAGCCTGGGGAAGAATTGATATGGGTCCCAGTAGAGAATTTTTGTAAGTGTAACTTAAAAAAAAAACAGTGTAAAGACACTTTTGTAAGAGATCTAGATGGTGTCTTATGTCATCACAGAAAGTGTTTAGAACAACTGGAGTCACAGTTTCTGTATGACAATGGAAACAGATTTGCTAGAATTATAGAAATAAAAATTTTAGAAGGCATAAACGTAGACTGCAAAGATCTAAGCATAATAAAGAACATGTACTGGCAACAAATAGCAGCCATATGAACTGGAAATCAATTGGGAATGATTCAACAAATAAAACAGGGTGTTAGGCGAGGTTGTGTGCTGTCACCAGATTTTTAAAATATTTATAGTGAGATTATTTTACGATCCATAAGGGGCATGCCTGGAATAACAATTAGAGGTCATAATATAAATAATCTAATGTATGCTGATGATAAAATCTTAATCGCTAAGAGTGAAAAAGAGTTACAAGAAATGTTGGACATTATAGTAAAAGAAAGCAAAAATAAAGGAATCAGCCTTAATAGCAAAAAGACAGAAGTAATGGTAGCAACAAATAAAAAGACATCACCTCAGAGCACAATAAAGACAAGTGCAACAATATTAAAGGGTTAAGGCATAAAAATGCGAAGCTGCAGTAAAGCTGAATGTGAGGAAAAATTAAAAAATATAAAAAAAAATGGTATGTAAGAAGCTTTATGTGATAAGTGGACGACATAGACTAAACAACGTTTCGGCCCAATAGGCCTTCATCAGTTTTTTTTTCCCTCAAAACGAAAAGGAAATAGCAATCAAGTGCGGCTGTCGTGAATGTACAGAAACGTGCAGAAATGTGCGCAAATGTTTTTTTTTTTTATAACAACAACAATATTAAAACAGGTAAATGAATTTAAATATTTGGGAACAATGTTAACCTCAGACGGTAGATGTACAACTAAGGTGAGATGCAGAATGGCCCAGGCAAAAGCAGCTTTCCAAAAAAATAGGAAGATACTATGCAATCCATTTTTTACAATAGAAACAAGAAAAAGAGTTCTTAAATGTTATGTAGAGCCAGTCTTAACATATGGATGTGAATCATGGACAATAGGATAACAGACATGAAAATCACTGGAGGCTGCAGAAATATGGTTTTACAGAAGAATGTTGAGAATACCATGTAAAGCTAAGAAGAGTAATCAAAACGTTCTGAAAGAGGCCATGGCTAAAAGAGAGCTAATTTTCAACATTAGGAAGAAACAATCATCATTTTTTGGCCATGTAATATATCACATGTTTAAGGTTTCACCCCTGTATGTCTTTTCTTGTGTGTTTTTAGACTGTGAAGTAGCGCAAAACATGCACTACACTTGTCACATTTGTAAGGCTTCTCCCTTGTATGTATTCTCTTGTGTCTTTTTAGTTGTTGAAGTTCAGTAAAACTTGCAGAACATGCATCACATTTGTAAGGTTTCTCTCCTGCATGTATTTTCAAATGTGATTTTAGATTTTGATGTAGAGCAAAACATGCACTACACTTGTCACATTTGTAAGGCTTCTCCCCTGTATGTATTCTCTTGTGTCTTTTTAGTTGTTGAAGTTCAGTAAAACTTGCAGAACATGCATCACATTTGTAAGGTTTCTCTCCTGTATGTATTTTCAAATGTGATTTTAGGTTTTGGTGTAGAGCAAAACATGCAGCACACATATCACATTTGTAAGGTTTCTCCCCTGTATGTGTTTTCCTGTGTCTTTTTAGCTGTCCAAATTGAGCAAAACATGCACCACATTCATCACATTTGTAAGGCTTCTCACCTGTATGTGTTCTCATGTGTGCTTTTAGTGCTCCATGTTGAGTAAAGCATGCACTACATATATCACATTTATAAGGCTTCAACCCTGTATGTATTTTCTTGTGTTTTCTTAGATATTGAACGAGAACAAAACATGCACCACATTCATCACATTTATAAGGCTTCTCAGTTGAATGTGTTCTCTTGTGTATTTTTAGTTTTTTAAGTTCAGAAAATCGTGCACCACACATATCACATATGTAAGGCTTCTCCCCTGTATGTGTTCTCTTATGTGTTTTTAGACTATGAGGATGAGCAAAACATGAAGCACATACATCACAAACATAGGGTTTATCCCCTGTATGTATTTTCTTGTGGTTATTTAGACCTGAGAGTTGAGCAAAACATGCATTACATTTATCACATTTGTAAGGCTTCTCCCCTGTATGTGTTCTCTTATGTGTTTTTAGACTATGAGGATGAGCAAAACATGAAGCACATACATCACATATGTAGGGTTTATCCCCTGTATGTATTTTCTTGTGGCTATTTAGATATCCAAGTTGAGCAAAACATGCATTACATTTATCACATTTGTATGGCTTCTCCCCTGTATGTGTTCTCATATGTACTTTTAGAACACTACTCCGAGCAAAGCATGCAGCACACACAGCACATGTGTAAGGCTTTACTCCTGTATGTGTTTTCTTGTGTGATTTTAGATGTTCCCTCTTAGCAAAGCATGCAGAACACACATTACATGTGTAAAGCTTTTGTTCTGTATGTGTTTTCTTGTGTGCTTTAAGTGATCTAAGATGAGAATAACATGCACTACACACATCACATACATAAGGCTTCTCTCCTGTATGTGCTCTTAGGTGTAATTTTAGATAGTACCTTTGAGCAAAATGTGCACCACACATATTACATGTGTATGGTTTCTCCTCTGTATGTGCTCTCAGGTGTAAATTTAGATTATGCATTAAAGTAAAACGTGTACCACACATATCACATATGTAAGGCTTCTCCCCTGTATGTGTTCTGAGGTGTAATTTTAGATATTGCAATTGAGCAAAACGTGTACCACACATATCACATGTGTAGGGCTTCTCTCCTGTATGTGTTCTCATGTGTACTTTTAGTGTTTTAATTTCAGTAAAACATGAAGAACACATATCACAAGTGTAAGGCTTCTCCCCTGTATGTGTTTTTATGTGTGATTTTAGAGTTTGTAGTCGAGCAAAACTTGCAGAACACGTATTGCATGAGTAAGGCCTCTCTCCTGTATGTGTTCTCATATGTCCTTTTAGAATTCCAAGTTTAGCAAAAGATGCACCACACACATCACATATGTGAGCTTTCTCCCCTCTATGTGTTTTCTTGTTTGTTTTTAGTGTTCCAGAACAAAACTTATCCCTAGCATGTGATTTCCTATGTGCTCTTTTATTAACTTTGTGCCCACCATCAGTACAATCATTATGAATAAGAGAATTAACCATATTATTATTAGCTTTGTGCCCACCACCAGTACAATCATCATGAATAAGAGAATTAACCATATTATTATTAGCTTTGTGCCCACCACCAGTACAATCATCATGAATAAGAGAATTAACCATATTTTTATTAGCTTTGTGCCCACCATCAGTACAATCATCATGAATAAGAGAATTAACCATATTATTATTAGCTTTGTGCCCACCATCAGTACAATCATCATGAATAAGAGAATTAACCATATTATTATTAGCTTTGTGCCCACCATCAGTACAATCATCATGAATAAGAGAATTAACCATATTATTATTATTAGCTCTGTGTCCACCATCAGTACAATCATCATGAATAAGGGAATTAACCATATTTTCATTTCCTGGCAGTTGATTAACCTTGCTTTTAGGCAGCTGAAATTGGGGGCTAGAATCTTGACTGCAGTCTTCATCTTGACTTACCTGAGAACAAATGGTGATTACAATGTTGAAATAGATCATGAAACAATGTTGATGAAACTAGGCTATTGGTGTGGCATAACAAATTTATATCCTGAGATATTGAAAGATCTATACTTTACAACCACAGCTCACATCAATAAGTGATAATATGAGTAGGGAATGTCTCACTTACACATTTACAATAAACACTTGAATATTTTAACTGAAATAAAATGAAAGAATATTCCAATTTTATCAGATGTAATTGTATATTTTACCTCAGTATTATCATAATAGGCTAACGGTCCATGTTTAGGGCAGTCTCCTTCATATCTCAGCTGACAATTCTCACAATCTAAATATGGAAATTAAATGTCGATACTTTATTTTCATTAAATAAACAAATTCACAAGGTGAAATAGGGCACAGAGTTTGAAATAATAGCCAGCAATAATAGATACATTACAAGCATACACACTCGAGTTAACTAAATGAAGTAGATGTGATTGATCTCTAAATTCTCATTGGATGTTATGAGAGATGTCAGTTGTGTGCCAGATCGTGCATTTGTTTGAGATATTTCCATGTTTGTTCATTGTTATCACCATCACATTTCTTTCTCTGCACATTCCAATTTAGCATTGGTACCTGAATGGTCAGTGCACTCACTACTACATAGTTCTGGATTCAATTCAAATATTCAGCAAATACTTTCAGACCAACAGGGCTTTGGATTTCACCCAACCTCTAAAAATGTGTATCAGAGATTGTCTTGGAAGTAAGTGTGGTCAGGAGAGACACCATACACATAATGTGAGAGGAGAAAATATTAGCATCTCTTGCACTTTCCTGTTAAGAACCTTGTACAATCCATTACATGAGTAAAGTGATTTAGGTTCTCTGCAGTCGTTCAGTGCAATAACTATCTTATTTGCCATCTCAATTCATCTTCATGGCACGTAGTGCCTTGAATATACTGGATAACTTGCTATGTATCATAGTTAGCACAAACCCATAATGCATTTGGTCATTGATGATTGACAGACTTGTATTTGTTGTTATGGATCCAGAAGCCTGTGAGCTGAAACCTTTTTGCCTAATGCCATGTAATGGTATCTGCAAGTATTTATGGGTTTCCTTGTAGTTCCATGCAAATTGTTCCATTTATCAGGTCCCTGAGTAGGTAGAGTCACTCTGTTGTCAATAAGTTTTAGACAGTAAAAAAAGGTGATGTTCTATTGTTTCACGTGGGTGTTCACAGAGTGGACATGCTGGAGTTTGGTTTCATTGTATTCTATTGATGTGATAATTCAGTGGTACATGATCGTTGCTCAGTCTGAAGATGGTTGTTTTTTTTTCTATAATTTTTAAGTTGTTAATGTTATCATAATGGTTTGGTCTTGTCATGCATTATTCATTGTTTTTACCATGGCCCAATCATTCAGCAATGTTCTCTACTGATAGAGTTTATGATTTGTTGGGCTGTGTTTAAAGAGATGTCATTGTGAATATGTGTCTGTCTGGATCCTCTCTTAGTTAATGTATCTGCCTTATCATTTGGCAGTGTGTTGGGAGTGTCCTAGGATCCATTACATCACCAACCATATGTCATGCGTGTTAATAAGGTTATCTTGCCTATGGTGAGCTGTGTGATTACTGGCATTGTTTAAGTTACTTTCTAGCACCAGCAGAGCTGATTTGGAATCAGTAAATATGACTATTTCTTGTATTTTATGGAATCACATGCAGTATTCAGATGGTAAGTTGTTTCTGTGGCTGTTATTTTGGATTAAAAATTGTTGCAGACTTCATCACAGGGGCCCCATATTTAGAAAATTGTTGTTTAGCATAGAGGTAAATGAAATAATAGCACAATGCAACATAGCCAGTTAATGTAAACAGTGATCACAACTCCATCTCAGCACACAATGTACAGTTTATTAAAACAATCAAAGCAGAAACAAATGATGTTTTCTCACAGTTGAAACAGTTAGTCATTACTTGTTCTTCATGTAATCATCTCTTTGCAACCAGTTCTGACAACTATATTATAAGTACAATTATCAGGGCATCATCTTCTGAAAAGTCTCATTGCCCTGGCATAGATTAACTCATCCATTAGTCTCAGTATATCAGTTGATTGATATAAGCTTCAAATAACAGCTCAGTCACAAACCATTCATCAACTATCTATCTATCTATTGACCTTTCGAGCCGTAACCAGCCCATAGGGCGTAGACCAAGATACACCTTTTCCTATATGAATTTTTTGTTCTAGCAGTTTTCTTTTAAAGATATTTTATCAAATCTCGCCATCTGTCTCTGTTCTGTGCAAGCAGTTCTATCTCATTGAGGGAGCCGATTCCTGCTGCTCTTGCCTCTCTCATCAATGTTCTTCTCAGTGTCTCCCTGGGTCTTACTCTTTTTCTTTTACCTGTTGTTTCCCATATGAGGGCTTGCTTTGCTGTTCGATTATTATCTCTTCTCATCACATGTCCAACGTATGACCATCGTCTTTTCTTTATTACTGAAGATATTAGTGGTTGATTGGCGATTTCTCTAATTTCCTCGTTTGTTTTGAATTCGTTCCATTCTATACCAAGTATTTTCCTTAGACATTTATTTTCGAATGCGTTCAACTTTGTTTCTATATCTCTTGTTGTTTTCCAGCTTTCACACGCATATGTAAGGGTTGATAGTACATTTGATTTGAATAGCCTAAGTTTTGTGTTTGTGCTGATGAGTTCTGATACTTTGCTACCTGCTATTTCTGACCCAGTTTTGCAGATCAGCCAGTCAGTCTGACCTGTATGGCATGACTAAGAATCATTCTTTAAGCAAGAATTACAAAAACAGTAAAGTGCCAGGAAACGACATTGCAGATATAAACAATACTTCAGGCAAACAAAAGATAGATTCTTTAAGCAGAAAAGACTGCTCATATTATTACACATTCCCTTTGTTGCCTGGAAATGTATTCACAGAATTAAACACATAATTAACCACTGAATTACTTAAAAAAAATCCTACTTCATCTTCATCCTCATTGATGCAAGGTGAATCCTGCAATCGATGTCAAGTCCAAAACAGGACAAATTCAATCAAGAAATAAAAGTGTATACGGTCAGAAAAGACAGAACTAGAAATAAGAAAGTAGATGAACTCACAAAAGCAGGTAGGAACCTTGAACAGCACAACCAACCTCAGAGTCTCAAATGAGTAAGAACATTCCTGAAAAAAGCTAGAAATCAGAAAGGAGAAAGTTATAAGGGAAATATGACAGCACCAGAGATGGAAGATAGACAAACCTGTCTAGTCTAGCCAGGTAAATAGAGATTGAAGAGGGATGACAACCTTGTACTTAAAAAAAAAAAGAAAGAAAGAAAACTAGGTGAAGTTGGATATGTTGGAAAGGAGCAAAACAACACAGTTTTACCACAAGTCAGAACACAACATCCTTTTAACTCTTTCTGTACGGAAGCTTTTTATCTCAACACAAAGGAAGAGATTTGAGAGACAAAAGTGTTCATGATTTTAAGAATCAAATCTATATATTTATATTTATCTAACATATAACATATTATATATGAATGTTTAGATAATTGAACAAGGTATTAGATCTCACCAATATCAAGATTATGCAAGACATGTCAAAAGAATAAGGTTTGATGGCGTTCACATGAATAAAATTGAGTGTGGTGCACTTTGCGGCTGAACGTACGCTGCCGAAATCGGCATGGTGCACAGTGCGGCGAAATGTACGGAAAGAGTTAAGGGCGGATGACGAAGAGGTATATCAATTGGTTATCAGGTGAATGCAAGCAAATAAATGTAAAGTATGAGCCAGAACAAGACAGCTTAATTAAACACAACAAACATGAGCAGACCGGTTTCTGGCTGTAGAGCACACCTACACAAGATAGGTCATAAATATGGCACACAACCCTGCATGAAAAACTATGAGGAAATGGTGAAGACCTCAAACCATTCTTTTTGTGATGCATGTTGTCTCAATGTCTGCATACAATAAGTACCCGATCACTGAAGAAGAAAACCTTAAGTCTGAATTACTAACTTCTTACTACCCTGGGAAGGTGAGGAATGTTGCATTTGAGTTTCGATGCTTGAGGCGATACTATATAGAAATCTCCTAACATTTCTGGATAGGCAGCCGAGCACATTTGGGTGTAACTTCTTAACAGGAAATAACTCTCTTTACCCTAACTAGCTAAAGTCCATAATCTCATCTATAGGTGTTACCATCTTCCAATACCCGTCTGCCTTTTCTACCATCTAATCTCAAAATTACTTAATTTTTACCTTGCTCTTAACTTGCAATACCTACTCTTTAATTCTCCATATTATCTTAAACTTTTCCATGAATATCCCTTCCCAACTTATCATGTGACTGATAATTTTTTAGGACTTCCGGTTTCAAGATGGTGTGGTCATGTTTGCGTCAATGTCCACTGTTAAGTTATTTAGCTGGAAAGATGATTATTTCTATTTTTGCACATAAGTGTATAGATTGGAAGTTCCACTGTTGGGATATACACAGGTGAAGCGGATTATATGCATGTGATTTGAAATCCTCCACAGTGTGCACAATTGTGTGTTCTGTTGATTGCAATATACATCATAATTGTAATACAGGTCAATATGGTGGATAGGCGGCAAGAACAGTTGAGGCTCACTCTGAAAAGTGTTTCTTGTTGCAGTTTACTCATATTGCAAGTCCGGATTGCTGCCGGAGCTACTGAGTTTAGTGCTCTGTGCACACCATGAGCTGTGTGTTTGATCTGGATTGTGTTTCGATATTCCAATGAATGATGATATCGTATAATGGGAAATAGATGGTTGTGTTCACTTTCTGTGCAGTCTCACCTTATGTCTTTTGGCGTGTGCTGAGACTGCTATGATGGGGACTGCAGCTATCTTTCTTTGTTTGGGAGATGAGATATTAATTTGATGATTCCTCTGGCACGGGCAGTTGAGCAATTATGGATTTGAATTCATTTTGCTACCAATAACCATAATTCTAATTAATTTTTAACTTTTGACCTGCTGAGGTTGTCATTGACTTCTCTTGGTTCTAAGTATAACTATCTGTCATATTTACTTTATGTCCCCTCTTACTATTGCATATTGATGTAGTTATAATATTCCTTACTTTATGTTCGAAATCTGCTACAACATGCCATTCATCTTTGAGTGGCATCTCAGCATCAAAAGTTGGCTACCATGGAGCACCATTCCACTCTGTCTCTTGCTTTGATGGAGCAGGTTGTTGTAGGCTGACATATCCATCTTTTGATGTTACTTGTCCATGTTAGTCTTGGTCTGCCTCTTTTATTTTGTATTTTTCCTTTCAAGATTACTTTTAATAGGCTGCTGCTGTTTCTTTTAATATGCTCCAAAAAGCTTATTTGTCTTGTTTGAATTTTGTATAGTAACTCACATTTCATTTTCAGTTGTTTTTAAACTTCATCATTTGTTTTCTTTTCTTTACATCCAATTCTTCCTATTGTTCTATAAATCCACATTTTAAGAGCTTCAGTTTTCTGTTCTGTTTTCTTGTCTAATGTCCATGTTTTTGTACCAACAGGAATGTTGAGAAGATATTACATGTTGCTATTCTTAGCTTCAGCCCAAGTGTTATTTGTTTTAATGTTAGTATATTTTTCATGGTATTATAATTACTTTTTTGCCATTCTTACAGCTTTGTTTATTTCAGTTTTACATTTTCCATCACTGGTTATGGTATTCCAAGGTAGTTGTAACTCTGAACTGTCTCTAGGTCTATTCCTTCAACTTTGGTAATAAACTTGTAGGTTTTGAGTATTATCTTTGTTTATGATCATAGTTTTAGTCTCTTTTATATTCATATCTAATCCATATTTTTTGCTTGTCGTGTTTATTTCAATAAGTAATTGTCGTAGATCTTCAAGAATTTCTGCTAGTAGTACAGTATCATCAGCATATCTAGTTATTGATTATCTTTCCATTAATGTTTAGGCTTGACATCTCTGCGATTTTTTTAAAGACTTGCTCAGTGTATAGATTGAACAGGCTTGGTGATAGGTGGGAAGCATGCTTGTCTTACTTCTCTTCTTATATCGGTAGGTGTAGAGTTCTCTTTGTCATATTTTATTATTGCTGTTTGTGTTGTGTAATGCCACTTAGAGGTATATCTTTTAGGTAGTCTTTAAGTTATATAAGATGTATTCTAATAAAAGCTTTGGTGTTGTCCATGAAGAAGGCATATATTGTTTTGTTTACTTCTGTGCATTTTTCAATTAACCTCTTCATGCAGAATATGACTTCTTTTGCCCCACTGTTTTCTACTAAATTCAGACTGTTCTAATTCCATAATGATTTTACTCTGAATCCTTCCTTGTATAACTTTTAGCAAGATTTTTGTTACATGGTTCATTAGAATTATTGTTCTAAAATTAATGTGTTCAACTGCACCATTCATTTTAGATAATGCAATGCAAGTTGATGTTTTTAGTTCATTTGATATGTAGGACATTGCATATGTAAGACAGAGAAAAATAATTCACTAACACAATATTTCCTATATGCCTTGCAAGGCATGCAGGGTACCTTTACTTTACATTTCAAGTTCACTATTTTCCCTAGTAAGGTTTTGGACAACCTGTCAGATTATTTGACATTATGGCATTTTTTTCATTTTCATTACTGAATTATAAGACTCTTCGTGTGGATTAGTTATGATATTAGAAATTGTCACTTTTGCTATGTGATCTGTGTATAAGATGCTCATGGCTTATGTTAAAATCACATTTCACAAGGTTGAATGTTTCTTTCAAAATCTGTATTTATGTTATGGCCAAATTGTAATCTAATCTTATATTTGATGATGTGAATTAATTTTTCCAGCCAATCTAAAGGTCCTATTTTCATATAGGATGTTTTGTCAAGTAAATACTGTGTTCAGCACAGATCAATCTATTATATCAAAACACGCACGCACACACACACACATACATATAATCTTTTTAATGTTTCAAGATCCTCACAATGTTGTGAATATAATTTTCATTTTAAAAAATTAAAATCTATTTATATGAAGTCAAAAAATAAATGTAAATTCTAATAACAAGTACACTTCTTACACAGAAGGCTTTCCATATTAGAAAGGATTACTGAAGCAGGTCTTGCAGTCTTCATGACAGGGGACATATCACTTTCTTCCATCATGTTGGCTTCATTCTTCATTACCTGTCCCTACAGACAAATTGTAATACTTTTAGAGTTGGTTACAATATAACATTGAAGAAATGAGCAGAGATAGCACTAGCTAATGGCAAAATGTCACTAATTCTGAAACTAGATCATTCATAAGAATATTTACACATCAAAACATTTTATTATCTGTTCATGTTGATATCTTCCTAGAGCTCAGACCTATTGTTTGTAAGTGCACAGTTTTGTCCATGTCTTGTAGTCAATAAACATGCAAAACCTAGAGAATTATTGTGAAAATACAATCTCTTGGCTTCTATATTCTCAACAATGTAGGACAAACTAATTTTATAAATTTACAATAAAACAAAACCCAATCCTCTAAATGTTTCAATGGCTAAAGTTCTATAGAAAAAAAAATGTTGGTAATAATCACAACAAGCAATGCAAGAAAGCATTGGTCAGCTCAAAGCTGATGACATCTCTGTAACAGCCTATCCAAGTATGTCACTGGTGATGGCCAGAATCACCTTCTCTGGTCACCATATGTTGAACATTTCTGTAACATGTGTTTATGGCAGCCGTTTTGTCTGTGCCACAGTCATATTCATAGAAAATTAGGTCTTAACCATTTTTATTATCCCTGAATACTACCAGGAGTTAAGGATTCAATGAACTAAAATACAAGCTGGCAACACTGTGAGAGAGTCAGTCTTGTGGTAGCAAAATGTGCATTCAGCAATAAGTTGTTTGTAGACATATAGCTGTAAAGCTACTTTGTGTACAAATGAAACCTTATGTACTTCTATATGTTACTATATCACAACACGACATGTCAATGTGACATCCTTTTATGACAAAGTGATGCCGCCTTACGCCATTCCCCACTCTTACTGTTGTGTAGTGCTTATTCAAGCGTGATTACATATCTTAGCCTTCATGATCTAGTGGCAGCACCGGGACATGCAGGCAACAACATTTTGAATGAACTATTCTTCTGGCTTGACTCTCCCTCTCTTATAATGCAACTCCTGTCATCTCTATATCTTTTTAAACATTACTTTTATAACATAATTACAACATGAGCGATGTGTCACTAAACATATTTGATAACATAATCACACGTAACAACCTCACATAATACACTTAGAATTTTCATGCCCAAACATTCCCTAAAACAGCAAGTTTCTTCACAATGTAACTCTAATGTTACTAGAAGCTAATCAACATCACGAGTTCTCAGCTCTCGTCTCATAGTTACTATAATGTCTCACATCCAATTGGCAGAATCTCTATAACAGCATAGTTAAGTCAATATTTCAATAAATAAAATCTCATGATTAATAGTCCTAACACAATTCTCACTACTGTCTAATGATTTGTTCACATCACATTTTGACACTACTATCTCCACAATGCATGGAAAAATTGCACCAATGACTGAATTTGTTCTAAGACATTTCATCCACATCATAAAAAAAAAAAAAAGTAAAGTACCCCTGTTACGCCAAGTGGCGGCGTATAGGGAATATGGTGTTAGTGACCATAAATTTTACAGACCTTCGGCACGTGATTTTTGGGATAATGTGGTCGGTTTTACATCCGTGCCGCTTTACTTTCCCAGAAAAAAATCTGGTACCCATTTAAGGCTGGGTGAACACAGAAGCCGTCAGTTGGGATCGAACCCTACCCCTTGTCCTTTGTAGTCAAGTTCACTAACCACTGAGCTATCGTGGCTCCCTCATCCATATCATATTGGAAGGTAACTTCAGGCCTACTGGAAAACATCATAACAGTACTCTCACTGCCTCTTGTTGACAGCTTCTGTCACTTGTGTGGTCAGCCATTGAATGTTCCCTAAATCTAGACTTTGTCTCAGTAAGTAGCTAGTGAACTCCGCGAGGTCCACGACAGAGACCACTCCTTACTCATTTCCCTACTAATTATCATTTATGGTCATCTCCCTTTCTTTCATGTCAGATAACTCTCCTTTATTTCACTACTCGTTAACATTTTGTACATTTTCTGATAGTCTGAAGCTGATTTTTTTTTTTTTTCATTGACATGTCAATATGCAATGCTGTAAAAAGTTGGCTCTTTAAAAAGTGTCCTTTCAGTTTAATTCAGATTCTAATCACAATGAGGAAAGTTGATGAGGCAGTGACAGAACAGTAGCATGAACAAACACAAGATTAAGCCATTTTCAAGTGTATATGTTATGAAATCAAGACATAGAATTTATATGAACACATTATATGTCCCATGAACTAAATATACTGTACATGCTTGGTAACAAAGAATTCAATAAACAAACTCACATCATCATCCCATTCTTGTTTCAGTAAATCACGAAGAAATGGAATTTGGCTTTCAACTTTGGCTTGAGACTGTAATAACAAAATGATGCTATTATTTGCACTGTAAATTACTTGTTCTTTTTTAATATAAAATTTTGAGACATAATATGTTGTAAAATATGTTGCTGCTATATAGTAAATTTGTAAACCTTAAAAGCTTCTCTTCTTCTTAATCCTCTGAACTCCAGTTGGAGCATAAGGCACTCACAAGAAATCTCCACACAATCTAGTCTGGAGGAAGCATGGACAACTCTTGCCCTGCTTCTATATGTTAAAAATTGCAATGAATTTAAAGAATTTAAATTTATCTGCTTTTCAATTGCAAATTTATAACAATTATTGAACTAATGATTCTGCATTTTTATAAAATTATTGAGTGGCTTAGCACCATTTCACTTGTACCTTTGATCATCAAGTCTTAATTATCAGATATGGTTTTCACATTCATTCTTCCTTTCTATTTATATTTGCTCTATTTTTGCCTAGTATACTAAAGTTAGTCAACACTCACAGTCAGTCCTCATTGCACATTGAACAACTCCATAATTGATATGATCTCTTCATCAAATATGTCATTCAGCTTTCAGTAATTGATGACCATTCCTGTGCTGGTTTACTACTTTGTTTTATTTTTCCCTTCCTGAATGACAACCTTATAGAACATCACCACTTTTGACTTGGTGTCCTTGCAGTTTAATCAAGATTGTAGGATCACAGTGATTGAGTCTTTGAACTCACCAGAGTGACTGTGGTGTGTTGTTAATTGTCTACCACTAGAGAGTGACTGTGGTGTGTTGTTAATTGTCTACCACTAGAGAGTGACTGTGGTGTGATGTTAATTGTCTATCACTAGAGAATGACTGTGTTATGATGTTAGTTGTCTATAACTAAAGAGTGACTGTGGTGTGATGCTAATTGTCTATCACTAGAGAGTGACTGTGGTGTGATGCTAATTGTCTATCACTAGAGAGTGACTGTGGTGTGATGCTAATTGTCTATCACTAGAGAGTGACTGTGGTGTGATGCTAATTGTCTATCACTAGAGAGTGACTATGGTGTGATGCTAATTGTCTATCACTAGAGAGTGACTGTGGTGTGATGCTAATTGTCTATCACTAGAGAGTGACTGTGGTGTGATGTTAATTGTCTATCACTAGAGAGTGACTGTGTTGTGATGTTAATTATCTACCACCAGAGAGGATACAATAACATTTTTTTTTTCTTTGTACAACACATGGTAATGTCACAATATGTATATTTTATGTTTATGTTAGCTTCAGTATCAGAATTCAGGGTTTCCATGAGGGCCAAGCTGTCTTTGGGTGAGATTTGCTGTTTTTTGTTTTTGCAGATTTCTGCATTCTCTGATGTTAATACCTGTCTGGGAATACCTGTACACATGTGGGCACAGTGTACAGGGGTCTGGTTTCCCTCTTCTGCTATGGTTTTTAATCAGTATAAGCTATTCCTAGACAGTGAAGGTAGCTCAAAAAGTCTGCAGTAGCTTGTTGTGGGACTGAAAATTATGGTCCAGGTAGTGGCAGAAGATGTATTGAATCGTGGTTACATTTAATGACTGATTTTTCTTCCAGTTTGTTCAGCATTTGTTTCATATTATGGTGTTATCCTCTCTTTAGCTCATTGGGTGCATGTACTGCACTTTCCTGCTGCCAGTTTTGGAGAAGGTATCAGCTACTTCATGTCCAGAAATTCTACAGTGGGAAGGTATCAGCTATTTCATGTCCAGAATTTCTACAGTGGGAAGGTATCTATTACAAGGTCACTTCTGTGGACTCTGGCAGCTCGTTTAGTTCTGAGGTGATGTCTTGAGTAGTGGTTTGGGGATATTTAGGGCTTCCAAGTACTCCAGAGGAGCAGCGATAGCTCAGTGGTTAGTGAAATGGACTACTAAGAACAAGAGGTTGGGTTTGATTAAATGGAAAATTGATAAAATTTTCTGGGAAAATAAAGTGGTAAGGACATAATATCAACCAAATTATCCTAAAAATGATGTGCTGGAGGTCTGTAAAAATTATGGTCACTAACACCATATTTCCTATTAGCCACTTAGCATGATGGGGCACTTTACTTTACTTTTATTTTTTTTTACATGTACTCTAGAAGTGACAACCAGTTAGTGAAGAGGACTGTTTTTGACATTTCTGATGGCCATCTGCGTAGATATGAGTCCATTGACTCACAAATCAAGCTCATATCTCAAGTGTACCTGGTGGCATTTTGCTTGCATACTCTGTACTTTGGTACAGGAGACAATGTTTTCTCTACAGAGGCTGTGCTCCTCACAGGACAGAAATGGTTTGTTTTCTCACTGGGGAGGTGGTCTTTAAGCTGATTTTGTAATTTTTCGGACAAGTGGTTGAAGTCTCTTAAGTCTATCTTTGAAGGAAGCCCTAAAAGGGAAATTAAAACCAGAATAGCATAGGCAAAAATGACTCGCAGAAATCTTCAGAAAATATAGAAATAAAAAATATAAGCACAAAAACAAGACAAGATATTCAACTAAAATTTATTATCAACCCCTGCATATGACTAATGTATGTTGGAAAACAATACAAGAAATAGAGAATGCACAATATGTATTTGAAAACAAATGTATAATCATTTATTATCAAAAAAAGGGTGGGCACATTTCAACATGTGATGAGAAAAAAAAAAAAAACAAAGTAACACACTAATTCCACAAATGAAAAACACAAAAAGGGAAAAAAGTAAACCATAAGAGACATTAAGGACAATAGAAGAGAGGAACAGACAGCTGGTATCAATTCCCTTAATTAGATTCAAAATATTAACCAGAATGACAATTTATGGTAAGGTACATTATGAGAACTGTATGATGTTTGATACAACTGGAAGGATGGTGATATTATTATTATTCAGAATTGTTGTCAGATTTGGTTCATTAGAGTAATAACAATGTTGCTCAAACAGAATTCAAGTACAAGCTATAGGTTTGTGTCACATTAGCTCAGAACTTTTAATAATGGCTTTCAAAACTAACCAATCAACTCACTTCAACATTTGATTCCTCTTTTACATTATAAATTGGTAGATATCCCTCTGTTTCCATTTTTCTGATTGTCAAAAGAATGAAGAGGAAAATTAGTTAGTAACAAGAGGTACTGTAAAAACAATAATTGTAATGCAACAGTAATATTTTAATTATATTAATATCATAACTTAGTTGTGGATAATATCTTAAATAATTACTTATCACTTCTAAACAAGTGGCATATTCTATACATTTTTTTTAATGAAAGCAAGGGAATAGGAGTGCTGAAGTAAAGTTGGTGAGTGGTGTATGAGGTGAACTCACCAGTGTTTTGAGTTTTATATGAGAGAACAATACAAACCAGTGAACTTCAACCTATACATACCCTTCCTTGGAAAACAAAAAGAAACAATAGATCACACAGAACACAAGAAAGATATTAGGATATAACTACATTATGAGAAGTAATTAAAAATAGTGAAGAAATCATTTATTTTAGATGACCCTTCTTGATGTTCTAGGATGTCAGATCGGGTAATTTTACCTGCTACTGTATGCAGTATCATGAGAAGAGGAAAGTTGGAATACTTGGTTACAACTGGCAAAATAAAAGGAAAGAGAGATCGCGGGCGACAAAGAGAGAAAATACTGGATAGCTTGGTGTCATGGCATGGACAATAGTCAACAACAGAACTAATACGTTGCACTGTAGATAGAAGATTGTGGAGGGACATGATCACCTACGCCAACCAGTATGGCACATGATGATGATGACTGTATGCAGTAAACACTACAACCTGTGGCTGCCCTGCTGCCTTGCAGGTAAGCTCGGGAGAGTAAAAGGCTAAGGGAGGGTACCCCGAAGTAAAACAACACCATTGCCTTGTGGGTGAGACATTTTAGTCAAAGGCTAGCAGAGCCAACCGTAAACAAACCAACGGAAGGCAACAGAAAATCACCATCGTAACTTCTTCATACAATCATGAATCGCCCTTAAATATTTGGGAGCTTTGTTAACCTCATACAGAAGGTGTACAACAGAGGTGAGATACAGAATGGCTCAAGCAAAAGCAGCTTTCTAAAAAATGAGGAAGATACTATGCAATCCATTTTTGACAATAGAAACAAGAAAAAGAGTTCTTAAATGCTATGTAGAGCCAGTCTTAACATATGGATGTGAATCATGGACAATAGGACAACAGACAAGGAAATCACTGGAGTCTGTAGAAATGTGGTTTTACAGAAGAATGTTGAGAATACCATGGGCAGCTAATAAGAGTAATGAAAACGTTCTGAAAGAGGCCTAAACAAAGAGAGCTAACTTCCAATATTAGGAAGGAACAATAAATTTTTGGCCATGCAATGAGAAGAGAACAGCTGGAATATTTTGTAACAAATGGGAAAATTGAGGGACGAAAAGATATAGGAAAGCTAAGAGAAAAGATACCAGACAGCTTAAGAGAATTGCTTGGCAGAAAGTCAACAACAGAAATGATAAATAACTGTCGAGATTGAAAATTGTGCAGAGACATGATCACCTACGCCAGCAGGCCCAGTACTTGATGATGATGACCCTTCTTGAGACCCCATCTCAGCCTTTGTACCCTAGATGGCTGCTGGGGTTATTACTTCTCCCTACTCTCCCCTTTATTGTCTCTCTCTCGGTCATTCTACATCAACATCTTGTGGAGTGATAAGTGGGATCCCATTGGCAGCTGAGATTTAAAATGCATTCTTCCCCATTTTAGTTACTTTCTATAATGTAATTAGATGATGTCATGGGACGCACCAAAATGGCAGCTTATTTACATTCGAGCTATGGACTAAGCAATGTTTATTTTGAATACCACGATAAATATTATTGCAGCGAGTTGGCAGATTTTTGAAAATGTATTCAGGGGATTGAACATAAATGTTTGTTCACAGTTTGTTAACCTTCGCTGTAGATAAAGTCGTTAAATTGATAGCTTAGTTTGTGACCTTGGTTGCTAAGGACCTAACCTGTGCAAACGATGGCATTGGCAAGGATCATTTTGAATCTATGAAGTGGGCTCATTTTGTGTTTAACTCAAAAGCATATGTGCTTTTTAACCAAAGACTTTTTTTGGGACTCAATGAAGATATCCCCGATGGAAGAATAAATTGTACTATTAATCCCATAAATGATTCGCTTCCAGAGGTTTATGATGTAAACAAAGCAGTTTTGTCATTGCAAGTGAATAATGTCCACACCTATAATTGGTCAGAATTGGGTAGCAGCAGCAGCTTTATAGTGAACACAGAAAACATCACAGGATTGTGCTGTTCTGAAACAGCTATGCCATGCTACCCTAGAATTGCCTTTAATGGGATTACTGTGACCACAAACCACGCTCCATGTGTGTGCCACATATTTACACCACAGAAAGAAATTCTGAATATAACAACATCATGTGCCTTCTGTGATATTAATGACCACAGACCAGGAGCCTCCAGTATGATTGATACAACTGTTGCACCAAGCACTTCATCAGCAAAGCCATATCTATGGAATGTTCATCTGACATTGTTCTTGAATGATGTCCAAGATAATGAGACATCAGAATTGTATGGCGGCAGCTACAAGAAGGGAGCGGAGAACATCATCAATTGTGTTTTTACTAACTACAGGTCATGTGGCTTCTGTTGGATTGGGAATGATAACTTACCACCCTTGTGTGTCTATATGTTTGGAATTGGAGTCATCAATGATGGCCTAACATCATCAGGTGCTACGACGATCATCGTTTTCAGGAGGACGTAAACTCCCATGGTGTATGGTGGATAGGCGGCGGGAACCATTGAGGGCTATGTCTGAAAAGTGTTCCTTCTTGCAGTTTCCTCATATTCCAAGTCCGGCTTGTTGCAGGAGCTACTGAGTTAAGTGCTCTGTACACACCGTGAGCTGTGTGTCTCATCCGTTTTGATCCTGCTTCGATATCCCGTTTGTTTGCGATGAATGATGATATCGTATGACGGGGAACAGTTGGCTGTGTTCACTTTCTGCGCGGTTTCGCCTTATGTCTTTTGGGCGTGTGCTGAGACTGCTGCGATGGGACTACAGTTACCTTTCTTTGTTTGGGAGATGAGTTGGTAATTCGGATGATTCCACTGGCACGGACGGTTGAGCAATTATGGATTTTAATTCGTTTGCTGTGAGACCGAGGCCTTCCATAACCAATAATAATAATAATGTAATTAGATCCTAGTATATATTTGTGTTTTCTGTGTATTATTCTGTATTTTGTTGTCTGAGGATGCTGTATGTGTGCAGAAACACCACTGTTTTGTATTGTTCCTTCCAGTAAAGTAATCATAATACTCTATGTTCACCTCATTCCCTAAAGAAAAAGCAACTTACTATCTGATTTATTCAATGAAATCACCAAATGTTTTAATTTTTGAATCTTGGTAACAGCTTTAACGAACAAAGTTCATCACATTATCGTCGAGGGGATTGGGGGGACTGGTTGATCTCAAGGCAAGACATCGGTCTCGAGACAGAGAGGTCCTGGGTACAAATTGCGGCTGCACCAGTTGGGATTTTTATTTATGATTTCTCTCTGTGGCAACCACCCCTGGTCTCAGCAGCGAGGCCCAGCTTGAAATGTCAATTACTCATCGCCGAAAAAAATATGAGTACCTCCGAAGATTGAGTTATCTGCCTATGCGGCAAGGGACCCCTGTGCACACTGCTGCCAGGAAAAAATGGAATAACATGCAAAATTCAAAAAAATGTTTAATCTAAAAAAAAAAAAATTTATTGTTGTTAAATTAAAATGTAAGAATTATAACCAACTATGCTAATCTCAACAAATGCTCTGCCTTGTTTTTATGAGTAAAAATAATTAATTCAATTACATATAATTATTACTAATAATTTTTCATCATCAAAACGTGGTGGTAGTCAGGTAATGTTTTTTTGTGCGTTAGCCAACTTTTACACCTGATGAAGTCCTTAGAGAGTAGGAACTGAATTTTGCGTGTTAATCCATTTTCCCTGGCAGCTGTGTGCACAGGGGTCCCTCGCCGCACAGACAGATAACTTCATCTTTGGAGGTACTCATTTTTTTTCCACTGATGAGTAGTTGAGATTTCAAGTCAGGCCTTGCTACTGAGATCAGGGGTGGTTGATGCAGAGAGAAATCATAACTAAAAATCCCAACTGGTGCAACCAGGATTTGAACCCACAACCGCTCTGCCTCGAGGCCAGCTTCTTGCTGTGAGACCAACCAGTCCCCCAGGTAGTGGTTGAAGTGGCAGTGAAGTATAATTTTCTGCATTACTACATAATAACGATTATCATAATTATTAAAATACAATGATTGAATTTGACCATTTTTAGCAAATAAATGTCAGTCATGAGTACTGTTTATATTGTGTCATCTAATTAGTACCACACAGTGGTAGGTACTCAAATCAAAATCTGAAAATAATGTTCTTTGTTGTTCTTTCAGAAGAAAAAGTTCTTATGATTCTTCTGATTTGCCTTTCAGTGTCAAAGGAAGATATAATTTTGGTCTTCTCCTTTTTTTGTTGGCCTTTGCTGCTGTTATGTTTCTTAGTGTTCTAATATTCCATCTTTATCATGGTCATTCTTAGAGTCTGTTGTTTTCATAACATTTACTAAAGGCTTGTTGTGATGTTGTTTCTGTCTATCAAGTGTCTAAATCATTTCATCTGTTGTTTTCATAACATTTACTAAAGGCTTGTTGTGATGTTGTTTCTGTCTATCAAGTGTCTAAATCATTTCATCTGTTGTTTTCATAACATTTACTAAAGGCTTGTTGTGATGTTGTTTCTGTCTATCAAGTGTCTAAATCATTTCATCTGTTGTTTTCATAACATTTACTAAAGGCTTGTTGTGATGTTGTTTCTGTCTATCAAGTGTCTAAATCATTTCATCTGTTGTTTTCATAACATTTACTAAAGGCTTGTGATGTTGTTTCTGTCTATCAAGTGGCTAAATCATTTCATCTGTTGTTTTCATAACATTTACTAAAGGCTTGTTGTGATGTTGTTTCTGTCTATCAAGTGGCTAAATCATTTCATCTGTTGTTTTTTATGTATTCTATGGCAGGAGTTATTCCCAGCTCTTTTCTTAGTTCTTCACTTCTGATCTTATATCTCAACCTATTTTTTATCATTCATTAAAAACATTTAATCTCAGCAATGGTAATTTTTCTTAGTGTTCTTGAGTTCATCATCTAGGTCCATAGAACAGGCTTAGTGTTCTTGAGTCCATTTCTGCTACTTGTGAATTGCTGTTTGTCACTAGACATCCTAGGTACTTGGGGGACTGATTGGTCTAGAGGTAAGACACTGATCATGAGACAGAGAGGTTGTGAGTTTAAATCTCGCCTGCACCAGTTAAGCTTTTCATTTGTGATTTCTCTCTGCGACAACCACCACTGGTCTCAGTAGTGAGACCTGGCTTGAAACTTCAATTACTCATCGATGGAGAAAATATTAACCTCCAAAATCGGAGTTATCTGCCTTTGCGGCAGGGGACCCCTATGCACATGTCTACCAGGGAAAAATGGATTAACATGCAAAATTCAGTTCCACGTTTCTAGGGACTTTGCCAGGGGTGAAAGCTGGCAAACGCAACCAAAAAAAAAAAAAAAAAATTGCCATCTATCGCAATGTTGATGTTCTATTTTTCTTTTTCAATGTTCATAACTTCTGTCTTGCTGGAGTGATTTTTGCATTGGGTGCCTGTACTGTTAAGTCTATTTAAGTGTTCTTGTAGGTCTTCTATTTTTCCATGTATTAGTGACTGATTGTCTGCAAATAGAAGCCTGCTACTCCTCTATCTTCAATGGGTTGACTAACTTACCTATGTAATCAACATAATTAATAAATTAAAGGGAAATAGTATACACCTCTGTCTTACTCTTGCTTTAACTTTGAGTTAGTCTGTGTAGCATGCTGCTATTCTGACCATGCAGCTGCTGTTGATGTAGAAACTTCTACATGGGTTGGTTAGATGTTGGCTTACTCCATGTGTTTAGTATATCCCATTGTGGTTCACTGTTTACTCTGTCAAATGCTTTTTCTTGGTCTATGAAAGTTATGTACCATGTACAAATTATTATTGTATTCTAGACTTTTCTGCTAGCTATTTCAGGGTGAATAGTGCATCAATACATCCTCTATTTTCTCAGAACCCCATCTGGCAATCACTGATCTTCTTTTTCCATAATTATGATTATTATATAAAATAATTAACAATTATTATAATTAATCTGTAGCCAAATTCAGTGTATCAGTATGCTAATTTAGTGACTTCGACATTGCTAAGGATGTCAATAATGGATGTACTATAGTTAGGCAAATAGTTAAACTTTACAACTGAGTTCAGGAATTCTATACTATCCAAACACTCATTTGTGTTTTGTTTAACGTCTGACCATATTTAATAAAACAGACATGGCAAAATATAGTAAATGACATCATAGTATTTCCTTTTAAAGACAAATTTGTTTTATATATATATATATATATATTTCTACCCAAGCGCGCACCCTGGGGAGGACATTTCTAGGGGCGCTAAAAATCCAGTCAACCATGACCGTCGGAGGCTACTACTACTACTACTATATATATATAAAATTCTAAAATCCTAAAAGTTAATTAATTGATTAATCATTCATTTATTCACACTATTTTAGTGGTATGAAACTATGACCCAACCAGATAGGAGTTGGGTAGTTAGTTATATCAATTTCACTTACATAAATTGCCCCCATTACCCATTCCAATGTAATTACTGCATTTTTATTCTAAAACCTTTAAACCTATACTTGTCTTATGGTCTTATGCCCTAATTTTAGACACACACTGCTTGCCTAGAATGAAAATCTTTGAATTTTTTTTTTTATGTGAAGAAGTCTGTGAATCCTTAAAATTAAAATCAACAAAATGTAATTGTTGTAATGTTGATGCTTAAAAAGGTTCATAATTATTTAAATAATAGATGTTCCCGTTGAGAAGTGAACTCATGTCTTTACTTTACTCCTGTCATTTCATAAACTTTATCATAAACCATAAAGTATTTATTTTATATAGTGACTCACACTACTAAGTAATAAAATAACTAGTGAGTAAGTGTGACTAATTTTGATTACGATATTTTAATTGATATTGCTTTAATTTAATACCAGCATTAGCCATCATGAGTTTAAACTAGAAAATAATTGAGCGCCAAAACTTATCCAGGAGCAGAGATGTTCAGACGAGATCATAATCCTGCAATTATTAAAATGAAAATCATAATCAATGATAATCGTCCTAAAGGAGTGAGTAAAGAAAAATAAACAAAAGACTAATTCATCAATACAAATAGAATTGAATAAAATATGTTTTTAAAAAATCACATTGTGCTTTATATTTCAGCAACAATGACACATACTCACACTGAGATATCTGTTGAAGAAGAAGTTGGAACACACCGATCACTTAAAGCGGCTTTCAGCTTTTATTGACGCTGTTGATTCATATTTCTTTCACGAGGGGAACCGGAACTGACGTCACATCCTTTGTTATTGTTGTCATATCTGGGTTGCCAATTTGCCCTTTTTTTAAAGCCAGTTACCAACACTTTTTAAAAGCAAAAACCTTTTGTACTTAACTTCATCGACTTCAAAAAAGCATTTGATAGTATTCATAGAGATTCTTTGTGGAAAATTCTGAAGCAATATGGTTTACCATAAAAAAATCATAAATATTATCAAAGACATGTATGATGGCTACACATGTGCAGTTCGAACAGAGGAAGGACTGAGCGAATGTTTCCCAATAGAAACTGGGGTTAAACAAGGATATATTTTATCGCCCTTGTTGTTTGGAATTGGTATGAACTTCATAATGAAGAAATGCTGCACTGGTAATAAAGGCATCGAATGGATACAAGGAGACCATTTGAAGGACCTCGACTTTGCTGATGACATAGTTCTCATCAGCAGTCAGATAAAAACGATGTAGGAAAACACAAATGAACTATCATCAATAGCCAGCAAAATTGGGCTTGAGATCAATAATGAAAAGACTAAAGCCATGAAAAGTTTAATTCCAACAGACGGCAAAATATACATGGAAAACAAACCAGTAGAAGAGATCGATTACTTTACCTATCTTGGAAGTCACATTGATCGAGAAGGGGATACAAGTAAAAAAATTAGAATCAGAATAGCTAAAGTAGCAATGTCTTTTAGAAGCCTTGAAAAGTTGTGGAAATCAAAACTCATCAGCACAAACACAAAACTTAGACTATTCAAATCAAATGTACTATCAACCCTTACGTATGCGTGCGAAAACTGGAAAACAACAAGAGATATAGAAACTATCTATCTATCTTTCGTTCGCCTGAAGTATTGTCTATATCTGCAATGTCGTTTCCTGTATAAATTTTACTGTCTTTTGTAATTCTTGCAGTGGCCCATATAGTTTTGTCTGTAGTGTTGTATCTATGGGCCAATGGATTTTCCTCAGTCTGCTATATTCAGTACAGTCTTGAAGTATGTGTTCAGCAGTCTGGGGTGCCTGTCCACATGTACAAGTAGTTGAGGTGCCGATCTTGAATTATGTATACATGTGACTATGGAGTCGATTGTGTCCTGTTCTTAGGCGTATAATGATAACTTGTTCATATCTATTCATATTATGAAAGGCATCCTGATTTGGGGCTTGTGGTCCTCTGATTGATTTGATTATCTGTTTCTTATGATGGTATGTAACTGGTGTATCTAGTTGTGTGCCTGTTGAACCTTCTTTTGCCAACTGATCTGCTTTCTCATTTCCTGGTATTCCACAGTGATACGGGATCCACTGCAGGGCAACCCTGTGGTGCTTGCAGAGTTCAGTCAATAAGGTCTGCAGATGTGGTAATTTTCTGGATTGTAGTGCCTGGAGTACTGATCTTGCATCTGTCAAAAACACTACAGGCTGTGGGCTAAGATTACTGTTCAGCAGTTTTTCTATTGCCAACTTTATTGCTTGTATTTCTGCATCATAATTGTGACAATATTTCCCTGTTGCTATTTTATTCATATCCCTAGTGTTATTTGGGTACTCTATATATGCACCTGCTCCCCCATTCTTTACTGCATTCTGTGCTGATCCGTCTGTGTACACACGGATCCATAGGTCTTGTGGGTATTCTTCATCCAGGAAACTGAGAGTTATTGTTTTTCGCTGTAGACTATTTTGTTCCTCTTTGTCAACTATTCCTTTCACTTCTGTCCGTATTTGAACTGATAATCCTGATTCATCTGTCCAGGGAGTCTGTTCTGGTATGGGCAGAAGGGGTTTAACAACTCTTGGCATGTCTGGTGTTTGTCTACTAATACGCTTGGCTTGGTGGATAAAGCTGCTTCTCTTAAGTCGTCCCAATGCAAGATTTTGGAATCTGTCCTTCATTGGATGTCTCGGCATGCATACAAATTTTTCTGCCTGTATCAGCACCTTTGTGTCTCTCCGTTCTCTCAGTGCTGGTATCCTCCACAATTTCTCCATCTCCAATATTGGTGTTGATTTCATTGCTCCTATGATGACCCTAAGTGCCTGGTTTTGTACTTTATCCAGTTCTTGCAATGTGGTGTTTGATGCTGAGCACCATGCGGATGATCCATATTCTAAACGTGGGCGTATACTCTGTTGGTAAACTTTACTGAGTATTTTCCCACTCGCACCCCATGTGGTTCCACACAACTTTCTTAGAATAGCCAATTTCCTCCTTGCTTTTTGGGTTGCCTTATTTATCTGCTGTTTCCAAGATAGTTTGTTATCAAATGTAACTCCGAGATATGTAGCTTGTATGTCTTCTTTCACAGGCTCATTGTTTATGTAGATGGCACCTGCTTTTTGTTTTGGGGAGAGTGTGAAAAGTGTAGTACTGCATTTGTCTGTATTGATGCTGATACACCATCTATTTGTCCATGAATTCAGTGCATTCATAGCTCTTTGTAGCAATTTGGAGGCCACTGTTGCATACTCCTCTGTGCACCACATTACCAAGTCATCTGCATACATTGCCACTTTGATGCCATGTGGTAGTTCAGTAACTAGGTCATTGATGTAGATCAGAAAAAGTGTTGGAGATAGTACCCCTCCTTGTGGAACGCCCTGGCGCAATAAGACCTTCTTACTCTTAAGACCATCCAGTTGCACTCTGGCTCTCCTGTTATGCAGGTATGCTTTGACCCATTTGTACATCCTGCCATTTACTCCATAATTTCTCAGTTTCTTCAAAAGCCCTTCCTTCCATACCTTATCAAATGCTTTCTTTAGGTATATCCATGCTGCTAGTACCAGTTTCTTTTCTTGAAACGCATCTTCAATTTCCTGGGAAAGATAGGTTGCTTGATCTTCGGTAGAGTAACACTGTCTAAAGCCTGCTTGTTGTGGAACTAGGAGATTTTCACTTTCCAGGTACCACTGCAGTCTGAGATTGATTATACGTTCCATTGTTTTACACAAACAGCTTGTAAGGCTGATTGGTCTATAGCTGGATGTCATTGAACCATCTTTTCCTGGCTTTAGTAATGGTATCATAATTGCTTCTCTCCATGCCTGTGGCACTCTACCTGTGATCCAGCAAATGTTATAGATCTGCAGTAGTTTTGCTTTAGCTGCAGTTCCCAAGTTCTTTATCATTTCATTGGACACTCCATCATTGCCTGGTGACTTTTTCATTTTTAATTTGGATATTGCCAGCTCTAGCTCTCTTTGTGTAATGGGTGTTTCCATTACTTCATGTGTGGTCTCTTCTTGTCTTGCATTTTGTTGTTTTAAACGGGTCTCTTGTCGTTTTTCTAGGCTAATTTCAATATTATTGTCATTTGCAAAGGAGTCTGCAAAGTAATTTGCTGCATGTTTACCTGTTAGAATGTTTCCATCCTTCTTCAGTGTAATTTTGGTGTTCCTTTCTGTACCCTCACCATTCAGCTGTTTTACAAGCTTCCACACTTTTCTTGTGTCTCGTTCAAGATTCAAGGACTCTGTTTTCTCATTCCAGCTTCTCCGTCTGGCTTGTAGTTTAGCCCGTTGAAATTTGGCTTTAGCATGCTGGTAGTTGTTGTGGTGTTCTTGGCAAGGGTTATTTTCTGCTTGCTTTCGAGATGTTTCCATGTCATTGTGCAGTTGCTCTAGCTCACTACTCCAATATGGTTTGTAGTGTTTCCGTGCCCCTCTAGGTATTGTTTCACTGGCAGCTTGTATTATTAGTCTACTGAATTCATCAACTATTTTGTTGATGTCTCTATCTGTATTTATATCTTTAGTCAGTACACTGGTGTAGTGTTGATACATTTTCCAGTCTGCCTTTTTGTAATTCCATCTGGAGAGAGTGCTGCTCTCCCTGATGGCCTTATTTTGTACCACTAAAAAGACTGGTCGGTGGTCGCTGCCTCCAAGTTGTTTCCCAACAATTCGTGTGATATTCCAATCCAGGTCTGGTGAATGGAAAGCAAGGTCTGGTGTAGATGTGGTATGCCATGATCTGGAGTAGAATGTTGGTGGATCTGTTGCCTAGTTTAATAGTATAAGCCCATTGTCATCCTGCCAATTTTCAAGCTCTTCACCTCTCTTGTCCATATGTTCATAGCCCCAGCTCTGTGAGTGGCTGTTAAAGTCTCCACATACAATTATTCTTTCTTTTAATGTAATTGTGTCTAGTGCTAGTGGGCGGTCACTCGGACAGTAGTAGTTAAGTAGATGGAAGTCTGTATTTCCTGTCCTGAGGTGCAGTATTTGATATTCCGCCCCATCCATATACACTTCAATCTGACATGCATTAATGTTGTTCCTTACAAGAGTCAGTATTCCGCCCTTTTGTCTATTTATTCTGTCAGATCGGTAGCACTGGTATCCCCTAATCTTCAAGGCTATGTCGTTGTTTAGATGGGTTTCCTGCAAACAGCATATGCTTATTTGTTCTTCATGCAGGATATTTTCTAATTCTATCTTTTTACTGTACCCATCTCTTTTGCTGTTGATGCCTTCAGCATTCCAGTGCATTATTTTTAGTGGCCTAAATAATTTTGGATTGGCCAGTAGCTCTATTCTCTCACCCCCTGACTCCACAGAGCGGTTGAGAAGGACATCCAGTAATAGAGGTTGGGCCCTTTCGAGGCTGAGGACCCGGCGCTGCTCCTGCCTGAGTGTCCATCACAGGGCGAGTGCCATATCGATTTGCGGTTATAGACATACTTCCATTTGCGTTGAGTGCGTGGCATCCTGATTGTTGTGCGCCTTTTGGTGGTTGCCTCCGACTTCAGCACTTGAACTTGCTAGAGCAGACTGTGGTCTTGCTCGGTTGTAGGAAGGCCTGGCCAGTCTTAGTTTTCAGTCCCTGGTGACTGTTAAGCCCCATCCCCACGACAAGGAGCTGGCCTTGATGAGGAGATATAGAAACAAAGTTGAACGCATTCGAAAATAAATGTCTAAGGAAAATACTTGGTATAGCGTGGAACGAATTCAAAACTAACGAGGAAATTAGAGAAATCGCCAATCAACCACTAATATCTTCAGTAATAAAGAAAAGACGATGGTCATATGTTGGACATGTGATGAGAAGAGATAACCGAATAGCAAAGCAAGCCATCATATGGGAAACAACAGGTAAGAGGAAAAGAGGAAGGCCAGAGAGGCACTGAGAAGAACATTGATGAGAGAGGCAAGAGCAGCAGGATTCGGCTCCCTCAATGAGATAGAGCTGCTTGCACAGAACAGAGACAAATTGCGAGATTTGATAAAATATCTTTAAAAGAATTGAAAACTGCTAGAACAAAAATTCAGATAAGAGAAGGAGTATCTTGGTCTACGCCCTATGGAGCCGGCTACGGCTCGAAGGTCAATAGATAGATAGACAATTTTGGTTTTTTTTGTGTGTGTTTTTTCCCACTGCTGTTGTCTTTGTAAATTTATTTGTCTTGTTTGTTAGTCTTTTTTCAAAGCTATTTGGCTTGCGTCAGGATTGGTGAACCAAAACCATCCAGACCGTTCAATTGTGGTGCCTCTAGAAATAGATTAACCAGTTTAGTCTAGCCATTCGGATATGGATGGAAGAGGGAAGGCAACCCATGTACGTACCCAAAAATGTCATGCTGAAATAGGGTGTGTTGGGCCGAAATGCGCAAATATCAGAGTTCTACTGCTAACCTTACACAACGTATCTACACCAACTTTTAAGGACAGATAATGAAGAGATCAATCGGTACCTTTAGTAGTCTTCAAGTGAACGTCAAAAAAGAATGGAAGAAATCATTGTTCTATTCCCCACTCAAAATGTGTATATCATCATCATCATGTGCCACACCGGTTGGCGTAGGCGATCATGTCCTTACACAGTCTTCTATTAACAGTGCATCGTATGAGTTCTGTTGTTGACTGTTTTCCATGCCATGACACCAAGCTATCTAGTATTTTCTCTCTTTGTCATCCGCGATCTCTCTTTCCTTTTTATTTTGCCAGTTGTAACCAAGTATTACAAATTTACTCTTGTCATAATGTGCCCGACAACTGTTGATTGTTTCTTTCTGATGTTTTTTTTAGGATCTCCTTTTTTGTGTTGGCCTCTTTGAGAATTTCTTCGTTGGTCTTTTTAGCTGCCAAGGGAACTTTCAACATTCTTCTGACAAATCACATCTCTGTGGCCTCTAATTGTCTTTTCATTTGTTTGTCTACTGTCCATGATTCGCTTTCATGGGTCGAAATGGGTTCTATATAGTACCGATGAACTCTCTTTCTCAGTTCTATTGGCATATATTTGTTGCATAAGATATTTTTCATTTTCTGAAATGCTGTTTTGGCCTGAGCTATTCTGCTTTTTATTTCTGCGGTGCATCTCCTATCTGATGTTATTATTGTGCCAAAGTATTTGACACGTTGTACTTGTTTCAGATTTGTCCTATTTATTTTTATGCTGCATGATGGTGATGATTGTTTCTTCTATATGACCATTACTTCTGTTTTCTTACTCTTCAGACTGTCATTTTTTTTTTTGCTTTCTTTTACTATTATGTCTATCATTTCTTGTTGTTCATTCTCTGTCTCTGCTATTAAGAATGTGCCATCCGTATATCGCACGTTATTTATGTTTTGACTGTTGACTTCAATTTCTTTCTTGTCTACTATTGATATCATAATATGCTAACTGTAAAGTGAAAATAAATCCGGCGACAGAACACAGCCTTGTCTGACTCCTTCTTTTATATATTGGAATTGTCCTGTTTGGTTGCTAATTCGTATAGCTGCTGTTTGTTGTCAGTACATGTTTTTATTTAATAATTCGCAGATCCTTGCAATCTATGTTTAATTTCTCCAGCATATTATTTCCATATACTGCATACTGTAGCAGATAAAATTACCCGACCTGACAAACAATAAATTTATTTAATAAATGACAAGAGAAGATATTCCCGAGAGTCATCTGACAATCTCCCGAGAGTCAACTGTGGCAGTGTTGCCAGATAAAAATGTTGATTTAAAGCCAACCAGCTCTTTAGTAAAAAAAAAAAAAAAAAAAAAAAAAAAAAAAACCAAGGAAAAAGTCATTGTTTTAAAAAGCCAATAACAGCCTTTAATTTTGACATAATAACATAATATTTAATGCTCAAAATCCAGTTTAACACAAAGAACAAGTAATTTTGAAGGAGATTATTATACTATGTTAACAATTTTACTCCAAAATCAACTTCATCAACATCTTTTTTATGTCTGTTTGTACGATATAATCTGCCTCGATTTGGCTTATGTAAGTTTATGATTGAGTTCATGCGGGTCAGCTTTGGGTTGTTAAAAAAGGCTGGTCATCCTTCCAAACTCCAGAACTATGGGTTTTGCAAACACACAGAATAAGTGATTTTTGTAGCCTAACATCATTTCCTTCAATATTTTGTTTTAAATTGTGTTTCCAATTTTGAGTGAGCTAATTCAACATTAAAGAAGTAAGCCTCTTCCCAGTTCATCAAAATATTAAACATAACTTGTCCAGGCAATAGCCAGCGAGTAAAGGAGGGCTTTTCAAATGGAAGTGGGGCAGTTCGGCTTGTTTCATAAAAAAAAAAAGTAAAGTACCCACGTCACGCCAAGTGGCGTATAGGTAATATGGTGTTAGTAACCATAGATTTTACAGACCTTCGGCACATGATTTTTGGGGTAATGAGGTCAGTATTACGCCCGTGCCGCTTTACTTTCCCAGAAAAAAAATCCGGTACCCATTAAAGGCTGGGTGAACCCGGAAGCCGTCAGTTGGGATCAAACCCTACATCTTGTCCTTTGTTCACTAACCACTGAGCTATCGCGGCTCCTTTTGTTTCATAAGCTGTAAGTGTATTCATTACTTTAAACACTTCTCTGTAGGCTTTCTCGTCTTAGTCACCGTGGCTAAACCATTGAGGTATCTTCTTCTTCTACCTTTTTAGCTCACTGTGTAGCATAGGTCTTCAACAAACACTTTCCAAGTCGTTCTGTTTTTTGCCATTCTTTTAAGATCATTCCATGTCTTCCCCATCATCTTCATCTCTGCTTCCATCTGTTTTCTCCAAGAATTCCTTGGTCTTCCTCTTTGTCTTTTCCTCTGAGGATTCCAAAAAAGGGCCTGTTGTGTAATACTCTCAGTTGGCTTCCGTAGTGTGTGTCCTATCCAGCGCCATCGTCTTCGCTGTATCTCTTTATCCACTGGTGTTTGACTGGTACATTTCCATAATTCTATGTTAGTGATTTTGTCCTGCCATTTCCATCCCTTTATTCTGCGTAAAGATCCATTAATGAAAGTCTATATCTTCGTGATTGTCAATGTTGTTGTTCTCCATGTTTGACAGCCATATAATAGGACCGCCTTAACATTTGAGTTGAACATTTTTATTTTGGGATTTAACCTAATTTCTTTGGATTTCCATAAGTTTCCCAGTGCAATGAAAGCTCCTCTTGCTTTTGATATCCTTATTTTCGTATCATTTTCTGTTCCTCCCTCTTTATCTATATTACTGCCCAGATGTATGTAAGATTGTACGTCTTGTAGAAGTATTTCTCCTTGTTTTATTTGGTTATTGCCAACTGTATTAATTCTCATAATGTTGGTCTTATCTCTATTAATCTTCAGTCCTAGCTGTTGTGATCTCTCATCAAGTATGCTCATTTTATCCTGCATCTGTTGATGGCTGTGTGATAGGAGAGCTATGTCATCAGCAAAGTCTAAATCATCAAGTTGTTTGATCAGTGACCACTGGATCCAATTTCTATTGTTTTGAGTTATTTTCATAATCCAATCTATAGCCAGTAGAAAGAGAAATGGAGACAGAAGGCATACCTGCCTTACTCCTGTTCTTATTTCAAATGTTTCTGTAAGCTGTCCTTCATGCACCACACTACATTTTGTTCCTTCATACATTGTTTTTATCAGGTTAATAAACTTTATGGGGATTCCGTAATGACTCAGCAATTTCCAAAGCGTTCTTCTGTCTAAACTATCAAATGCCTTTTCGTAATCTATGAATCCAATATAAAGTGGGGATTTTAGTTCTAAACTTTGTTCAACTAGTATACGTAAAGTAGTTATTTGATCAGCACATGATCTGTTCTTCCTAAAACATGCTTGTTCATCTCTCAAATGTTTCTCTATGGCCTCTTTTAGTCTCTCCGGAATGATTCTACTTAATATTTTTCCTGGCACTGATAGTAGCATAATTCCCCTATAATTTGTGCACTCCTGTAAACTTCCTGTCTTTGGTAGTTTGATCATATAACCTTCTTTCCAGTCTTTAGGTATTTCTTCCCTCTCCCAAATTTTATCTAATAGATTATGTAGCATCTTGGTAGAGGTATTAATATCTGCTTTGATAGCTTCCGAAGGAATTTCATCTGGTCCTGTGGCTTTACCATTTTTTAATAGTTTGATGGCTTTCATTATTTCTTCTTTGCTTGGTTTTCCACAGTTAACGTGTAACTCTTCTTCTGCTGGTAGTATATCTGGAGGATTTTTTGAGCCGGGTCTGTTCAAAAGTTCTTGAAATTGCTCTTTCCATCTCTCCATTTGTTCCCTTATATTATTAAGCAGATTTCCTTTCTTATCTTTAATAAAGGCATTGATCTGTTTGTATTTTCCACTTAATTTCTTTGTGCTGTTGTACAGTTCTTTCATATTCCCTTTATTTGCTGCTTCGTCTGCCTCTTTAGCTAGTTCATCTATATATTTCCTATTATCCCTTTTAATGCATCTTCTCACTTCTGTGTTCACCTCTGTGTAAGCTTCCGGTGTCTTGGCTTTATTACTTCTCATTTTGCTTTTATTTATGTCTGCTTTCTTGTGCTTTCTTTCTTTAATTTTGTCCAGGGTCTCTGCTGTCATCCATGCCTTATTCTGGCGTTCTCTTTTCCCTAGTGTTTCTTCGCATGTCTCTATTGAGGTATCTTGGAGAGCATAAATTCAATATGTGAGGGTGGTTTGGCCATTGCATAATGTATGCAAAGTGCCAGTGAATGGCAAACACATCTTAGTTGCACACGTGAAGGAGATACATCTTTCGATCTAGACCATACGGAGTTGTTGCACCCAACCATGTTTAATACACAATCGGATGCAACCCAATGCAGTTTGTATGGTTCTGACCCTATCGTTTGATTTCCTTGTGAATAAAATGAAATATATTTTCTCCTGTACACTCTTGCACAGGAATTAATCCAAGAAATGCAGTTAAAAGTCTGTTTCCTCTCACTAAAATAGCGAATTAAAATTCACATCAAATGTTTAGATGACTTTTCGTAATTTGAGATGTTACTTATTCTTGGTACAATGGTGCAGTGACAAAGCTTACAAAATGCTTCCTCTGTTCCATCAGAAGCTATTTTAAGCCATGAGTATGATTCCCACCCCCCTCCCCCCAACTATTATTGTACTTACGATCGCTATCGTAAGAAGCTTTCCATTTCTTTGATGACATTATTTTGTGTAAAAACAGTAATCACACAAATACTTGATAATACACAATATACTTGTCAGGAACAAGCGACCAGGCATAAAGAAACATTCAATTAAATTGTCACTATAAAATCACAGCGGAATCTCCTAAGAAGCCAAAGAACTTCAAACCGCTAAACTAAACTTGAAGCTCAAGAATCTTTAACTCATAAACTCTTACTTGCGACAAGGTCACCAAAAAGTGTTCCCCAAGCAATCGTCGATCATCTCTTCTATACTTTTATTTCATGTTTATAGCCACACCTTTTATAGTAGTGACAGTGGTCAGTCCATTAAAAACTTCGACATCACAAGATTCACCCACCAGTCTCATGACACACAGCAAATCTAATATTATAAGATAATCAGTCAAGCCTTGAAGGGTAGGATCCAGCCCCCGCACAATCTGATTACAATATTTACAGCATCGATTGAACCCCCTAGATCGCACTTTTCGGACTGAAGCTTGACGTCCTCGCCGACTATTCAAAGGCTTATCGCTTCCAGTGAGATATCATCAACCGATATCAACAAGCCGACACCTCTCGTTGATTTCTGCTACACAATATGCCCTGGTACGCGGATTTTAGTAAGCGGATCAGGTTAGCTGGGTAGAGTTCTGCCCTATCAAAGGAGGAGTAAGACGTCTCCTTTCCTCCGCTAGTCTTCGGGACACCCTTGGGCAAGGTGGAGCTCCTGTTTAGCCCCCTATCAGGAAGCCATTGGAGCAGGTGGTGGATGGTGTTGTGGGAGCAACCGACAAGTAATGCCGGTTATAGTCCCCACACCGCGATTGCAGGCAGAGGATCTCATGTATAGAGACAGCGGCTGTGATCTCCGACTAGTACAGTCACTGCCAAGAAGGAAATGAATGGCAAACTACCTTCTTATATTGCCTAGACTAATCATGAAAAATCACAACTTAATATCTACAGCTAACGACGTTAATGATCAAGACTAATGAGGAAGTTCTCAAAGAGTCCAACACAAAAAGGGAGCTCTTAAAAACATCAGAAAGAAGCAATCAACATTTTTCGGGCACATCATGCGAAGAGGAAAGTTGGAATACTTGGTTACAACTTGCAAAATAAAAGGAAAGAGAGATCGCGGACGACAAAGAGAGAAAATACTGGATAGCTTGGTGTCAAGGCATGGAAAACAGTCAACAACAGAACTCATACGATGCACTGTGGATATAAGATTGTAGAAGGACATGATCGCCAACACCAACCGGTACGGCACATGATGATGAACGATGTTAATGGGGACCCCACAGCCACCTCGTCCGGTAGGGAGCGTCATATGCTACAGGTGATACCCGATCGTCATCAAGCTACTGCATCATCATCATCTTTGAGTGCCGTCTCCACATCGAAGGTTGGCTACCATGGAGCGCCATTCCACTCTGTCTCTTGCTTTGATGGTGCAGATTGTCATAGGCTGACTTGTCCATCTTTTGATGATACTCGTCCATGTGGTCTGCCTCTGCATCTTTTACCTTGTATTTTCCCTTCCAATATTACTTTTTTTTAGGCTGTTGTGTCTTTTAGCATGACACAAAAATTTCATTTGTCTTGCTCTAATTGTTTTTAGTAGTTGTCTTTTCAATTTTAGTTGTTTTAAAACTTCCTCGTTTATTTTCTTTTCTTTCCGTCCAATTCTACCTATTCTTCTATAAATCCACATTTCAAAGGCTTCAATTTTCTGTTCTGTTTTCTTGTCTAATGTCCATGTTTCTGCACCATACAGGAATATTGAGAAGATGTATCATTTTGCTATTCTTAGTTTTAGCCCTGGTGTTATTTGTTTTGATGTTAGTATTTTTTTCATGGCATTGAAATTACTTTTTGCCATACCAATTATTTTATTTATTTCGGTTGTACATTTTCCATCACTGGTTATAGTATGCCCCAGGTAGTTGTAGTTCTGAACTGTCTCTAGATGTATTTCTTCCACTTTGATATTTAATTGTAGGTCTTGAGAATTTTCTTTGTTTATGATCAAAGTTTTAGTCTTTTTGATATTCATATCTAGTCCATATTTTTTGCTTGTCGTGTTTATTTCATTAAGTAATTGTTGTAGATCTTTATGATTCTCTGCTAGTAGTACAGTATCGTCAGCATATCTTAGGTTATTGATTATCTTCCCATTAATGTTTAGGCCTGGCATCTCAGTGATGTTTTTAAAGATTTGCTTAGTGTATAAATTGAACAAGCTTGGTTATAGGATGCATCCTTGTCTTACTCCTCTTTTTATATCAATGGGTGTAGAGTTCTCCTTGTTATATTTTATTATTGCTGTTTGCTCCCAGTACAAATTACATATCAGTAGTATGTCTGTGTCATCCAGATTTAAATCTTTTAGACAGTCTATAAGTTGATTATGGTGTATTCTATCAAATGCTTTGGTGTAGTCTATGAAGCAGGCATATATTGGTTTGTTTACTTCTATGAACTTTTCGATCAATGTCCTCATCATTGAATGACTTCAATTCAATGGCTTCTTTTGTCCCACTGTTTTTTTTTTACTGAATCTGAATTGCTGTTCATCTAATTCAGTATTAATTTTATTCTGAATCCTTCCTTGTATAACTTTTAGTAAAATTTTGGTTACCTGGCTCATTAGGTTTATTGTTCTAAAATCGCTGCATTCAACTGCACCATTCTTTTTAGGCAATGCAAGGAAAGTTGATGTTTATAGTTCGTTTGGTATGTATCCTGTATGGTATATGTCATTGCATATGTCTGTGATCACTTCAATGCCAAAATCTTCTAGTGGCTGTATCATCTCTATCTGTATATTGTCAGATCCTGCTGCTTTCCCATTTTTCCTTGTTTTTATAGCTTTTTCTACTTCAGATTTCAGGATTTTATAGCTGGATGTACATTTTATGTCTGGTTTTTTGTCCCTTTCGTCATGAAATGATTCTGTTATGTATTCCTGCCATCTATCTATTATATTTATTTTGTCTGTTAGCATTCTTCCCTCTTTGTTTGCAATACATCCGTTTCCTGTAGCTTTTTTGTCTTTATTAGTCATTCGCTTTATTTCTGTGTGCATTCCTCTTAAATTTTGTTTACTTTCCATAGTTTCGACTTCTAGACATCTTTGGTTGAGCCAGTCTTCTTTTGCCCTTTTGCACATTTTTCGTATTTCATTATCAATTTCCTTGTATCTGGCAGTGTTCTTCGCTTGTCTTCTCTCTTATATTTTTTCTAAAATGTCAGTTATCCATTTTTGTTTTTTGTTACTTTCCTTTTTGGGTAAGGTGATGCAGGATTCTTGTATGCTGTTTTTTTTATGCATTGCCATTTGGTGGTGACTTTTTCTTCAGGATTTTCTCTTCTGTACTGCTCAATCCCTTCTTCTAGCAGCTTCTGATGTTTGTTCTTTACTTGTACAGTATAGGTTTATTTTATATATTTCTGATTTAGAGCTGTTGTATCTAATGGTATTGCAGAATTAGTATTTTGTTTCTTTTTCTTTAATTTAATTTTCATTTTAATGATTACAGGATTGTGATCTAAATTAATATCTGCTCCTGGATAGGTTTTGGCTTTCTTTACGCTGTTCCGGAATGTGTCTTTTATCATTATATAATCCATTTGATTCTTCTTTCTATCTCCAGGTCGTATACATTCTGCTTCTACCATAAAATTTTCTAGTTTTCCTTGTTGGTATAAGGTCCTAACATTCCATGTGGCAATTTTTAGCTCGTTCCTAAAACAGTAGTTAGAATTTCTCTCCATGACTTTCTTTGGAATGTTACGTGATGAGGCTCCAATCTCTTTCACTGTGGTCTGCCTTATTCGTCTTTCGTGTTCTGAATATGCCTCATGTGTACCACACACTTTGCTGCTTTCGCTTTCTGGACCGTTAACATAATACATAACAAAGCATGTGACGTCAATTCCGGTTCCCCTCATGACAAAATATGAATCAACAGCGTCGATAAAAGCTGAAAGCCGCTTTTAGTGATCGGCTTGCTCAGACTTCACATTTAACATATATCTCAGTGAGAGTATGTGTCATTGTTGCTAAAATATAAAGCATTTACCTGATTCAAAAAAAAATATTTTATTCAATTCTTCGTTTTCCATTTCATAATTCATCATCGAGTGCAGTCCGTCTCCCGTCTCCCGCATCGAAAGTTGGCTACGATGATGGAGCGTCATCCCGCGCTGTCTTTTGCTTTTGTGGTGGTGCAGGTTGTCAAATGCTCAATGCTGACTTGTCCATCTTTTGATGTTACTCGTTCATGCTTGTCTTCGTCTGCTTCTTTTACCTTGTATTTCCCCTTCCAATATTGCTTTTAGTAGGCTGTTGTGTCTTTTAACATGCCCAAAAAATTACATTTGTCGTGTCGTATGAGTGTGAATTGTCTACCTACTGTAGTCTTGTTCTAATAATTTGTGTTTAGTAGGTCTCTAAAGTGACTAAAGTCTCCTTTAATTTGTTTTAAAATTTAATAATTTGTCCATTTGTTCTCATTTATTTCCATCCAATTCTACCTATTCTTCTATAAATCGACATTTCAAAGGCTTAAATTTTCTGTTCTGTTTTCTTGTCTAATGTCCATATTTCTGGACCATATTATTGAGAAGATATGACATTTTGCTATTTTTATTTTTGGCTTAGACCTCTTATTTGTTTTGATGTTATTGTTAGTATACTTTTCATGGCATTAAAATTATTGGAGACAAATAATAATAAGCGAATATTATTATAGATAGAGGGAAACTTCCTATGTGATAATTCAGGGAATCATAGGAAGAACAGGTATGTATTACAGCACTCAGAAAAAATGACAAATAAATAACAGAAAAAAACAAAGAACAACAAATATGGTGGTCCGAAGAAGGATCGAACCCGTACTCCCTAGCACTGCGCCTTGCCACGAGAAGCCAAACACTAGGGAACACTGCCACTCAGCTAACCAAAAAATTAGCTATAAAAGGACAATGTCTTTCGCGCAGGTATTCTCATGACTATAGTATAGGGTCATGATCACAGCTCGGAAATAAATTGTATTTCTGTATAATAAAAATATTCATTTATTATTATTTGTCTCCAATGAGATAGAACTGCTTGCACAGAACAGAGACAGATGGCGAAATTTGATAAAATATCTTTAAAAGAAAACTGCTAGAACAAAAAAAAAAAAAAAATTCATATAGGAGAAGGTGTATCTTGGTCTACGCCCTATGGGCCAGTTACGGCTCAAAAGGTCAATAGATAGATAGATTATTTGTCTCCAGTATAAAAACCACTGGAAACTACTAGTCATGCAGTTTTGTCCTATAAATATTTGTCTGCAACACAAGTATTCAGCCATATTTGGAGATACTTGCCTTAATAGGAAAGTACAGAAATACAATTTATTTCCGAGCTGTTATCATAACCCTATGCTATAGTCATTGAAAAGCAAAAACCTTTTGTACTTAACTTCATCGACTTCAAAAAAGCATTTGATAGTATTCATAGAGATTCTTTGTGGAAAATTCTGAAGCAATATGGCTTACCATCAAAAATCATAAATATTATCAAAGACATGTATGATGGTTACACATGTGCAGTTCGAACAGAGGAAGGACTGAGCGAATGTTTCCCAATAGAAACTGGGGTTAAACAAGGATGTATTTTATCGCCCTTGTTATTTGGAATTGTTATGGACTTCATAATGAAGAAATGCTGCACTGGTAATAAAGGCATCGAATGGATACAAGGAGACCATTTGGAGGACCTGGACTTTGCTGATGACATAGTTCTCATCAGCAATCAGATAAAAACGATGCAGGAAAACACAAATGAACTATCATCAATAGCCAGCAAAATTGGGCTTGAGGTCAATCATGAAAAGACTAAAGTCATGAAAAGTTTAATTCCAACAAGTGACAAAATATACATGGAAAACAAACCAGTAGAAGAGATCGATCACTTCATCTATCTTGGAAGTCACATTGATCGAGAAGGGGATACGAGCAAAGAAATTAGAATCAGACTGGCTAAAGCAGCAATGTCTTTCAGAAGCCTTGAAAAGTTGTGGAAATCAAAACTCATTAGCACAAACACAAAACTTAGGCTATTCAAATCAAATGTACTATCAACCCTTACGTATGCGTGTGAAAGCTGGAAAACAACAAGAGATATAGAAACAAAGTTGAACGCATTCGAAAATAAATGTCTAAGGAAAATACTTGGTATAGAATGGAACGAATTCAAAACAAACGAGGAAATTAGAGAAATCGCCAATCAACCACTAATATCTTCAGTAATAAAGAAAAGACGATGGTCATACGTTGGACATGTGATGAGAAGAGATAATAATCGAATAGCAAAGCAAGCCCTCATATGGGAAACAACAGGTAAAAGAAAAAGAGGAAGACCCAGGGAGACACTGAGAAGAACATTGATGAGAGAGGCAAGAGCAGCAGGAATCGGCTCCCTCAATGAGATAGAACTGCTTGCACAGAACAGAGACAGATGGCGAGATTTGATAAAATATCTTTAAAAGAAAACTGCTAGAACAAAAATTCATATAGGAGAAGGTGTATCTTGGTCTACGCCCTATGGGCCGGTTACGGCTCGAAAGGTCAATAGATAGATAGATGCTATAGTCATGAGAATACCTGTGCAAAATACATTGTTTATTACAGCTAATTTTTTAGTTAACTGAGTGACAGTGTTCCCTAGCGTTCAGCTTCTCGTGGCTAGGTGTAGTGCCAGGGAGTACTGGTTCGATCCTGATTCGGACCATATGTTTTTTTTTTTTTTCAGTTGTTGTTTATTTGTCATTTTTTCTGAGTGCTGTTATACATACATTTTCCTCCTATGATTCCATTAAAATTACTTATTGCCATACCTATTCTTTTGTTTATTTCAGTTTTACATTTTCCATCACTGGTTATAGTATGACCAAGGCAGTTGTAGTTCTGAACTGTCTCCAGGTTTATTCCTTCAACTTTGATATCCACTTGTAGGTTTTGAGTATCATCTTTGCCTATGATCATAGTTTTAGTGTTTTTGATATTCATATCTGGTCCATATTTTTTGCTTGTCATGTTTATTTCATTAAGTAATTGTTGTAGATCTTTATGATTCTCTGCTAGTAGTACAGTGTCATCAGCATATCTTAGGTTATTGATTATCTTCCCATTAATGTTTAGGCCTGGCATCTCAGTGATGTTTTTAAAGATTTGCTCAGTGTATAGATTGAACAGGCTTTGTGATAGGATGCATCCTAGTCTTACTCCTCTTTTTATATCAATAGGTGTAGAGTTATCTTTGTTATATTTTGTTATTGATGTTTGTTCCCAGTATAAATTACTTATTAGTCGTATGTCTGTGTCATCTAGATGTATACTTTTTAGCCAGTCTATAAGTTGATTATGGTGTTCTATCAAAAGCTTTGGTGTAATCTATGAAGCAGGCATATATTGGTTTGTTTACTTCTAAGTACTTTTTAATTAATGCCCTCATGTTGAATAAGTCTTCTTTTGTCCCACTGTTTTTACTAAATCCAAATTGTTGCTCATCTAATTCAGTATTAATTTTGTTCTGAATCCTACCTTGTATAACTTTTAGGAAGATTTTTGTTACCTGGCTCATTAGGTTTATTATTCTAAAATCACTGCATTCAGCTGCACCATTCTTTTTAGGCAATGCAAATAAAGTTTATGTTTTTAGTTCATTTGGTATGTATCCTGTGTGGTATATGTCATTGCATATGTCTGTAATCACTTCAATGCCAAAATCTTCTAGGGCCTGTGTCATCTCTATCTGTATATTGTCACGTCCAGCTGTTTTTCGCATTTTCATTGTTTTTATAGCTTTTTCCACTTCAGATTTTAAGATTGTATAGCTTGATGTACATTTTATAATTAGTTTTTTTGTCTCTTTCATCATGAAATAATTCAGTTATATATTCCTGCCATCTATTGAGTATATTTTTGTTGTTTGTTAGCATTCTACCTTCTTTATTTGCAACACATCCTCTTCCTGTAGCTTTTTTGTTTTTATTAGCCATTCTGTTTATTTCTGTGTACATCCCTCTTAAATTTTGTTTACTTTCCATAGTTTCGACTTCTAGACATCTTTGGCTGAGCCAGCCTTCTTTTGCCATTTTGCACATTTAGCTTATTGCATTATCAATTTCCTTGTATTTAGCATCTTTCATCTGATGTTATTATTGTGCCCAAGTATTTGACGCATTGCACTTGTTTCAGATTTGTCCTGTTTATTTTTATTCTGCATGATGGTGATGATTTTGTCTTTGATATGACCATTACTTCTGTTTTCTTACTATTCAGACTGAGACCCTTCTTGTTGCTTTCTTTTGCTATTATGTCTATCATTTCTTGTATTTAGGGAGCCGTGATAGCTCAGTGGTTAGTGAACTGGACTACAAAGGACAAGGGGTAGGGTTTGATCCCAACTGACGGCTTCCGGGTACACCCAGCCTTAAATGGGTACCGGATTTTTTTCTGGGAAAGTAAAGCAGCACGGGCGTAATACCGACCACATTACCCCAAAAATCATGTGCTGAAGGTCTGTAAAATATAGGGCCACTAACACCATATTTCCATATATGCCACTTGGCGTGACTAGTGTACTTTACTTACTACTTTCTTGTATTTCATTCTATTTCTTTGCTACTAAGACTGTGTTATCCACATATCGCAAATTATTTATGTTGTGACCGTTGACTCCATTTCCTTTTTTGTCTACTATTGATCTCATAATATGTTTGCTCTAAAGTGAAAACAAATCCGGTGACAGAACACAGCCTTGTCTGACTCCTTGTTTTATATATTGGAATTGTCCTGTTTGGTTTCTAATTCGTATAGCTGCTGTTTGTTGCCAGTACATGTTTTTTTATGATTTATAGAGATCCTTGCCATCAATGTTTAATTTCTCCAGGATATTGATTATTTCCACATGCTTTACTTTCCCAGCTTCAAATGCTTTTGCGTAGTTTACCTCGTACCCCATTCACCAACTTTACTTCAGCACTCCTATTCCCTTGCTTTCATTTAACAAAAATATTTATAGAATATGCCACTTGTTTAGAAGTGATAAGTAATTATTTAAGATATTATCCACAACTAAGTTATGATATTAATATAATTAAAATATTACTATTGCATTACAATTATTGTTTTTACAGTACCTCTTGTTACTAACTAATTTTCCTCTTCATTCTTTTGACAATCAGAAAAATGGAAACAGAGGGATGTCTACCAATTTATAATATAAAAGAGGAATCAAATGTTGAAGTGAGTTGATTGGTTAGTTTTGAAAGCCATTATTAAAAGTTCTGAGCTGATGTGACACAAACCTATAGCTTGTACTTGAATTCTGTTTGAGCAACATTGTTATTACTCTAATGAACCAAATCTGACAACAATTCTGAATAATAATAATATCACCATCCTTCCAGTAGTATCAAACATCATACGGTTCTCATAATGTTCCTTACCATAAATTGTCATTCTGGTTAATATTTTGTATCTTATTTAGGGAGTCGATGCCAGCTGTCTGTTCCTCTCTTCTATTGTCCTTAATGTCTCTTATGGTTTACTTTTTTTTTCCCTGTTTTGTGTTTTCCATTTGTGGAATTAGTGTGTTAATTTTGTTGTTGTTTTTTCTCATCACATGTTGAAATATGCCCACCCTTTCTTGATAATAAATGATTATACATTAGTTTTCAAATACATATTGTGCATTCTCTATTTATTTTATTGTTTTCCAACATACATTAGTCATAAGCAGGGGTTGATAATAAATTTTAGTTGAATTTCCTAAGCCTTGTTTTTGTGCTCATATTTTTTATTTTCAAATTTTCACAAGATTTCTGCTAGTCATTTCTGCCTTTGCTATTCTGGTTTTAATTTCCCTTTTAGGGCTTCCTTCAAAGATAGGCTTAAGAGATCCAGCTTCAACCGCCTGTCTGAAAAATTACAAAATCTGCTTAAAGACCACCTCCCCAGTGAGAAAACAAACCACTTTTGTCCTTTGAGGAGCACAGGCTCTGTAGAGAAAACATTGCTACCTGTACCGAGTATACTTGAGATATGAGGTTAATTTTTGAGTCAATGGACTCATATTTACGCAGATGGCCATCAGAAATGAAGGTTGGGGCATACACATAAAATGCAGAAGTGCAAGAAGGATGGCTTTTAAAACAAACAAATCAGCCTCCAATTGCAGAGTTGAATCAGTAGCACTACTCCACATACTCAAACACTACCAGAGTACCAAAAAGAAAACAAAGAACCCCCTCTAAAAACAGTCCTCTTCACAAACTGGTTGTCTCTTCTGGAGTACCTGTAAAAAAAAAAAGTAAAGTAAAGTGCTCCATCATGCTAAGTGTCATATAGGAAATATGGTGTTAGTGACCATAATTTTTATTAACCTCTAGCACATCATTTTTAGGATAATTTGGTCGATATTATGCCCCTACCACCTTATTTTCCCAGAAAATAATCAGGTACCCATTTAATGCTGGGATAACCTGGAAGCCATTGATCAGGATCAAACCCAACCTCTTGTTCTTAGTAGTCCAGTTCACTAACCACTGAGCTATCGCTGCTCCTCTGGAGTACCTGGAAGCTCCAAATATCCTCAAACCACTACTCAAGACATCACCTCAGAACTAAACGAGCTGCCACAGACGTGACCTTGTAATGGATACCCTCCCACTTTAGAATTTCTGAAAATGAAGTAGCTGATACCTTCTACAAAACTGGCAGCAGAAAAGTGCAGTACATGCACCCAATGAGCTAAAGAGAGGATAACACCATAATATGAAACAAATGCTGAACAAACTGGAAGCAAAATCAGTCATTAAATGCAATCATAATCCAGTACATCTTCTGCCACAGCGTACCTGGACCATCATTTTCTGTCCCACAACAAGCTACTGCAGACTTTTTGAGCTATCTTTACTGCCTAGGAATAACTTATACTGATAAAAACCATTGCAGAAGTGGGAACCCTGTACACTGTGCCCACAAATACCTCTACTAGACGTACAATCTTACATATATTTGGGCAGTAATATAGATAAAGAGGGAGGAACAGAAAATGATACCAAAATAAGGATATCAAAAGCAAGAGGAGCTTTCATTGCACAGGAAAACATATGGAAATCCAAAGAAATTAGGTTAAATACAAAAATAAAAATTTTCAACTCAAATGTTAAGTCGGTCCTATTTTATGGCTGTGAAACATGGAGAACAACAAAATTAACAATCATGAAGATACAGACTTTCATTAATGGATGCTTACACAGAATAAAAGGATGGAAATGGCAGGACAAAATCACTAACATAGAATTATGGAAATGTACCAGTAAAATACCAGTGGATAAGGAGATAAAGCGAAGACGATGGCGCTGGATAGGATGCAGACTGCGGAAGCCAACTGAGAGTATTACACTTACTAAACAGATACTTTTTTGGAATCCCCAGGGGAAAAGACAAAGAGGAAGACCAAGGAATTCTTGGAGAAGACAGATAGAAGCAGTGATGAAGATGTTGGGGAAAACATGGAATGATCTTAAAAGAATGGCAAAAAACAGATAGAAAGTGTTTGTTCAAGACCTATGCTCCAGAAGGAGCTAAAAAGGTAGAAGAAGAAGATGTCCTTTCTACCACCGTAGTTTTCCAAAATTCTCTCTGTAATCTAAATTATTCCCTAAAACTAGTTGAACATTCCACCTACTGGTGCTAATTATCACTTAGCTTGTGTTCATAGTTGTAACCTCACACTGGCCTCCAGAACCCGCTACAATCCTTTATGTATCTCACCTTTCAACCAATCAAAAGCTACTTCCTTTCCCATCACTTGTCTTCTAAACCCTGTGAGTCTCTACTTACTCTCTTAGAAAACAGTTCACTCCGCTATCTCGTGTTTGACTCTCTTCACACATCCAGTGTTTGTCACTCTCTCTCTCCACACTGTTCCCGCTTCTTGGAATGGGGCAGATGCTAATCTGTAACCATCTACTGATGCTTTGATTCCCCCTAAATGAATTGTCATAGTTTCTTTATGACCTTTCCTACCACCACTTTCATTGCATCTTAATCAGCTGCCCCTAATATTTAAATTCTTCTCTTATCCATTTTGCCTATAATTTGTATTAATTTGTTTTCTAAAGCTTCTGTGTTCAGTGTTCCTATTTTGTTGTTCACTCTTAGTTCTGATCTTATGTATCTTGTTATTGAGATCTAGCTTGATGTGAACTGATGAGTTTTTGCTGATTACCATTGTTACAGTAATCTTCTTATTAAAAAAATTGTAGCTAATACTAATGAACAGAACAACTTCCCTATCAGCTTGTTTGGCCTGTTATAAGATCACCCTTACTCTGAACATGAATATGATGGAATATACTCCTGTCAGAATCACATCTTTATGGTATTTCTCTCTATCTATTGACCTTTCGAGCCGTAACCGGCCCATAGGGCGTAGACCAAGATACACCTTCTCCTATATGAATTTTTGTTCTAGCAGTTTTCTTTTAAAGATATTTTATCAAATCTCGCCATCTGTCTCTGTTCTGTGCAAGCAGTTCTATCTCATTGAGGGAGCCGATTCCTGCTGCTCTTGCCTCTCTCATCAATGTTCTTCTCAGTGTCTCCCTGGGTCTTCCTCTTTTTCTTTTACCTGTTGTTTCCCATATGAGGGCTTGCTTTGCTATTCGATTATTATCTCTTCTCATCACATGTCCAACGTATGACCATCGTCTTTTCTTTATTACTGAAGATATTAGTGGTTGATTGGCGATTTCTCTAATTTCCTCGTTTGTTTTGAATTCGTTCCATTCTATACCAAGTATTTTCCTTAGACATTTATTTTCGAATGCGTTCAACTTTGTTTCTATATCTCTTGTTGTTTTCCAGCTTTCACACGCATACGTAAGGGTTGATAGTACATTTGATTTGAATAGCCTAAGTTTTGTGTTTGTGCCAATGAGTTTTGATTTCCACAACTTTTCAAGGCTTCTGAAAGACATTGCTGCTTTAGCCAGTCTGATTCTAATTTCTTTGCTCGTATCCCCTTCTCGATCAATGTGACTTCCAAGATAGATAAAGTGATCGATCTCTTCTACTGGTTTGTTTTCCATGTATATTTTGTCACTTGTTGGAATTAAACTTTTCATGACTTTAGTCTTTTCATGATTGACCTCAAGCCCAATTTTGCTGGCTATTGATGATAGTTCATTTGTGTTTTCCTGCATCGTTTTTATCTGACTGCTGATGAGAACTATGTCATCAGCAAAGTCGAGGTCCTCCAAATGGTCTCCTTGTATCCATTCGATGCCTTTATTACCAGTGCAGCATTTCTTCATTATGAAGTCCATAACAATTCCAAATAACAAGGGCGATAAAATACATCCTTGTTTAACCCCAGTTTCTATTGGGAAACATTCGCTCAGTCCTTCCTCTGTTCGAACTGCACATGTGTAACCATCATACATGTCTTTGATAATATTTATGATTTTTGATGGTAAACCATATTGCTTCAGAATTTTCCACAAAGAATCTCTATGAATACTATCAAATGCTTTTTTGAAGTCGATGAAGTTAAGTACAAAAGGTTTTTGCTTTTCAATGTGTTCCTCCAATATAAGTCGTAGAGTGAAAATGTGGTCAAGACAGCTTCTCCCTTTTCTAAACCCAGCCTTTCTTCACGCATTACTGTATCTATTGAATCCTTTATTCTATTTAGGATGATTTTACAGAATAACTTTGAGGCAACTGACAAAAGTGTCACGCCTCTCCAGTTGTTACAATCTCTAAGATTGCCCTTTTTTGGGATCTTAACAATGATTCCTTTTTTCCATTTATGAGGCGTCTTCTCTGTTTTCCAAATGATGTTGAACATTTTTTGGAGATGTATTAAATTATGGCTATCAATTGCCTTGAGGATCTCAGCTGTTAACTTATCCTCTCCAGCAGCCTTGTTATTGGTCATTAGCTTTAAGGTGGTTTCTATTTCACTCAAGGTGAAGTCATCTAAATTTACATCTAATTCTGCTGCTGGTGTTTCAGCTTCAAAATCTATTAAACTGTGAGGTAGTGGACGGTTAAGAATTTCTTTGAAGTGTTCCGCCCAACGGGCTTTTATGTCTGCGCTTGTTGTTAGCATTAATCCAGATTTGTCTAGAATTGGTGTTCCACTGGATGTATAGGTGTTTGTCAGCATCTTTTGTACAGTATAGAGAGTTCTGCTGTCTCCTGTAATTGCAGCTGTCTCTGGTATTTCTCACTTCTAATTAATTTTTTTTTTTAATTCTCTGCAAATTATTTTTTTAGAAGAGATTTTTAGAATATGTATATTAATACCAAGTATTATAAATCATTTTAAAAAGAATAGTGACACTGTAACCTTCCAGGCATGTCGTAAGAGGCGACTAAGGAGGTTGATCGATGGTTTGACAAGCTGTAATTGTAAAAAGTATTGTTATGGAAACAGCGCCATAGATTTTAGAGCAGTGATCTCTGCAATATGTGCCATTTTGGCATGCACTGATTCTGTTTTTGAGATTGTGGTTCTGCCCTATGTGCCGTCTTCGGCTCGAAAGGACAATAGATAGATTATGAATCATTTTACATAAGCTTAAAAAACCTTTATAATTTATTTATTATAATCCTTAGTACAACATTCCCAGACAGGTAATAACATCAGAGAGTGTAGAAATATTTTTAAAAAAAAAAAAAGAAAAAAAAGAAAGTAAGTCCACCAAATCTCACCCAAAGACTTCAATTCTCTGTTCTGTTTTCTTGTCTAATGTCCATTTCTGCACCATATAGGAATATTGAGAAGATGTAACATTTTGCTATTCTTAGTTTTAGCCCTGTATTATTTGTTTTGATGTTAGTATATTTTTCATGACATTAAAATTACTTTTTGCCATTCCTATTCTTTTATTTATTTCAGTTGTACATTTTCCATCACTGGTTATAGTATGTCCAAGGTAGTTGTAGTTCTGAACTGTCTCCAGGTCTATTGCTTCAATTTTGATATCCACTTGTGGGTTTTGAGTATTTTCTTTGTTTATGATCATAGTTTTAGTAATTTTAATATTCATATTTAGTCCATATTATTTGCTAACTTTAATATACCAGGCAAAAATAGAGCAAATATAAATAGAAATGAAGAATGAAGGTAAAAACCTTATGAGATAATTAAGACTTGATCATCAGATGTACAAGTGAAATGGTGCTTAGCCACTCAATAATTTTATAAAAATGCAGAATCATTATTTCAATAATTGTTGTAAATTGGCATTTGAAAAGCAAATAAATTTTAATTCTTCAAATTCATTGCAATTTTGAACATATAGAAACAAGGCAAGAGTAGTCCATGCTTCGTCCAGACTAGATTGGGTGGAGATTTCTTATAAGTGTCCTATGTTCTAACTGGAGTTCAGAGAATAAAGAAGATGAGAAGCATTTAAGGTTTACAAATTTACTATATAGCAGCAACATATTTTACAACATTATGTCTCAAAATTTTATATTAAAAAGGAGCAAATAATTTACAGTGCAAATAATAGCATCATTTTGTTATTACAGTCTCAAGCCAAAGTTGAAAGACAAATTCCATTTCTTCGTGATTTACTGAAACAAGAATGGGATGATGATGTGAGTTTGTTTATTGAATTCTTTGTTACCAAGCAAATTTGCATGTACAGTATATTTAGTTCATGGGACATATAATGTGCTCATATAAATCCTATGTCTTGATTTCACAACACGTACACTTGAAAATGGCTTAATCTCGTGTTTGTTCATACTACTGTTCTGTCACTGCCTCATCAACTTTCCTCTTTGTGATTAGAATCCTCTTTGTGATTAGAATCTGAATTAAACTGAAAGGACACTTTTGAGAGAGCCAACTTTTAAGCAACTTCAAACTATCAGAAAATGTTGAGTAGTGAAATAAAGGAGTTACCTCACATGAAAAGAAAGGGAGATGACCATAAATGTTAATGAGTAGGGAAATGAGTAAGGAGTGGTCTCTCTTGAGGGAGAGAAAGAAAGGTGGGAAGCTGATACTCAAGTAGGTCACATGGAAGTCGTGGACCTCGCGGAGTTCACTAATCACTAGCTACTTACTGAGACAAAGTCTAGATTTAGGGAACATTCAATGGCTGACCACACAAGTGACAGAAGCTGTCAACAAGAGGCAGTGAGAGTACTGTTATGATGTTTTCCAGTAGGCCTGAAGTTACCTTCCAATATGATGTGGATGAAATTTCTTATAATAAATTGAGTCATTGGTGCAATTTTTCCATGCATTGTGGAGATAGTAGTGTCAAAATGTAATGTAAACAAATCATTAGACAGTAGTGAGAATCGTGTTAGGACTATTAATCATGAGATTGTAGTTATTGAAATATTGACTTAACTATGCTGTTATAGAGATTTTGTCAATTGGATGTGAGACATTATAGTAACCATGAGACAAGAGCTGAGAACTTTTGTGATGTTGATTAGCTTCTAGTAACATTAGAGTTACATTGTGAAGGAATTTGCTGTTGTAGGGAATGTTTGGGCATGTAATTTATATGTGTATTATGTGAGGTTGTTATATGTGACTATGTTATTAATTATGTTATGTGAATCTCTCATGTTGTAATTATGTTATAAAAGTAATGTTTAAAAAGATATTGAGATGACAGGAGTTGCATATTAAGAGAGAGAGGGAGAGTCAAGCCAGAAGAATAGCTCAATCAAAATGTTGTTGCCTGCATGTCCCGGTGCTGCCACTAGATCATGAAGGCTAAGCTATGTAATCATGATTGAATAAGCATATTACACAACAGTAAAAGTGGGGAATAGCATACGGCAACGTCACTTTGTCATAAAGGGATCTTACAATAAGGTTTCATTTGTACACAAAGAGGGAGCCGCGATAGCTCAGTGGTTAGTGAACTGGACTACAAAGAACAAGGGGTAGGGTTCGATCCCAACCGACGGCTTCCGGGTTCACCCAGCGTTTAATGGGTACCGGAATTTTTTCTGGTAAAGTGAAGCGGCGCGGGCGTAATACCGACCACATTACCCTAAAAATCATGTGCTGAAGGTCTGTAAAATTTATGGTCACTAACACCATATTCCCAATATGCCACTTGGCGTGACGGGGCTCTTTACTTTAGAGCCATGATAGCTCAGTGGTTAGTGAACTGGACTACAACGGACATGGGGTAGGGTTCGATCCCAACTGACGGCTTCCGGGTTCACCCAGCCTTAAATGGGTGCCGGATTTTTTTCTGGGAAAGTAAAGCAGCACGGGCATAATACCGACCACATTACCTCAAAAATCATGTGCCGAAGGTCTGTAAAATTTATGGTCACTAACACCATATTCCCTATACGCCGCCACTTGGCGTGATGGGGGTACTTTACTTTTTACTGTACACAAAGAAGCTTTACAGCTATATGTCTACAAACAACTTATTGCAGAATGCAAATTTTGCTACCACAAGACTGACTCTCTCAAAGTGTTGCCAGCTTGTATTTTAGTACATTGAATCCTTAGCTCCATATGGTAGAATTCAGGGATAATAAAAATGGTTAAGACCTAATTTTCTATGAATATGACTTTATCACAGACATAATGGCTACCACAAAAACCTGCTACAGAAGTGTTCAACATATGAACAGAAGAAGACTCTTGTGGTCATCACCAGTACCATACTTGGATATTCTGTGTGGGAGATGTCATCGGCTTTGACCAATGCTTTCTTTCAATGTTTGTTGTGATAGATTATTGCCAACTTTTTTTTTATAGAACTGTAGCCATGAAAACATTTAGATGATTGAGTATTGATTTATTGTAAATTTATAAATTTAGTATGTCCAACATTGTTGATAATAAAGAAGCCGGGAGATTGTGTTTTCACAATAAATCTCTAGGTTTTACAAGTTTATTGACTGACTACTAGACCAAACTGTGCACTGAAATAATGAATGATATAAAGTTTCAGACCTGAAGTAACATATCACCTTCAGCTAGTGATATCTCTGCTCATTTCTTCAATGTTATATTGTAACCAACTCTAAAAGTATTACAATTTGTCTGTAGGGCCAGGTAATGAAGAATGAAGCCAACATGATGGAAGAAGGTGATATGTCCTCTGTCATGAAGGCTGCAAGACCTGCTTCAGTAATCCTTTCTGATATGGGAAGCCTTCTGTGTAAGCTTTTTCTTGTTATTAAAATCTACATTTATTTTTTGACTTCATATAGTTAATAGATTTTTATTTTATTTATGAAAAATATATTCACAACAATGAGAGGATCTTGAAACATTGAAAAGATTATGTATATAATAATAAGAATGAGTGATCTGTGCTGAACACAGTATTTACTTGCCAAAACATCCTGTATGAAAATATGGCCTTTAGATTGGCTGGAAAAATTAATTCACATCATCAAATATAAACGATTAGATTTTAATTTGGCCATAACATAAATACAGATTTTGAAAGAAACATTCAATCTTATGAAATATGATTTTAACATAAGTCATGAGCATCTTATACACAAATCACATAGCAAAAGTGAAAATTTCTAATATCATAACTAATCCACATCAAGAGTCTTATAATTCAATAAGGAAAATAAATAAAAATGCCATAATGTCAAATAATCTAACAGGTTGTACAAAACCTTTTTACTAGAGGAAATAGGAAACATGAAATGTAAAGGTACCCATGCCTTGTAAGGCATATGGGAAATATTGTGTTACTGAATTATTTTTCTTTGACCAATGGCCTACATACCAAATGAACTAAAAACACCATCTTTCATTGCATGTCTAAAAATAGAATAGTGCAGTTGAATGCAGTGATTTTAGAACAATAAGCCGTGCTGATGTTGGATGTGTTGGGCCGAAAGGCGCAAATATAACAGTTATACTGCAAATCACAACACAACGCAGACACGCCCACTTAACGTCCTTTTAAGGACGGATGACGAGGAATTCTACAGTCTATGAATACTCTAGAATACTTTAGTCATCGGGCGAACGCAAGCAAGCAAGAACAATAAGCCTATGTAACTATGTAACAAAAAATCTTGCTAAAAGTTGCACAAGGAAGGGTTCAGAATAAAATCAATATGGAATTAGAACATTTTGGATTTAGGAAAAACAGTGGGAAAAATAGAAGTCATATTCTGCATGAAGAAGTTAATTGAAAAATGCATAGAAGTAAACAAAACAATATATGCCTTCTTCATGGACAGCACCAAAGCTTTTATTAGAATGCACCATAAATAACTTAAAGACTGCCTAAAAGATATACCTTTAGATGGCATAGACTAATATGTAATTTATACTGGGAGCAAACAGCAATAATAAAATATAACAAAGAGAATTCTACACCTACTGATATAAAGAGAGAGGCAAGACAAGCATGCTTCCCACCTATCACCAAGTTTGTTCAATCTATACACTGAACAAGTCTTTAAAAACATCACAGAGTTGCCAGGCCTAAATATTAATGGAAAGACATTCAATAACTTAATATATGCTGATGATACTGTATTACTAGCAGAAAATCTTGAAGATCTACAACTATTACTTAATGAAATAATCACGACAAGCAAAACATGGATTATATATGAATATCAAAATACTAAAACTATGATCATAAACAAATATAATACTCAAAACTTATAAGGTGATACCAAAGTTGAAGGAATAGACCTGGAGACAGTTCAGAGTTACAACAAACTTGGTCGTACCATAACCAGTGATGGAAAATGTAAAACTGAAATAAACAAAGCTGTAGGAATGGCAAAAAAGTAATTATAATGCCATAAAAAATATACTAACATCAAAACAAATAACACTAGGGTTGAAGCTAAGAATAGCAACATGTAATATCTTCTCAACATTCCTGTTGGTACAGAAACATCGACATTAGACAAGAAAACAGAACAGAAAACTGAAGCTCTTGAAATGTGGTTTTATAGAACAATAGGAAGAATTGGGTGGAAAAAAAAGATAACAAACGATGAAGTTTTAAAACAACTGAAAATAAAATGTGAGTTACTATACACAATTCAAACAAGACAAATAAGCTTTTTGGAACATATGAAAAGACACAGCAGCCTACTAAAAGTAATCTTGAAAGGAAAAACACAAGATGAAAGAGGTAGACCAAGACTAACATGGACAAGTAACATCAACAGATGGACATGTCAGCCTATGACAACCTGCACCACTAAAGCAAGAGACAGAGTGAAATAATACTCCATGGTAGCCAACCTTTGATGCTGAGATGCCACTCAATGATGAATGGCATATTATAGCAGATTTCGAACATTAAGTAAGGAATTTTATAACTACATCAATATGCAATAGCAAGAGGGGACTTAAAGTAAATGTGACAGATAGTTATACTTAGAACCAAGAGAAGTCAATGACAAACTCAACCGGTCAAAAGTTAAAAATTAATTAGAATTATGATTATGGAAGGTCCCGGTATCACTGCAAATGAATTAAAATCCATAATTGCTCAACCGCTCATGCCAGAGGAATCATCCGAATTAATATCTCATCTCCCAAACAAAGAAAGATAGCTGCAGACCCCATCATAGCAGTCTCAACACATGCCAAAGACATAAGGCGAAACTGCACAGAAAGTGAACACAGCCTTCTATTCCCCATCATATGATATCATCATTCATCAGAACATCAAAACACAATCCTGATGAAACACAGCTCATCATGTGCAGAAAGCACTAAACTCAGTAGCTCCGGCAGCAAGCTGGACTTGGAATATGAGAAAACTGCAACAAGAAACACTTTTCAGAGTGAGCCTCAACTGTTCTTGCCACCTATCCGCCATGTTGACCTGTATTGCAATGATGATGTACATTGCAATCAACACAGAACACACAATTGCGTACACTGTAGAGAATTTCAGATCACATGCATATAATCCGCTTCACCTGTGAATATCCCAACAGTGGAACTTCCAATCTATACACTTATGTACAAAATAGAAATAACCATCTTTCCAGCTAAAAACGTAACAGTGAACGTTGATGCAAACATAACCGTGCCATCTTGAAACCAGAAGTCATACAAAATTATCAGTCACACTATAAGTTGGGGAGGGATATTCATGGAAAATCTGAAGATAATATGGAGAATTAAAGAGTAGTAGGTATTGCAAGTTAAGAGCGTGGTAAAAATTAAGATTTGTATTGAAGGATGGTAACATCTAGAGATAAGATTAGAGACTATAGCTAGTTAGGGTAGAGAGAGTTAGTTCCTGTTAAAAAGTTAGTAATTCAGACTTAAGGTTTTCTTCTTCAGTGATTAGGTACTTGTATGCAGACATTGAGAGAGGCATCCTCTTCATCATCAGTCCTTAAAAGGATGTTGAACTCTGGTTTATGGTAAAACTGTGGTGTTTGTGCTTTTCAAACATATCCAACTTCACACGGTTTTCTTTTCTTTTTTTTCAGTACAAGGTTGTCATCCCTCTTCAATCTCTTTTCACCTGGCCAGACTAGACAGGTTAGTCTGTTTCTAGAGGCACCATAAAGAAGTAGAGAAGGATCTGGATGGTTGTAGTTCACCGATCCTAGTGCCAACAATCAACTGTGGGTCGCTGACAGCTTCCATCTCTGGTGTTGTCATATTTCCCATATAACTCTCTCCTTTCTGATTTCTAGTTTGTTTCAGGATTGCCTTTACTTCTTTGAGGCTCTGGTGTTGGTTGGGCTGTTGAAGGTTTCCACCGTTTTTGTGAGTTCACCTACTTCCTTGTTTCTAGTTCTGTCTTTTCTGACAGTACACATATGTATTTCTTTATTTCCTGATTGAATTTGTCCTGTCTTGGGCTTGACATCGATTGCAGGACTCACCTTGCATCAATGAGGATGAAGATAAAGTAGGATTTTGCTATGAGGAATTCATTGGTTAATTATGTGTGTAATTCTGTGAATACATTTCCAGGCAACAAAGGAAATGTGTAATAATATGAGCAGTTTTTTCTGCTTAAAAAATCTATATTTTTTTTGCCTGAAGTATTATTTATATCTGCAATGTTGTTTCCTGTAGGCACTTTACTGTTTTTGTAATTCTTGCTTAAAGAATGATTCTTAGTCATGCCATACAGGTCACACTGACTGGCTCATCTGTAAAACTGGGTCAGAAATAGCAGGTAGCAAAGTTGATGAATGGTTTGTGACTGAGCTGTTATTTGAAGCTTATATCAATCAACTGTTATATAGAGACTAATGGATGAGTTAACCTATGCCAGGGCAATGAAACTGTTCAGAAGATGATGTCCTGATAATTGTACTTATAATATAGTTGTCAGAACTGGTTGCAAAGAGATGATTACATGAAGAACAAGTAATGACTAACTGTTTCAACTGAGAAAACATCATTTGTTTCTGCTTTGATTGTTTTAATAAACTGTACATTGTGTGCTGAGATGGAGTTGTGATCACTGTTTACATTAACTGGTCTATGTTGCATTGTGCTATTATTTCATTTACCTCTATGCTAAACAACAATTTTCTAAATATGGGGCCCCTGTGATGAAGTCTGCAACAATTTTTAATCCAAAATAACAGCCACAGAAACAACTTACCATCTGAATACTGCATGTGATTCCATAAAATACCAGAAATAGTCATATTTACTGATTCCAAATCAGCTCTGCTGGTGCTAGAAAGTAACTTAAACAATGCCAGTAATCACACAGCTCACCATAGGCAAGATAACCTCATTAACACGCATGACATATGGTTGGTGACGTAATGGATCCTAGGACACTCCCAACACACTGGCAAATGATAAGGCAGATACATTAACTAAGAGAGGATCCAGACAGACACATTTTCACACTGACATCTCTTTAAACACAGCCAAACAAATCATAAACTCTATCAGTAAAGAAAATTGCTGAATGATTGGGCCAAGGTAAAAACAGGGAATGATGCATGTTGAGGCTAAACTCTTATGATAACATTCTTCTTCTTCTATCCTTCCTCCATTGCTGTTGGCGTCGAGGGGAGATACAATCTGCGATTCTTTGCTCTTCTGTTAGCCTCCTCTGGTGTTATCCCTCCTAGTGACTCTAGTATTCCCTTTATCCATCTCTTTCTCGGTCTTCTTCTTATAATCTGGCATTTTTGTAGCATTTGTTTATGGCTCTTTTTGAGTCATTGTTAGTTCTTTTTGTCTTGTTATGTGGCCGAACCAATTTATCAGTTTATTTTCTTTATGTATTCGATGGCTGGTTCAATTTCGAGTTTCTTCCTCAGGTTGGTGTTTCTTACTCTTTCCCTTAAACTTTATCCTGTCATTCTTCTGACACATTTCATTTCGGTGGTCATTATCTTTCTTATTGTTCTAGAGTCCAGTGTCCAATTTTGGCATTGGTAGCACAGAGTTAGTAGAAAAATTAGTTTGTATATTGCTCTTTTTGCTTCCATAGTTATTGCTTTGTTTTCCAATAGTGTTGATACTTGGCCTATTACTTGGCATGCTTTGTTACACCTTATATCTATCTCTGTCTCTTGGTTATTGTCTTAACGTGCTACCCAGATATTTAAAATTGTCTACTTGCTTCAGAGTTGTATTATCTATTATGATGTTTAGTTTTTCTTTCTTTCTCACTATTGCCATTACTTCTGTTTTGTTTATGTTGATCTTCATGTTGTATTGTTTACAAGGAGCCAGTGGTGGGGAGTGTTAAACACTCCATGGTATGAGGACAGCTTTACAAGGGAGGAACACAACACAATACTGACGTTTCGGCCTGTGCCCTTCTTCAGAGTACAAGGACAACGAAAACAAACGGTGAAACACAATTATCTATAACTACATGATCAGAAGAATGGGGAGGTGGACAGAAAAGAAGAAAGTAGGATGTAGAAAAAATGAAGAAAGAAGAAAGCTACAAGAGGGGAGGTAGGATGAGTGTGTAGATGTATAAATAAGAAAGAATAGGAGAATATATATATACAAATATATAAAATAGTATCACTTAGCTCAAATAACTTGTCTGTCAGCCGGGAACGAAATGAACGAATGACCACAAAGATAGTAATCCACGTGCCGGAAGAAGGGTGACAAATCACCTGAGCTCAGTCTCTCCGTTCTCTACCTTGCTGGGCCCCACTTCTTTCGTACCATCCCTCTATTACTCTCTTCTTTCTGACTCCCTCTCTTATCTATTCTCTCCTAACCCTCTACCTCTCCCCTGATCCTATTTTCCCTCCTGATCCTTTCCTCTCTTATTCTTCCTTTTCTTTTCTCTTCCTCGTACAGTATTTCCCCCCTCACCCTGCCTGTCTATCCTCTCCATTTCCTCTGTTTGTATTAGCTCTGTTGTATTTATTCTGAAAAAGGCAGCTGGCCAAAACGTCAGTATTTCGTTGAGTTCCTTTCTTATAAACCTGTCACCATACCTTGGAGTGTATACCACACCCCACTACTGGCACCTACATGAAACAGTAGAACATTACCTTTTTGACTGTCCAAAGCTTACTAACATCAGAGCAACTCATAACAACAGGGGAACTCATAAATACTTGCAGATACCATTACATGGCATGCCCAAAAAGGTTTCAGCTCACAGGCTTCTTGATCCATAACAACAAATACAAGTCTGCCAATCATCAATGACCAAATGCATTATGGGTTTGTGCTAACTATGATACATAGCAAGTTATCCAGTATATTCAAGGCACTACGTGCCATGAGGATGAATTGAGATGGCAAATAAGACAGTTATTGCACTGAACGACTGCAGAGAACCTAAATCACTTTACTCATGTAATGGATTGTACAAGGTTCTTAACAGGAAAGTGCAAGAGATGTTAATATTTTCTCCTCTCACTTAATGTGTATGGTGTCTCTCCTGACCACACTTACTTCCAAGACAATCTCTGATACACATTTTTAGAGGTTAGGTGAAATCCAAAGCCCTGTTGGTCTGAAAGTATTTGCTGAATATTTGAATTGAATCCAGAACTATGTAGTAGTGAGTGCACTGACCATTCAGGTACCAATGCTAATTTTTTGCCCTATTTCACCTTGTGAATTTATTTATTTAATGAAAATAAAGTATCGACATTTAATTTCCATATTTAGATTGTGAGAATTGTCAGCTGAGATATGAAGGAGACTGCCCTAAACATGGACCGTTAGTCTATTATGATAATACTGAGGTAAAATATACAATTACATCTGATAAAATTGGAATATTCTTTCATTTTATTTAAGTTAAAATATTCAAGTGTTTATTGTGATTGTGTAAGTGAGACATTCCCTACTCATATTATCACTTATTGATGTGAGCTGTGGTTGTAAAGTATAGATCTTTCAATATCTCAGGATATAAATTTGTTATGCCACACCAATAGCCTAGTTTCATCAACATTGTTTCATGATCTATTTTAACATTGTAATCACCATTTGTTCTCAGGTAAGTCAAGATGAAGACTGTAGTCAAGATTCTAGCCCCCAATTTCAGCAGCCTAAAAGCAAGGTTAATCAACTGCCAGGAAATGAAAATATGGTTAATTCCCTTATTCATGATGATTGTACTGATGGTGGACACAGAGCTAATAATAATAATATGGTTAATTCTCTTATTTATGATGATTGTACTGATGGTGGGAACAAAGCTAATAACAATATGGTTAATTCTCTTATTCATGATGATTATACTGATAGTGGGCACAGAGCTAATAATAATATTGTTAATTCCCTTATTCATGATAATTGTACTGATAGTGGGCACAAAGCTAATAAAAGAGCACATAGGAAATCACATGCTAGGGATAAGTTTTGTTCTGGAACACTAAAAACAAACAAGAAAACACATAGAGGGGAGAAAGCTCACATATGTGATGTGTGTGGTGTATGTTTTGCTCAACTTGGAACACTAAAAGGACACATGAGAACACATACAGGAGAGAAGCCTTACTCATGCAATACATGTTCTGCAAGTTTTACTCGACTACAAACTCTAAAATCACACATAAAAAAAAACACATACAGGGGAGAAGCCTTACACTTGTGATATGTGTTCTTCATGTTTTACTGAAATTAAAACACTAAAAGTACACATGAGAACACATACAGGAGAGAAGCCCTACACATGTGATATGTGTGGTACACATTTTGCTCAATTGCAATATCTAAAATCACACTTGAGAACACATATAGGGGAGAAGCCTTACATATGTGATTTGTGTGGTACACGTTTTGCTCTAATGCATAATCTAAAATTACACCTGAGAGCACATACAGGGGAGAAGCCTTACATATGTGATATGTGTGGTGCACATTTTGCTCGAATGTACTATCTAAAATTACACCTGAGAGCTCATACAGGAGAGAAGCCTTACGCATGTGATGTATGTAGTGCATGTTATCCTCATCTTAGTTCACTGAAATCACACAAGAAAACACATACAGAACAGAAGCTTTACACATGTAAGGTGTGTTCTGCATGCTTTGCTAAGAGGGAACATCTAAAATCACACAAGAAAACACATACAAGAGTGAAGCCTTACACATGTGCTGTGTGTGCTGCATGCTTTGCTCGGAGTAATGCTCTAAAAGTACATATGAGAACACATACAGGGGAGAAGCCATACAAATGTGATAAATGTAATGCATGTTTTGCTCAACTTGGATATCTAAATAGCCACAAGAAAATACATACAGGGGATAAACCCTACATATGTGATGTATGTGCTTCAATTTTTGCTCATAAACATAGTCTAAAAACACATAAGAGAACACATACAGGGGAGAAGCCTTACAAATGTGATAAATGTAATGCATGTTTTGCTCATATTGGAGGTCTAAATATCCACAAGAAAATACATACAGGGGACAAACCCTACATATGTGATGTATGTGCTTCATGTTTTGCTCATTCTCATAATCTAAAAACACATAAGAGAACACATACAGGGGAGAAGCCTTACATATGTGATATGTGTGGTGCACGATTTTCTGAACTTAAAAAACTAAAAATACACAAGAGAACACATTCAACGGAAAGACCTTACAAATGTGATGAATGTGGTGCATGTTTTGTTCTTGTTCAATATCTAAGAAAACACAAGAAAATACATACAGGGTTGAAGCCTTACAAATGTGATATATGTAGTGCATGCTTTACTCAACATGGAGCACTAAAAGCACACATGAGAACACATACAGGGGAGAAGCCTTACATATGTGATGAATGTGGTGTATGTTTTGCTGGAATTGGACAACTAAAAAGACACAGGAAAACACATACAGGGGAGAAGCCTTACAAATGTGATAAGTGTGCTGCATGTTTTGCTCTACTTCACAATCTAAAATCACATTTGAAAATACATACAGGAGAGAAACCTTACAAATGTGATGTATGTTCTGCATGTTTTACTGAACTTCAACAACTAAAAAGACACGAGAGAATACATACAGGGGAGAAGCCTTACAAATGTGACATGTGTGGAGCATGTTTTGCGTTACTTCAGAATCTAAAAATACACAAGAAAAAGCATACAGGGGTGAAACCTTAAACATGTGATATGTGTAGTGTATGTTTTGCTCAACTTGGAACACTAAAAGCACACATCAGAATACACACAGGGGAGATGCCTTACAAATGTGATATGTGTAGTGCATGTTTTGCGCTACTTAAATATCTAAAAACACACAAGAAAAAGCATACAGGGGTGAGACTTTAAACATGTGATATGTGTAGTGTATGTTTTGCTCTATTTGAAACACTAAAAGCACACATCAGAATACACACAAGGGAGAAGCCTTATACATGTGATGCTGATGTTTTCCTGACTCTTCATGTTTAAACAATTCAGGAAAGATGCATTACTTGTTATTTGCATGTTTTTTAATCATCATCATCATCATTAAGTACAGGGTCTACTGGCATAGGAGATCATGTCCCTCCACAACTTTTGATCTCGACAGTTATTTATCATTTCTGGTGTTGACATTCTGCCAAGCCATTCTCTTAAGCTGTCTGGTATAATTTCTTTTTGTTTCCCTCTATCTCTTCATCCCTCAATTTTCACAGTTGTTACAATATATTTCAACTGCTCCCTTCTCATTATATGGTAAAAAAAAAATGATTGTTTCTTCCTAATATTGGATATTGCCTCTTTTTTTTTTTTTTTTGCTTTGGCCTCTTTCAGAACACTTTCATTACTCTTCTTAGCTGTCCATGGTAAAAAGTAAGAGTATAGTACCCCCGTCACACCAAGTGGCGTATAGGGAATATGGTGTTAGTGACCATAAATTTTACAGATCTTTGGCACATGATTTTTGGGGTAATGGGGTCGGTATTACGTCGGTACTGCTTTACTTTCCCAGAAAAGAATCCAGTACCCATTAAAGGCTGGGTGAATAGGAAGCTGTTGGTTGGGATCGAACCCTACTTCTTGTCCTTTGTAGTCCAGTTCACTAACTACTGAGCTATCATGACTCCCAGCTGTCCATGGTATTCTCAACATTGTTCTGTAAAACCACTTTTCTACATCCTCCAGTGATTTTCTTGTCTGTTGTCCTATTGTCCATGATTCACATCCTTATATTAAGACTGGTTCTTCATAACATTTAAGAACTTTTTTTTTGTTTCTATTGTCAAAAATGGATTGCACAGTATCTTCTTCATTTTTTGGAAAGCTGCTTTTGCCTAAGCTATTCTGCATCTTACCTCTGTTGTACATCTTCCATCTGAGGTTAACAAAGTTCCCAAATATTTAAATTCATTTACCTGTTTTAATGTATATAATTATATGTTTTTTATTAGTGGGTGTCAAATTAGTTATAGTAGAATGCTTTCACATGAAATTTATTTTAAGTGATGTGTTTTGTGCATGCTTTACTGACAGTGAAACATAAATACTCTCAAAAAACAAACCTGATAGAATCTTTACAGATTTGATGTGTTCTGTGCTGCTTTTCATCAAAGGCTAAAAGTCTGACATTTGTCATTTATGTTTTACAAATATAATCCAAACTGTAGACATTATAATTGACAATAAAACACAAGTGGGATAAAAGATATGACATTCATAAAACAGTTTATCATTAAAAAAACAAGCCTAGCAGATTGTGCGTTGCGCGGTCATCTATTTTTTTGTGTTTCTTGGAAATCTCCAAAAGTAGTTTAATTAGTTCATCTCAAGCCAAAACCAGGACATATGGCAAAACTCATAGTTCTCTGTGATTGATGATCTATTATAACTATGTGTAGATCTTGATTATTTCCTAATCTCATGATTGAGCTTTCTCTAGTAATTGTTTTGTGCACGTTTTCTCTTTCTCTTCTTTGTTTTCATTTACTAGATGGTTTCCAGATGAATACCTGTTGAAGCAGGCTTTCTTCGCCAATTCTAAGTACACATTCCAATGCCTTCTTATAAAGCTGGTCGTGTGTTCTTGTTTAGTTTTGACTCTCACCACATTTTGAATTGCATTCTCGGCAACACATTCATAGTGAAAGTAGAGACTTACTAAAGTTAGTTACTAAAGGTAAAGTACGAGACTTGAATCGGCATCTTAGTATGTGAGCTTCCACCCATATGTGCTCGGCTGCCTATCCAGAAGTGTTCGGAGACTTCTGGATAGTGTCGCTTCAAGCATCGAAACTCATGGTGTGAGGCAGCATTCCTCACCTTCCCAGAGTACTACTCTGGTATCCATTTCTACAAATGGCTGGGTCATCCGCAGGGGTATTTTTTTTTCCCCAACCATGAGTACAACTCACACTGCTTCCAGCGGGAATCGACTTCGCATGTTGGTAGCCTAGTGGGGTGGTTTTCCTAACTAGGCTACCGAGCCCCCTTCCCCTCACCCCCACTTAGAGTTACTGTTTGTCTCTAGTGTTATTTCCTTATTGGCCAAGAGTGGTGGCAGTTGTCCAATGATTTGACAAGCTTTCCTGCATAGTCTCTTTCTGCTGCTTGTAAATTATTGATAGTCACTAGACTTGCTAAGTATTTAAGTTCCTCCACTTGCTTTCATTGTCTGCTATCTTTTATTATGTTGATGTCGATTTTTTTTTTCTCTTCTGTGGTGTTCATGACTTCTGTCTTGTTGATGTTGATTTTCATGTTGTATTGAGTGCCAGTGTGGTTAAGTCTATTTAAAAGTTCTTGAAGGTTTATATTTTCTATATATTAGTATGAATGTTGAGAATACCAAGGTTAGCAAAGAAGAGTAATGAAAACATTCTGAAAGAGGCCAATGCAAAAAAAGAGCTAATTTCCAATTTTACGAAAATTTATTTATTTATTATTTTTTTTTTTGGGCCATTGTAATGAGAAAGGAACAGCTGGAATTTATTGTAATAACTGGAAAATTGAGGGGCAAAGAGATAGAGGTAAGCAAAGAGAAAAGATACTAGACAGCTGAAGAGAATGGCTCGGCAGAAGGTCAACAACAGAAATGATAAATAACTGTCGAGATCAAAAGTTGTGGAGAGACATGATCACCTACACCAGCAGGCATGATACTTGATGATGATGTATTAGTGCCTGATTGTCTGTGAATAAAAGCGCATTAACATTCTCTGTTCCCTATGGGTTGGCTAATTTGCATATGTTGTTCATGCAGGTAATAAACAATACTGGAGATTTTTCTCACTCGTGTTTAACTCCTGCACTAACTTTGAAGTGAACTGTGTAGCTTGCTGCTGTTCTGACTGTGCAGCTGCTGTTGATGTAGAGACTTTTACATAGGTTGGTTAGATGTTCCCTTAATCTGTATGTTGTTAGTTTATCCCATAATTCTTCTCTTTTTACTTGATCAAATGCTTTTTCTTAATCTATGAAAGCTCTGTAAATGTTTTGATTGTGTTCTGTCATCTTTTCTACTAGCCACTTAAGAATGAAAGTGTGTCACATCCTTTATTTGTCCAGAAGCCCATTTGGGATTCACTAATCTATCTATCTATCTATTGTCCGTTCAAGCCAAAGAAGGCATATAGGGCAGAACCACAATCTCAAAAAACAGAAACTTTGCATGCCAAAATGGCACATATTGCAGAGATCACTCTCTAAAATCTATGGCTCTGTTTCCATAACAATACTTTTTTACAATGACAGCTTGTCAAGCCATCAATCAACCTCCTTAGTAACCTCTTATGACATGCCTGGAAGGTCATAGAGTTACTATTCTTTACTTCCCTCATAATGAGGCCCCGGTAACACACTGGAATTCACTAATCTGCTGCTCTATAATTGGTCTAAACCTTTTCTTTTTAATGTTGACATATCATCATCATGAGCCATACCGGTTGGCGTAGGTGATCATGTCCCTCCACAATCTTCTCTCTACAGTGCATTGTATCAGTTCTTGACATATAACATTCCTAAATGGCTATATAGGAAGATGCTTCTGTATTGTTTGCAGTCTCTTTTGCTACTATGCTTTTTCTATATTTTAATGATGATGTCTTATCACTTTTTTGGGACTTTTTGTTGTTGCCATGCTGTCATTCCACATGTATCAGGTGTATAATTGATACTCTCTGTGTTTAAAGAACATGTTGGTCATGAAAATGTCATTTTGCTTTTATAATTCTAGCAAATCTGTTTCCATTGTCATACAGAAAATGCAACTCCAATTGTTCTAAACAACACTTTCTGTGATGACATAAGACACCATCTAGATCTCTTACAAAAGTGTGTTTACACTGTGTTTTAGTTACACTTACACCTGCACTCTACTGGGATCCATATCCATTCTTCACCAGGCTCAGTGTCTCCATGTAGACAAATTTGTGGAACAATGTCCTCAACCCACAATCTTACTCTTTAGAGCAAGGTGCACTTTCTTCTCTCAATCTCACTGTATAGTGAATGTTGTACATCAACACTGACACCAAAGATACACATTTCTTCTTCTACCTTTCAGCTCCCTTTGGAGCATAGGTCTTCAACAAACACTTTCCATGTCGTTCTGTTTCTTGCCATTCTTTTTAGATCATTCCATGTCTTCCCCATCATCTTCATCTCTGTTTCTATCTAACTACAGTATGGGAAAGCCAGTCCCATGCCCAACCTTCCTTTCTCAGCTCTTACGAACATGCTTGGTAGGGTACAACGCCACTATTTTTTACTCCCCTTTTGGGCCCTGGCAGCGCACAGGTGAATATACACATGTGCTTGGGACATATTCATTTTGTCTGTGATGGTGAAAAAATTGAGGAAATGGTGTTGTTTTCATGCATCCACATATGACGTGCATGACCTCATTTAGTATACCAGTCTTTCAAATTGTGTATGACTGAGAGTTATAATCACAAGTGCATACTCAACCGAAACCCTAGTCCATGATATATGTGAACAAAAAGATGTTCACAGTCTGCCACCACCATTACCCTAAGGGCTGAAAGGCCCTTCCTGGCCATCAATAACACTTGGTCTATGTGCTAGGTGAAAGGCAGATTTCAAACAAAATGTATTCTCAAATACCATATTGTATAGATCCGCACAACATCTGCTCAAACAGAGGGAATGATAGTTAATTGAACATAGGTCAGACATAGTTCGAGCAGCCTTGGGATAGTATTTATAGCGATAGCTAAGTGATTCGTAAACTGGACTACTAAGAACAAGAGTTTGAGTTAGATTCTGATCAATGGCTTCCAGGTTCACCCAGCATTAAATGGGTACCTGATTTTTTTCTTGGAAAACAAAGCAGCATGGGTAATATACCGACCAGATTATCCCAAAATTAAAACACAATAAAAGATCATAACAAACTCCCACAGTTTATGACTGGATTGAAACAATACAAAAGATCATAACAAACTCCCACAGTTTATGACTAGATTGAAACAATACAAAAGATCATAACAAACTCCCACAGTTTATGACTGGATTGAAACAATACAAAAGATCATAACAAACTCCCACAGTTTATGACTGGATTGAAACAATACAAAAGATCATAACAAACTCCCACAGTTTATGACTAGATTGAAACAATACAAAAGATCATAACAAACTCCCACAGTTTATGACTAGATTGAAACAATACAAAAGATCATAACAAACTCCCACAGTTTATGACTAGATTGAAACAATACAAAAGATCATAACAAACTCCCACAGTTTATGACTAGATTGAAACAATACAAAAGATCATAACAAACTCCCACAGTTTATGACTGGATTGAAACAATACAAAAGATCATAACAAACTCCCACAGTTTATGACTAGATTGAAACAATACAAAAGATCATAACAAACTCCCACAGTTTATGACTAGATTGAAACAATACAAAAGATCATAACAAACTCCCACAGTTTATGACTAGATTGAAACAATACAAAAGATCATAACAAACTCCCACAGTTTATGACTGGATTGAAACAATACAAAAGATCATAACAAACTCCCACATTTTATGACAGGATTGAAACTCTTCATCTTCTTGACAAGGAGGACAAAGTTTTACCTCAAGAACACACAGACTCCTTAGCTGCTCCTCTGGAGTACCTGGAAGCCCCAAATATCCTCAAACCACTACTCAAGACATCACCTCAGAACTAAACGAGCTGCCACAGATGTGACCTTGTAATGGATACCCTCCCACTGTAGAATTTCTGGAAATGAGATAGCCGATACCTTCTACAAAACTGGCAGCAGGAAAGTGCAGTACATGCACCCAATGAGCTAAAGAGAGGATAAAGCCATAATATGAAACAAATGCTGAACAAATTGGAAGCAAAATCAGTCATTAAATGTAACCACAATCCAATACATCTTCTGTCACAGTGTACCTGGACCATTATTTTCTGTCCCACAACAAGCTATTGCAGACTTTTTGAGCTACCTTTACTGCCTAAGAATAAGTTATACTGATAAAAACCATTGCAGAAGAGGGAACCCATATTCCTGTACACTGTGCCTACAATTGTGCACGGTGTCCACTTTTGTACACGTATCTTGATATAGAGGGCTTGAACTCCTGGAAGGGAGCCTTGACTGATAGAGCTTCTGATTGTTGCAGGGGTGACACTTGTACACGAATGGTACTTGAAACTGGCTTGTACTGACTGCTGGATAATACCGCCTCTGTAATGTGGTGGATGGAACAACTGATCTTGGCACTGTGGAAAGAACCTACACTGTTCTTTCCTGTTCTTGTAATAGCTTAGCCCCTCGTGGTGGTACTCTGATAGTTGGTGTACGGCGCTCTTCCCTGTATTACTGGCCTTGGATTATCTTGTCCTAGATTTTCGGGACAACCTCTTGCTGTTCGGTACACCACGTGTACATTCCGTTGTTAATGTGGTCTTGTACTGACTGCCTTGCTTATTTCGCATCCATTTTCATTGTCCTTGGACTGTTATTCATACTCAACTACCATATACATACCGACTTGAGTAAATAATTGCATACACAAGTTTCACTTTGAATACAAAAACTGTGTAATCGCTTATTACATAAAGTCCAACATGACACTTCTGTAACACATAAAAATGCCCTGCAGTGTTGATATTCCCGTTTGGGCAACTAAGTAAACCAATACTTCAGCTCTGGTACTTCCTCACACTTCTAGAACCCGCTAGGTCTTCCACTTGTGACCTGAATAGTCTCTGAGACGTTCCATTTAACTGGTACTAACTATTTACATAGACTATGTCATTTCTGCTACCGTAGTTTTTCACAATTATCTCTTTAATCTAAATTGTTCTATATTATTTTAAACTAGTTGTACATTCCAGCTACTGTTGCTAATTGTCACAGAGCTAGTGGCATCAGGTAAATGGGGATCAGAGTTCTATCTCTGGGAAGGTTGAAAAATGTAACCATCACTCCAGAGTTCATGTTGAAGGAGGCACCATTCTGAAACTTGTATTAAAATATCTGCTATGCAGCAGAGTATTATATGATATTGATATCACGGCTATGATGCTCATTCGCATGTTATTCCTTTACCCTTTTATCTGATAATGAGAAAGAAAGAATGAATGCTAATCATTTGGTGTCAGGTCAGGTAATTTTACCTGCTACTGTATGCAGTAAACAGTACAACCTGTGGCTGCCTTGCAGGTAAGCTCAGGAGAGTAAAAGGCTAAGGGAGGGTACCCCGAAGTAAAACAACCCCACTGCCTTGTGGGTGAGACTTTTTAGTGAAAAGCTAGTGGAGCCAAACCGATGGAAGGCAACAGAAAACCACCATTGTAATTTCTTTGTACAATCAGGAAGCGCCACAACAATAGAAATCACGACAACAACATTAAGGGGGATTCCTAAGGAAAACCCTTGTTCGGTAGGGGACATCATGTGCTACAGGTGATACCTGATCGTCATCAAGCTACTGTAAGCAAAATAAAGATAAAACAGACTCTAAAGATAGGTACTTGGAATGTGAGAACACTCATGCAGAAGTGTAAACTGGAAAACATATCAGAAAGGAAAAGAATGGGTTCAAAATTACTGGGACTTTGCAAAATGAAATACACCGGATCAGGGAATATATATTCTGATAAACATAAAATAATCTATTCTGGAGTTACTGAACATCAAAGAGGAGTAGGTATCATCTTGGATGCAGAAAGAGCAAGAACAGTGAAAGGATTAAAATACCCAATATCTGACAGAGTCCTTTTAGTGTAATTGAATGGAAAGCCAATAGATATAAATCTTATACGAGTTTATGCACCAACAGCAGTCTAAAGGAAACAAGTGATAAATTTTACGGCGAGTTAAATGAGGCACTTTGTGAATGCAAATCACATGAAAACAACATAGTTCTAGGGGATCTTAATGCAAAAGTAGGAAAGGAAAGAGTTGAGGAAGTAGTAGGTTATTATGCTTTAGGCGAGAGGAATGAAAGAGGTGAGAAACTTATTGACTGGGCAAGAACAAACAACATGATGATAGGAAACACCTGGTTTAAGCAACATCCAAGACATCTGTGGACATGGAAAAGCCCAAGAGACAACGCAAGTAATCAAATTGATTACATAATGATAAGCAATAGATTTAGAAACAGTCTGGTGTGTGTGAAAACTAGACCAGGGGCAGATTGCAATAGTGATCATGTACCAGTTGTGGGAAAGCTTAGAGTAAAATTAAAAGCAACAAAACGAGCCTCAGTTAACATCAAGTTAAATTTAGATTTACTCAAATCAGACAAAAAGTTGCAAGACAAATATAAAATCACAATTCAGAACCGGTACAATGCAATAGAGAAGATACAAAACATTGATGGACAGTGGGAAAGGCTAGAAGAATCAATGCAACAAACATCAAGAGTTCATACCACCAGTGAGGACAATTTCAAGAAAGAAATGGATGACAGATGACATTTTGTAGCTAATGGTTACAAGAATAAAAAAATAGAGATAATAAAAATGAGTATAGGAGATTAAATAAAGAAATTGTAATAAAATGCAATGAAGCAAAAGAAACATGGCTAAAAGAGAGATGCAAAGAAATTGAAATGCAACAAAAAGGAGATGCTAAAGCTATATACAAAGAAATTGAAGAATTAACAGGAAGAAAAACGCAATAAAAAATTGGATGCTTAAGATCAAAAGAAGGAGAACTGTTGAGTGAACAAGAAAGCATATTGGAACGATGGACAGAATACATTAAAGATCTTTATAATGATGAACGAATGGAAGTAAATATTAAGGATAATGGGGAGGGACCAGAAATACTCAGAGAAGAAGTGGAAGACACCTTGCCCAATATGAAAGCAGGAAAAGCTCTTGGACCAGATAATATAACTAAAGAAGAGATTGAAGCCATGGGTGATTTTGGAATAGAAATAATAACAAAAATATTGAATGATATCTACAACAGCGGATATATACCAGATGAACTGCTCAAATCAATATTCAAGGCCCTACTAAAGAAATCTGGTGGGACTGTATGCGATGATTATCGCACAATAAGCGTTATGAGTTACATGACTAAGATATTACTAAGAGTCATCATGCGAAGAGTGCAAAACAAAATCAGTCCAGAAATTAGTGGTGAACAGTGTGGTTTTGTTGGAGGTAAAGGAACGAGCAATGCCATATATATTTTAAGATCTTTAATAGAAAAGAACCATAGAGGTGAAAACAGATCTATACCTATATTTCATAGATTTTACCAAAGCATTTGACAAAGTAAAGCACCAAGAAATAATCAAAATTTTAGAAGGCATTAATGTAGACAGCAAAGATCTATGAATAATAAAGAACATGTACTGGCAACAAACAGCGGTCATAAAAACTGGAAACCAATTGGGAATGTTTCAACAAATAAAACAGAATGTTAGACAAGGTTGTGTGCTGTCACCAGATTTGTTTAATATGTATAGTGAGATTATTTCAAGATCCATAAGGGGCATGCCTGGAATAACAATTGGAGGTCATAATATAAATAATCTAAGGTATGCTGATGATACAGGGTGTCCGGTTAGCGCAATCGATAGGCGGTTGGCTTACCACGGCAACAGCCGGGGTTCGTTCCCTGGCGAGGACACCTGGGTTTTACTAATTCCCTAAAAATTAGTGGGAGCCGCGATAGCTCAGTGGTTAGTGAACTGGACTACTACGGACAAGGGGTAGGGTTCGATCCCAACCGACGGCTCCGGGTTCACCCAGCCTTAAATGGGTACCGGATTTTTTCTGGGAAAGTAAAGCAGCACGGGCGTAATACCGACCACATTACCCCAAAAATCATGTGCTGAAGGTCTGTAAAATATAGGGTCACTAACACCATATTTCCCTATACGCCACTTGGCGTGACGGGGGGTACTTTACTTTTTTACTTTTTATGCTGATGATACAGTCTTAATTGCTAAGAGTGAAAATGAGTTACAGGAGATGTTGGACATTATAGTGAAAGAAAGCAAAAATGAAGGACTCAGCCTTAATAGCAAAAAGACAGAAGTAATGGTAACAACAAAGAAAAAAGACATCACCTCAGTGCAAAATAAAGACAAGTGGAACAATATTAAAACAGGTGAATGAATTTAAATATTTGGGAACTTTATTAACCTCAGACAGAAGTTGTACAAAAGAGGTGAGATGCAGAATGGCTCAGGCAAAAGCAGCTTTCCAAAAAAATGAGGAAGATATTATGCAATCCATTTTTGACAATAGAAACAAGAAAAAGAGTTCTTAAATGTTATGTAGAGCCAGTCTTAGCAAATGAATGTCAATCATGGACAATAGGACAATGGACAAGAAAATCACTGGAGTCTGTAGAAATGTGGTTTTACAGAAGAATGTTGAAAAAACCATGGATAGCTAAGAAGACTAATGAAAAAGTTCTGAAAGAGGCCAAAGCAAAAAGAGAGCTAATTTCCAATATTCGAAAGAAAGAATCATCATCTCTTGGGGGCCTCGGTAGCCGAGTTGGGAAAACCACCCGACTGGACTACTGACGTTTGGACAACCTGTGTTCGATTCCCGCTGGGAGCAGTGTGAATTGTACTCATGGTTTGAAAAAAAAAATACCCTCATGGTCAACCCAGCCGTTGGCAGAAATGGGTACCAGGGTATTACCCTGGGAAGGTGAGGAATGTTGCTTCGCATCTGAGTTTCGATGCTTGAGGCAACACTATACAGAAATCTCCGAATATTTCTGGATAGGCGGCCGAGCACAAATGGGTGGAAACCCGCGTGCTAAGATGCCGGTTCGAGTCTCGTACTTTACCTTTACTCCTTCTCTTATCTGAATTTTTTGTTCCAGCAGTTTTCATTTCTTTTAAAGATATTTTATCAAATCTCGCCATTTGTCTCTGTTCTGTGCAAGCAGCTCTATCTCATTGAGGGAGCCGAATCCTGCTTCTCTTGCCTCTCTTATCAATGTTCTTCTCAGTGTCTCTCTGGGTCTTCCTCTTTTCCTCTTATCTGTTGTTTCCCATATGAGGGCTTGCTTTGCTATTCGGTTATTATCTCTTCTCATCACATGTCCAACATATGACCATCGTCTTTTCTTTATTACCGAAGATATTAGTGATATGTATATATATGTATATGGTGGCATTACCATGTGTTGTACAGAAACAAATTGTTTATTATATCCTCTCTGGTGGTAGACAATTACCATCACAACACAGTCACTCTCTAGTGATAGACAATTAACATCACAAAACATTCACTCTCTAGTGACTTGAATTGACTTGACTTAATCCCCTTGTTAGCTGTGAGCTACATGCCTCTCGCATGAAGGTGCAGGTCCTTCTCAGTTGTACAGCTGCAGTGTACAGTGTGTTATTGATGGGTGGAGGTAGTGGGAGTAACATGCTCCGTCGGTTTTGTAAATGGGGACAGTGTAGTAGCAGGTGATCTACTGTCTCAGATTGTTGACGGCAGTGTCTGCAGATTGGATCATTTTGTGTTTTTATTCTGCTCAGGTTTTGATTGGTAGGAGCATTCTCTGCATGGACCGTAAATTTGGAGGTAGTCATCTGGGTGAGAGTAGGGATACTTGACTACAGCACCGTAACCAGCATTTAGGGTGGCCTTGAATGCAGATCCATCAGTATAAACGTGGACGGCATTATGTGGATACTGGTCAATGGTTTGCAGTGCTATGGCTTTGAGTATGGGAGGTAGAGTATTTCTATCTGTTAAGGAGTCGGAGAGCTCAGTCCTGACATCGGGGACAACCATTTGACAGCAAATTGCTACAGGTTGAATGGGCATATCTTGAAGTCTGTCTGCTGGAAGGTGATGTTTGGAGCTGTAGTTAGTTGCATGGTCTAAAAAGGATGATTTCTTGATTCAGGTTTTCTGCCGCAACTTTTCTACCATAATGCAATTTTCCCCTGTTGGTTCCATCCACAAATATCTCTCGTAGGTTTCCACTACAGCACGTTCTCTTCGAATGCCAAGAGGTTCGATGTTGTGTATTTCACAAGCATTATTAGGAGTTGATTTCATGGCACTGCTAATAAATCTCAGGGCTTGATTTTGGATTTTATCTAGGCTTTGGAGTAGATTCTTGCTAGCAATAGATTGCAGGGGTAGTGATTAGACTATTACTGATCGCACGTAGCCTGTATAGAGTTGACGCAAAGTTTGTTGGTCTGCCCCCCATTCACAAGTGGCGAGGTGCTTGATGATCCTGAGTCTAGTTGTGGTTTTCTCTATCAGCTTGTTTATGTGTTGTTTCAGAGATAGCCTACTCTCTAGTGATAGACAATTAACATCACACCACAGTCATTCTCTAAAGATAAACTGTTATATTACACCACAGTCACTCTGGTGAGTTCAAAGACTCAATCACTGTGATCCTACAATCTTGATTAAGCTGCAAGGACACCAAGTCAAAAGTGGTGATGTTCTATAAGGTTGTCATTCAGGAAGGGAAAAATAAAACAAACTAGTAAACCAGCACAGGAATGGTCATCAATTACTGAAAGCTGAATGATATATTTGATGAAGAGATCATATCAATTATGGAGTTGTTCAATGTGCAATGAGGACTGACTGTGAGTGTTGACTAACTTTAATATCATCATTGAGTGCCATCTCCACAACAAAGGTTGGCTACCATAGAGCGCCATTCTGCTCTGTCTCTTGCTTTGGTGGTGCAGGTTGTCATAGACTGATTTGTCCATCTTTTGATGTTACTCATCCATGTTAGTCATGGTCTGCCTCTGCCTCTTTTACCTTGTGTTTTCCCCTCCAAGATTACTTTTTTTAAGCTGTTGTGTCTTTTAACATGGCCCAAAAATCGCATTTGTCTTGTTTGAATTGTGTTTAGTAGTTCTCTTTTCATTTTTAGTTGTTTTAAAACTTCATTTGTTTTCTTTTCTTTCCATCCAATTCTTCTATAAATCCACATTTCAAAGGCTTCAATTTTCTGTTCTGTTTTCTTGTTAGTATCCATGTTTCTCCACAGTACAGGAATGTTGAGAAGATATAACATTTTAATATTCTTAGTTTTAGCCCTGGTGTTATTTGTTTTGATGCTAGTATATTTTTCATGGGATTAAGATTACTTTTTGCCATTCCTATTCTTTTGTGTATTTCAGTTTTACATTTTCCATCACTGGTTATAGTATGTCCAAGGTAGTTGTAGTTCTGAACTGTCTCCAGGTCTATTCCTTCAATTTTGATATCTACTTGTGGGTTTTGAGTATTTTCTTTGTTTATGGTCATAGTTTTAGTCTTCTTGATATTTATATTTTGTCCATATTTTTTGCTGTCTTTAGTATACTAGGCAAAAATAGAGCAAATAGAAATAGGAATGAAGGTAAAAACCATATGAGATAATTAAGACTTGATCATCAGAGGTATAAGTGAAATGATGCTAAGCCACTCAATAATTTTATAAAAATGCAAAATCATTAGTTCAATAATTGTTGTAAATTTGCATTTGAAAAGCAAATAAACTTTAATTCTTCAAATTCATTGTAATTTTGAACATATATACAAGCAGAGCAAGAGTTGTCCAGGCTTCGTCCAGACTAGATTGTGTGGAGATTTCTTGTGAGTGCTCTATGCTCCAACTGGAGTTCAGAGGATTAAAAAGAGAAGCATTTAAGGTTTGCAAATTTACCATATAGCAGAAACATATTTTACAACATATTATGTCTCAAAATTTTAAAAAAGAACAAGTAATTTACAGTGCAAATAATAGCATCATTTTGTTATTACAGTCTCAAGCCAAAGTTGAAAGCCAAATTCCATTTCTTCGTGATTTACTGAAACAAGAATGGGATGATGATGTGAGTTTGTTTTTTGATTTATTTGTTACCAAGCAAATTTGCATGTACAGTATATTTAGTTCATGGGACATATAATATGTTCATATAAATTCTATGTCTTGATTTCATAACACGTACACTTGAAAATGGCTTAATCTCGAGTTTGTTCATGCTATTGTTCTGTCACTGCCTCATCAACTTTCCTCTTTGTGATTAGAATCTAATTTAACTTGAATGGACACATTTTAAAGAGCCAACTTTTTGCAGCACTGCATATTGACATGTCAGTGAAAAAAAAAAACAACTTCAAACTATCAGAAAATGTTGAGTAGTGAAATAAATGACAGTTATCTCATATGGAAAGAAAGGGAGATGACCATAAATGTTAATGAGTAGGGAAATGTGTAAGGAGTGATCTCTCTTGAGGGAGACAAAGAAAGGTGGGAAGCTGATACTCAAGTAGGTCACATGGAAGTCGTGGACCTCGCGGAGTTCACTAGCTACTTACTGAGACAAAGTCTAGATTTAGGGAACATTCAATGGCTGACCACACAAGTGACAGAAGCTGTCAACAAGAGGCAGTGAGAGTACTGTTATGATGTTTTCCAGCAGACATGAAGTTACCTTCACATATGATGTAGATGAAATTTCTTAGAACAAATTGAGTCATTGGTACAATTTTTCCATGCATTCTGGAGATAGTAGTGTCAAAATGTGATGTAAACAAATCATTAGACAGTAGTGAGAATCATGTTAGGACTATTAATCATGAGATATAGTTATTGAAATATTGACTTAACTATGCTGTTATAGAGATTTTGTCAATTGGATGTGAGACATTATAGTAACTATGAGACGAGAGCAGAGAACTTTTGTGATGTTGATTAGCTTCTAGGAACATTAGAGTTACATTGTGAAGGAATTTGCTGTTGCAGGGAATGTATGGACATGTAATTTCTAAGTGTATTATGTGAGGTTGTTACGTGTGATTATGTTATTAATTATGTTAAGTGAATCTCTCATGTTGTAATTATGTTATAAAAGTAATGTTTAAAAAATATATTGAGATGACAGCTGTTACATATTAAGAGAGAGGGAGAGTCAAGCCAGAAGAATAGCTCATTCAAAATGTTGTTGCCTGCATGTCCTGTGCTGCCACTAGATCATGACTAACTTATTGCTGAATGCAAATTTTACTACCACAAAATTGACTCTCTCAAAGTGTTGCCAGCTTGTATTTTACTTCATTGAATCCTTAGCTCCATATGGTAGAATTCAGGGATAATAAAAATGGTTAAGACCTAATTTTCTATGAATATGACTTTGGCACAGACATAATGGCTACCACAAAAACCTGCTACAGTAGTGTTCAACATATCATGAACAGAAGAAGGCTCTTGTGGTCATCACCAGTACCATACTTGGATATTCTGTGTGGGAGATGTCATCTGCTTTGACCAATGCTTTCTTTCAATATTTGTTGTGATAGATTATTGCCAACTTTTTTTTTTATAGAACTGTAGCCATGAAAACATTTAGATGATTGAGTATTGATTTATTGTAAATTTATAAATTTAGTTTGTCCAACATTGTTGATAATAAAGAAGCCGGGAGACTGTTTTCACAATAATTCTCTAGGTTTTGCAAGTTTATTGACTACTAGACCAAGCTGTGCACTGAAATATTCTAATGAATGGTATAAAGTTTCAGACCTGAAGTGACATTTTGTCTTCAGCTTGTGCTATCTCTGCTCATTTCTTCAATGTTATATTGTAACCAACTCTAAAAGTATTACAATTTGTCTGTAGGGCCAGGTAATGAAGAATGAAGCCAACATGATGGAAGAAGGTGATATGTCCTCTGTCATGAAGACTGCAAGACCTGCTTCAGTAATCCTTTCTAATATGGAAAGCCTTCTGTGTAAGGTTTTTCTTGTTATTAAAATCAAAATGTATTTTTTGACTTCATATAGTTAATAGATTTTTATTTTACGCCCGTATTTATGAAAACTATATTCGCAACAATGAGAGGTCCTTGAAATATTGAAAAATATATATATATATATATATATATATATATATATATATATATATATATATATATATATATATAGAGAGAGAGAGAGAGAGAGAGAGGGAAAATAAGAATGATTGATCTGTGCTGAACACAGTATTTACTGGCCAAAAAATATGGGAAATATTGTGTTACTGAATTATTTTTCTTAGATCGATGGCCTTTATTCCAAATGAACTAAAAACTTCAACTTTTATTGCATGTCTAAAAAAGACTGGTGCCGTTGAATGCAGTGATTTTAGAACAATAAACCTAATGAGCTACATAACAAAAATCTTGCTAAAAGTTATACAAGGAAGGGTTCAGAATAAAATCAATATGGAATTAGTACAATTTTTATTTAGGAAAAACAGTGGGAAAAAAGAAGTGATATTCTGCATGAAGAAGTTAATTGAAAAATGCATAGAAGTAAACAAAACAATATATGCCTTCTTCAAGGATAGCACCAAAGCTTTTATTAGAATGCACCATAAATAACTTAAAGACTTCCTAAAAGATATACCCTTAGATGGCATAGACTAATATGTAATTTATACTGGGAGCAAACAGCAATAATAAAATATAACAAAGAGAACTCTACACCTACTGATATAAAGAGAGAGGCAAGACAAGCATGCTTCCCACCTATCACCAAGTTTGTCACCAAGTTTGTTCAATCTATACACTGAACAAGTCTTTAAAAACATCATAGAGATGCCAGGCCTAAATATTAATGGAAAGATATTCAATAACTTAAGATATGCTGATGATACTGTATTACTAGCAGAAAATCTTGAAGATCTATAATAATTACTTAATGAAACAAACATGACAAGCAAAACATATGGATTAGATATGAATATCAAAAAGACTAAACTATGATCATAAACAAAGAAAATACTCAAAACCTACAAGGAGATAACCAAAGTTGAAGGAATAGACCTGGATACAATTCAGAGTTACAACTACCTTGGACATACCATAACCAGTGATGGAAAATGTAAAACTGAAATAAACAAAGGAGTAGGAATGGCAAAAAAAGTAATTATAATGCTATGAAAAATATACTAACATAAAAACAAATAACGCTAGGGCTAAAGCTAAGAATAGCAAAATGTAACATTTTCTCATCATTCCTGTTGGTACAGAAACATGGACATTAGACAAGAAAATAGAACATAAAACTGAAGCTTTTGAAATGTGGATTTATAGAACAATAGGAAGAATTGGATAGAAAGAATAAAACAAACAAAAGATACAGTTTTAAAACAACTAAAAATGAAAAGAGAACTACTAAAAACAATTCAGACAAGACAAATGAAATTTTTAGGGCATGTTAAAAGACACAACAGCCTAATAAAAGTAATATTGAAAGGGAAAATACAAGGTAAAAGAGGAAGAAGCAGACCAAGACTAACATGGACGAGTAACATCAAAAGATGGACAAATCAACCTATGACAATCTGCATCATCAAAGCAAGAGACATAGTGGAATGGCGCTCCATTGTAGCCAACCTTCATTGTGGAGACGGCATTCAATGATGATGATGATGGTTATGGAAGGTCCTGGTATCACTACAAATGAATTAAAATCCATAATTGCTCAACCACCAATGTCAGTGGAATCATCCAAATTAATATCTCATCTCCCAAACAAAGAAAGAGTGCTGCAGTCCCCATCATAGCAGTCTCAGCACATGCCAAAAGACAAGGCGAAACTGCACTGAAAGTGAACACAGCTTCTATTCTCCGTCATATGATATCATCATTCATCAGAATATTGAAACACAATCGGGATGAAACACACAACTCATGGTGTGCACAGAGCACTAAACTCAGTAGCTCTGGCAGCAAGCTGGACTTGCAATATGAGTAGCCTGCAACAGGAAACACTTTTCAGAGTGAGTCTCAATTATTCTTGCAGCCTATCCGCCATATTGACTGGTGTTGCAATGATAATGTATATTGCAATCAACACAGAACACACAATTGTGCACACTGTGGAAGATTTCAAATCACATGCATATAATCTGCTTCACCTGTGTATATCCCAACAGTGGAACTTCCAATCTATACACTTATGTGCAAAAATAGAAATAACCATCTTTCCAGCTAAAAAACATAACAGTGGACATTGATGCAAACAATACCACGCAATCTTGAAACCGGAAGTCCTAAAAAATGATCAGTCAGACGATAAGTTGGGGAGGAAATTCATGGAAAATTTGAAAATAATATGGAGAATTAAAGAGTAGGTTTTACAAGTTAAGAGTGGGCTGTTTGCGGGACTCACCTTGCATCATTGAGGATGATGATGAAGTAGGATTTTGTTATGAGTAATTTATTGGTTAATTATGTGTGTAATTCTGTGAATACATTTGTGAAGCCAGTAATCACACAGCTCACCATAGGCAAGATAACCTCATTAACACTCATGACATATGTTTAGTGACGTAATGTATCCTAGGACACTCCCAACACTCTGGCAAATGATAAGGCAGATACATTAACTAAGAGAGGATCCAGACAGATGCATTTTCACACTGACATCTCTTTAAACACAGCCAAACAAATCATAAACTCTATCAGTAGAAAAAAATTGCTGAATGATTGGGCCAAGATAAAACCAGGGAATAATGCATGATGAGGCTAAACCCTTATGATAACTTTAACAACCTGCAAAGAAGAGACAAAACCATCATCTTCAGTCTTAGTAATGATCATGTACCACTAAACTACTACATCAATAGAATACAACAAAACCAAACTCCAGCATATCCACTCTGTGAACACCTAAATGAAACAGTATCTGTGCCTGACCATTTGTTGTCATTGTCCCCGTCTTCTGAAGAAGGCCGCCGGCTGAAACATCAGTGTTTTGTTGTGTTCCTTGTGCACCTAAATGAAACAATAGAACATTACCTTTTTGACTGTCCAAAGCTTACTAACATCAGAGCAACTCTACCCACTCAGAGACCTGATAAATGAAACTATTTGCATGGAACTACAAGGGAACTCATAAATACTTGCAGATACCATTACATGGCATTAGGTAAAAAGGTTTCAGCTCACAGGCTTCTGGATCCATAACAACAAATACAAGTCTGTCAATCATCAATGACCAAATGCATTATGGGTTTGTGCTAACTATGATGCAAAAAAAGTTATCCAGTATATTCATGGTACGTAGTGCCATGAAGATGAATTGAGATGGCAAATAAGACAGTTATTGCACTGAACGACTGCAGAGAACCTAAATCACTTTACTCATGTAATGGATTGTACAAGGTTCTTAACAGGAAAGTGCAAGAGATGTTAATATTTTCTCCTCTCACTTAATGTGTATGGTGTCTCTCCTGACCACACTTACTTCCAAGACAATCTCTGATACACATTTTTAGAGATTGGGTGAAATCCAAAGCCCTGTTGGTCTGAAAGTATTTGCTGAATATTTGAATTGAATCCAGAACTATGTAGTAGTGAGTGCACTGACCATTCAGGTACCAATGCTAAATTGGAATGTGCAGAGAAAGAAATGTGATGGTGATAACAATGAACAAACATGGAAATATCTCAAACAAATGTACAATCTGGCACACAACTGACATCTCATAACATCCAATGAGAATTTAGCGATCAGTCACGCCTACTTCATTTAGTTGGCTCGTATGTGTATGCTTTTTATTTATCTGTTGTTACTGGCTGTTATTTAAAATTTGTTGCCCTATTTCACCTTGTGAATTTATTTAATTAATGAAAATAAAGTATTGACATTTAATTTCCATATTTAGATTGTGAGAATTGTCAGCTGAGATATGAAGGAGACTGCCCTAAACATGGACCGTTAGTCTATTATGATAATACTGAGGTAAAATATACAATTACATCTGATAAAATTGGAATATTCTTTCATTTTATTTAAATTAAAATATTCAAGTGTTTATTGTGATTGTGTAAGTGAGACATTCCCTACTCATATTATCACTTATTGATGTGATCTGTGGTTGTAAAGTATAGATCTTTTAATATCTCAGGATATAAATTTGTTATGCCACACCAATAGCCTAGTTTCATCAACATTGTTTCATGATCTATTTTAACATTGTAATCACCATTTGTTCTCAGGTAAGTCAAGATGAAGACTGTAGTCAAGATTCTAGCCCCCAATTTCAGCTGCCTAAAAGCAAGGTTAATCAACTGCCAGGAAATGAAAATATGGTTAATTCCCTTATTCATGATGATTGTACTGATGGTGGACACAGAGCTAATAATAATATGGTTAATTCTCTTATTCATGATGATTGTACTAATGGTGGACGCAGAGCTAATAATAATATGGTTAATTCTCTTATTCATGATGATTGTACTGATATTGGATACAGAGCTAATAATAATATGATTAATTCTCTTATTCATGATGATTGTACTGATAGTGGACACAGAGCTAATAATAATATGGTTAATTCTCTTATTCATGATGATTGTACTGATAGTGGACACAGAGCTAATAATAATATGGTTAATTCTCTTATTCATGATGATTGTACTGATGGTGGGCAGCTAGCTAATAATAATATGGTTAATTCTCTTATTCATGATGATTGTACTGATAGTGGGCACAAAGTTAATAAAAGAGCACATAGGAAATCACATGCTAGGGATAAGTTTTGTTCTGGAACACTAAAAACAAACAAGAAAACTCATAGAGGGGAGAAAGCTCACATATGTGATGTGTGTGGTGTATGTTTTGCTGAACTTGGTACACTAAAAGGACACATAACAACACATACAGGAGAGAAGCCTTACACCTGTGATTTGTGTGGTACACATTTTGCTCTAATGCATAATCTAAAATTACACATGAGAGCACATACGGGAGAGAAGCCTTACACGTGTGATATGTGTGGTGCACATTTTGCTCGAAAGTACTATCTAAAATTACACCTAAGAGCACATACAGGAGAAAAGCCTTATGCATGTGATGTGTGTAGTGCATGTTATTCTCATATTAGTTTACTGAAAGCACACAAGAAAACGCATACAGAACAGAAGCTTTACACATGTAAGGTGTGTTCTTCATGCTTTGGCAAGAGGGAACATCTAAAATCACACAAGAAAACACATACAGGAGTAAAGCCTTACACATGTGCTGTGTGTGCTGCGTGCTATGCTCGGAGTAATGATCTAAAAGTACATGTGAGAACACATACAGGGGAAAAGCCATACAAATGTGATAAATGTAATGCATGTTTTGTTCGACTTGGAGGTCTAAATAGCCACAAGAAAATACATACGGGGGATAAATCCTACATGTGTGATGTATGTGCTTCATGTTTTGCTCATAAACAGAGTCTAAATTCACATAAGAGAACACATACAGGTGAGAAGCCATACAAATGTGATAAATGTAATGCATGTTTTGTTCAACTTGGACGTCTAAATAGCCACAAGAAAATACATACGGGGGATAAACCCTACGTTTGTGATGTATGTGCTTCATGTTTTGCTCATCTTTATAGACTAAATTCACATAAGAGAACACATACAGGTGAGAAGCCTTACAAATGTGATGTATGTGCTTCATGTTTTGCTCATCCTCATAATCTAAATTCACATAAGAGAACACATACAGGTGAGAAGCCTTACAAATGTGATATGTGTGCTGCATATTTTGCTCAACTTCACAATCTAAAATCACATTTGAAAATACATACAGGGGAGAAACCTTACAAATGTGATGTATGTTCTGCATGTTTTGCTGAACTTCAACAACTAAAAAGACACAAGAGAACACATACAGGGGAGAAGCCTTACAAATGTGACATGTGTGGTGCATGTTTTGCACTACTTAAATATCTAAAAATACACAAGAAAAAGCATACAGGGGTGAAACCTTAAAAATATTATATGTGTAGTGTATGTTTTGCTCAACTTGGGACACTAAAAGCACACATCAGAATACACACAGAGGAGAAGAGTTATACATGTGATGCTGATGTTTTGCTGACACTTCATGTTTAAACAAGTTAGGAAAGAAGCATTACTTGTTATTTGTATGTTTTTTTAATCATTACCATTATCTAGTACCGAGCCTGCTGGCGTAGGTGATCATGTCTCTCCACAATTTTAGATCTCGACAATTATTTATCATTTCTATTGTTGACCTCTGCCAAGCCATTCTCTTAAGCTATCTGGTATTTTTTCTCTTTGCTTCCCTCTATCTCTTCGTCCCTCAATTTTTCCATTTGTTACAATAAATTCCAGTTGTTCTATTGTCATTACATGGCCAAAAAATAATGATTGTTTCTTCCTAATATTGGAAATTAGCTCTCTGTTTTTGCTTTGGCCTCTTTTAGAACATTTTCATTACTCTTCTTAGCTGTCCATGGTATTTTCAACATTCTTCTTTAAAACCACATTTCTACAGACTCCAGTGATTTCTTATCTGCTGTCCTATTGTCCATGATTAACATCCATATGTTAAGACTGGCTCTACATAACATTTAAGAACACTTTTTCTTGTTTCCATTGTAAAAAACGGAATGCATAGTATCTTCCTCATTTTTTGGAAAGCTGCTTTTGCCTGAGCCATTCTGTATCTCATCTCTTTTGTACATCTTCCATCTGAAGTTAACAAAGTTCCCAAATATTTAAATTCATGTGCCTGTTTTAATATTGTTCCACTTGTCTTTATTTTGCACTGTCTTTTTCTTTGTTATTACCATTACCTCTGTCTTTTTGCTATTAAGGCTGAGTCCTTTATTTTTGCTTTCTTCCACTATAATGTTCAACATCTCTTGTAACTCATTTTCACTCTTAGCGATTAAAACTGTATCATCAGCATACCTTAGATTATTTATATTATGACCTCCAATTGTTATTCCAGGCATGCCCCTTATGGATCTCAAAATAATCTCACTATACATATTAAACAAATCTGGTGACAGCACACAACCTTGTCTAACATTCTGTTTTATTTGTTGAAACATTCCCAATTGGTTTCCAGTTTTTATGACCGCTGTTTGTTGCCAGTACATATTCTTTATTATTCTTAGATCTTTGCTGTCTACGTTTATGCTTTCTAAAATTGTGATTATTTCTTGGCATTGCTTCATACATTGTTTTTATCAGGTTGATAAACTTTATGGGGATTCCGTAATGACTCAACAACTTCCAAAGCATTCCTCTGACTAAATTATCAAATGCTTTTTCGTAATCTATGAATCCAATATAAAGTGGGGACTATAGTTCTAAACTTTGTTCAACTATTATATGTAGTGTAGTTATTTGATCAGCACATGATCTGTTCTTCCTAAAATCTGTTTGTTCATCTCTCAAATGTTTATCTATGGCCTCTTTTAGTCTGTCCAGAATGATTCTGCTTAATATTTTTCCTGGCAATGATAATAGCATAATTCCCCTATAATTTGTGCACTCCTGTAAACTTCCTTTCTTTCATAGTTTGATCATATAACCTTCTTTCCAGTCTTTAGGTATTTCTTCACTCTCCCAAATTTTATATAATAGATTTGGTTATTTGGTTATAATAGATTATGTAACATCTTTGTAGAGATGTTAATATCTGCTTTGATGGCTTCCGAAGGAATTTCATCTGGTCCTGTGTCTTTACCATTTTTTAATAGCTTCATGGCTTTCAGTATTTCTTCTTTGCTTGGTTTTTCCACAGTTAACGTGTAACTCTTCTTCTGCTGGTAGTATATCTGGAGGATTATTTGATCCGGGTCTGTTCAAAAGTTCTTCAAAGTGCTCCTTCCATCTCTCCATTTGTTCCCTAAGCAGATTTCCTTTCTTATCTTTAAAAAAGGCATTGGTCCATTTGTATTTTCCACTTAGTTTCATTGTGCTGTTGTGAAGGTCTTTCATATTCCCTTTATTTGCTGCTTCTTCTGCCTCTTTAGATAGTTCATCTATATATTTCTTCATATCCCTTTTAATGCATCTTCTCATTTCTTTGTTCACCTCTGTGTAAGCTTCCTGTGTCTTGCTTTATTACTTGTCATTTTGCTTTTAGTTATGCCTGCTTTCTTGTTCTTTCTTTCTTTAATTTTATCCAGGGTCTCTGCTGTCATCCATGCCTTATTCTGGCATACTCTTCTCCCCAGTGTTTCTTCACATGTCTCATTCCATATATCCTTTACCTGTTTCCAATGATCTTCTATATTTATTGTATTTTCTAGTTGTTGGAGGACTTGGTATTTGTTTGATATTGTGACTGCAAATTTGTCGTTAATTCCTTGTTCTTTAAGAAACCCTAAATTGCAATACTTTCTACACTTATTCATTGTAGTATATCTTTTTAGTTTAAGTTTAAGTATGGCTATCAGAAGATTATGATCTGAAACTACATCTGCCCCTCTATATACTTTTCCATCCTGTAAGGATGACTTAAACTTATTATTAATACATATGTGATCAATTTGATTTTCCGTTCTATGATCTGGTGACACCCATGTAGCTTTATGTATTCTTTTGTGTTGGAATATTGTTCCTCCTAGGCTCATATGATTAAGGGCACAGAAATGCATAAATATCTCTCCATTCTCGTTTATATCTCCAAGTCCATGTTTTTTCATAATCTCTTTGAAGCCTCTGTTGTCTGATCCTACTTTAGCATTTAGGTCTCCCATCAAGATTATAATATCCTTGACTCATCTTTCATCCATCTGACATTGTAACTGTTTATAGAATTCATCTTTAACTAAATCATCCTTATCGTTGGTTGGTGCATAGCTTGGATAATGTGTAATTTTATTTTGTTTTTTGTTGTTTTAAATGTTGCTCTCATTAGTCTTGGCCCTACTGCTTCCCTTCTTTGAGTGTCTTCTGTGCATTCTTTGATAACATTATAGCTACCCCTTTACTATGACATCACCGAGATTCAATCCAGTCATAAACTGTAGGAGTTTGTTATGATCTTTTATTGTATTTCAATCAAGTCATAAGCTGTGGGAGTTTGTCAATCCAGTCATAAGCTGTGGGAGTTTGTTATGATCTTTTATTGTGTTTCAATCCAGTCATAAGCTGTGGGAGTTTGTTATGATATTTTATTGTGTTTCAATCCAATCATAAGTTGTGGGAGTTTGTTATGATCTTTTATTGTGTTTCAATCCAGTCGTAAACTGTGGGAGCTTGTTATGATCTTTTATTGTGTACATAACTGGATTTTAAAAATATTTTTCCCTCTTAAAATTTACACAATGTTTACAATAGCAGATATTGAAATAAATGTACTAGTAACATTAAATTGCCTTTTTTATGATTTTTGTTCTGTTTTTTATCTCTTCCTTTCCCGCTTGCGTTAACTTTTCTGTTATTTTATTTCTGACATTATCCACACCTATTTATATTGCCTATTTATCTGTCTGCCACGTTTTCTCTATCCCTCTATGAACATCTAATTGTCCACAATGTTTAATATATTACCATTACTCTGCTCCTCATTGTTTGTATAGTTTCCCATAAATTTATATCTGCACATTTTTCTATACCCCTTTATTTGTAAACATTAATCCCCACACTTTTATGTCTTTTCATTACCTCTAAGGGGCCTCGGTAGCCTAGTTGGGAAAACTGCCCCACTGGACTACCGACGTTCGGACAACCCGTGTTCGATTCCCGCTGGGAGCAGTGTGAAGTGTACTCGTGGTTGGAAAAAAAAAAAATACCCCCACGGTCGACCCAGCCGTTGGCAGAAATGGGTACCAGGATATTATCCTGGGAAGGTGAGGAATGTCGCTTCGCATCTGAGTTTCGATGCTTGAGGCTACACTATACAGAAATATCCGAACATTTCTGGATAGGCGGCCGAGCACATATGGGTGTAAACTCGCGTGCTAAGACGCCGGTTCAAGTCTCGTACTTTACCTTTGCCTTTACCCTAATGTTTTAAATCTGCCTTCAATCATTTCTGTATACCCCACCCCCTATGCTTGAACAGTTGTTTCATTTGTCCTAGAGCCATAGACGCCCAAACATATCATGACTGAAAGTGCTCACCAGCACATAGATGGTTCCTTGCATCAAAAACAGCAAATTAAAACTGATGAACAAAACTACTTCACCTCCCTGTGTTTGGTCTGGTATTAGAATGGTAATAGTCTTGCAAAGCAGTTAATATTTTATAATGGTAGGTGATCCAGTGCATAAGATAATGTAATGACATTGAATGTGTTGGATTGAAAGGGACAAATATCACAGCTCGATGTCAAACAAAACACATTTAAGCCATCTTAACGTCCTTATCAGAGATAAAGAAAAAGGATACTCAAGGGTGAACCCAGAAGAACACAGATTCATGTATCAACATATCCTCAATGTTCACAAAAAAGTTACTATCATAAGACTAATCTCATTTCTCTTGTTGGATGAAAACCTGCATTAAGTAAAGAGATACAGGACTGGAGTCGTCAGTCGCTGGACACTGCAGGACTTGCTGAGGATGGTATCTGAGCACCTTTGACATGTTTGGAGTGCAATGATGACAATAATGACCTGAAAATAACTCAAAAGAGAAGCCTTAGATCACCATTCTAATGATTGATGAGGATTTTCATCATCATTGAGTACTGTCTCTACATCGGAGGTTGACTACCATGGAGTGCCATTCTGCTCTGGCTCTTGCTTTGATGGTGCTGTTTGTCATAGGCTGACTTGTCCATCTTTTAATGTTACTTTTCCATGTTAGTCTTGGTTTGCCTCTTTTACCTTGTATTTTCCATTCCAAGATTCCTTTTAGTATGCTGCTGTATCTTTTAACATGCCCCTAAAAATCTTGTCTTGTTTAAATTGTGTTTAGTAGTTCTCTTTTCATTGTTATTTTTAAGTTCTCGTCGTTTGTTTTCTTTTCTTTCCATCCATTTCTTTCAATTCTTCTATAAATCCACATTTCAGCGGATTCAGTTTTCTGTTCTGTTTTCGTTTTTACTGCCCATGTTTCTACACCATACAGGAATGATGAGAATATATAACATTTTTTCTGTTCTTAGATCTAGCCCTGGTGCTATTTATTTTAATGTTAGTATATTTTTATTGGTATTAAAATTCGTCATCATCATTGAGTGTCTCCGCATCGAAGGTTGGCTACCATGGAGCGCCATTCCACTCTGTCTCTTGCTCTGATGGTGCAGATTGTCATAGGTTAGCTTGTCCGTTTTTTTTATGTTACTCGTCCATGTTAGCCTTGGTCTGCCACTGCCTCTTTTACCTTGTATTTCTCCTTCCAATATTACTTTTATTCGGCTGTTGTGTCTTTTAACATGACCCATACATTTCATTTGTCTTGTTCTAATTGTGTTTAGTAGTTCTCTTTTTAATTTTTAGTTGTTTTAAAGCTTCGTTTTTTTCTTTTCTTTCCATCCAATTCTACCTATTCTTCTATAGATCCACATTTCAAAGGCTTCAATTTTCTGTTCTGTTTTCAAAAGCTTTAAAATCACTTTCAAAGCATTAAAATTACTTTTTGCCATTCATATACTTTTGTTTATTTCTGTTTTATATTTTCCGTCACAGGTTATAGTAGGTCCAAGGTAGTTGTAGCTCATAACTGTCTCCTTATTTCTATGTCTCCTAACATCTTATTTCGTGATTATAGCCCCGCCTCTTATCTGCAACTAATGGTCAAGATGGTCCTTTATTAGACAAGACTTTGACTTTATATCAGAAACTTCCAACACCCAAAATGAAGCTAATACTATCAGATAATCACAGACAAGTCATGGCGAGCAAGGCGAGGTACAACCTACTCAGATTACAACACCGTGCAGCCCTGGATCAGAAACTTCAATTGTTGGCAGAACGGAACGCCGACAGTTGAACGAATACCTCAGGGCGGTGTCCATAAGGGGCAGGTATATAACTAATATCAGTGGTCGAGATGTTTCATTGTTTTGAGTTATGCCCCGGTAAGCAGATTAATTTTCGTGAAAATGTGACATGGGGTTTAAAAAAAAAGAAAGAAAGAAAGAAAAAAAGCCAAAAAGCAAAACCAAATGAAACGATTTAAAAGTCAATTTGGCAACCCCGATAAGACGACCCTTGTTCTATTATTCCCTATTATCGCCTCGGAAGTTCCCCATATAATAATATTTATGTATTATTATTTGTACCCAGTATATAAACTGGGAACTACTATTCGTGCTGTTTCGTCCAATAAATGTTTGTCTACAACACAAGTATTCAGCCCTACTGGGAGATACTTGCATTAATAGGAAAGTACAAATATACAATTTATTTCCGGTCTGTGATCGTTACCCTATGCTATAGTCATTGAGATCGCCTTTCGTGGAAGACACTACTGCAATAGCCAATTTTTTAGTTGGCTGCGTGGCAGTGTACCAAGCGTTCGGCTTCTCGTGGCAAGGCGCGGTGCCACTGAGTACGGGTTCGATCCCACTTCGGACCATGTATTGTTCTTCGTTTTTTTCTATTGTTGTTTGTCTGTCAATTTTTCCGAGTGCTAACACATACTTCTTTGTTCTATTATTCCCTATTATCGCCTCGGAAGTTCCCCATATAATAATATTTATGTATTATTATTTGTACCTTGTAACATGATGTTGTTACTGGCTGTGACGTCAATTCCGGTTCCCATCGGGTAATACTAATAAAAGTAACAAATGTCGTGACTGCCATGCCATTTGGAACCAGCTGTCTGGATTAGACGTCTTCTTATACAAAGATCAGTCACAGTATGTGTCATTGTTGAAATATAAGGCATAACCTGCTTTAAAAAATATATACTTTATTCAAATTTTCGTGTTCGATTTTACATTGTCTTTTCTACATTACATACTACAGTGCCAGTGTGCCGACATTTTGGCAAGGTAGGTAGTAAGTAAGTATAGTAAGACTTATAAGTATGTCACTGGTGAGTCGTGAGTATGTGCTCAGGTGCTTATTCAAGACCTACAATAACACTTAAATACTAATTTAAATTAGACTTACAACTTACATCACATGCACCGTGACCACCCCATACAACTTGAAAATCAACAAAACAGAAGTTATGGACATTAAAAAAGAAAAACAGAACATCATGATAATTCATAATGATATAATATATAATAATATAATATAATCATATAATAACGATAAAACAAGTCAAGTGTGGTCATATGGTGGTGGTATCACCTGATATGTTACCCAAACGCCTAGTCTAGTGACAAACGACAGTTCATAATCTGCAATTTTGAGAAATAGACTCAACATGCAAAAAAAAAAAAAAACTTGTCAAATTAGCGAATAACTATAACTATTACGGTACCGCTGCTGCTCAATAAACATATAACAGAACATGGGATGGGGCAAAACGTAGACTCTTAGTCTACAACAGTAGAACTAAATCTATATCCCAACATTGTGCTACTAATAACTAATACCAGACCTAGACTCAAGAGTCAAGAGCAACAAGAACAATTTTTAATAGTTAGCCGTAGCCACTAAAAAGATGAAATGTGTTAGAAAATAGTTGGATGATTGACAGGAAACAGTCTAGATAACATCAGATGATCAGAAATGAAGAACTTAGAAAAAAAGATTGTAATAATTGCTGCCTTAGAATACATAAAAAAACAACAGCTAAAGTGGTTTAGTCCCCAGATAAGAAAGACCACAACACATTGAACCTTTAATAACTATTACAAGAATACCAAACTCTAGGTTGATTATAATAAAGATTGATTGAATGAATATTAGAACACACACAATTGCAGAAGCCAACAGAAAAGCAAAAGACAGGAAATTATACCTTCCTTGGTGTGGGTGTAGCCGTGAGTAAGAAAAAAGCATGAGTTCCGAGATAGGTGATAAGTTAACTGGAAATTGGGAAGATATCATCAGATATGTGAATCTCGAGAAGTGCGTGGGTTTAGTAGATGAGAAATTAGACATGTAGATCAAGGGCATTGGAGGAAAACCAGAGGAAATAGCTTTTGTTTGGAAGAGACGATAAATATTTAAAGGCGCGACACAAAAAAAGAGAGATTCAGACATGAAAATCAGAGATGTCACACGCCTAGATGTAGTTAGGAGTGATTGACCATATGCTACAGACAGTTGGTCATGTAATTTCATGGAAATATGTTGAAATACGTTGCCCAGGTGTTGGGCTATAATTAGACTTGTGCACCATAAATTAGTCTAATGTTGTGTGTTCCAACAGTTAAATGGTCCCGCCTGGCATAGTAAGACTTGGGAAAGAAAAAGAAATAAAAGTCGCTGTACAACTCATCAACAAAGTACTACACTGGACATGATAATGTATTAGACGTGTCGATTTCCCAAGCAAGTGATTTCATGCATGACCGAATATCCTGGTGTAACTAGAGATCAGGGGAAGGTGAAGCGAGTCGCCATTCATAATTGGTACTACCAGAAACCAATGAAGCAAACAGCATGTCCAGTGGCCCCATCCAGAATTAGCGCCACCACCTGAGTAACGTGAACAGAAGGGGCAGGCTGCCAGTTGCAATTGGTGACAGTCCAAGGTGACGATATTTGGGCACCGATCAAACAATCAATCAACCATCAATTCTACCATCCATCAATTGTGCCTGATATAAAAACACATTCATGATATAAACATTTATTGAAAGAAATAAACCTCCTGATATAAAGGCAAATGAGGAAGGCAAGAAGAATAATAAGAAGTGTTTTTTTTTTCTTAAAAAAAAAATAGTTTTCAGATTTTGATTTGAGTAGGCACCAGTGTGTAGTGCTACTGACATGATACTATATAAAACAATACTCATAACTGACATATGATTACTAAAAATATTGTCAAATTCAATCATTATAATTTAGTAATCAAGATAATGTAGTAATATAAAAAATAACAGCCACTTCAACTACTACCTGATTACTGCAGATACTGATAATGAAAAGAGTAGTGAATGTGCCATTATATGTAATTCAAGTAAATTTATACTCATAAACCTGAGGCAGGGCATTTGTTGAGATTAGAGCAGTTGGGCATTGTTCATAATTTTTTAATTAATGAAGATAATGTGAAGTACTTTGTTAATTAAAATTGTTACCAAGATTAAAGAATTAAAACATTTGGTGATTTTATTTAATAAATCAGATAGCAAATTGTTTTTTTTTTTCTATAGGGAATGAGGTGGACATAGTTATGATTACTTTACTTTACAGGAGGGAACAATTTAAAACAATGATGTTTCTGCCTACATACAGCATCCTCAGACAACAACAACACAATAAGATACACAGAACAAGAAAGTGACTGAGATCTAGTAATAGTGAAGAAAATATATTTTAAAAACCTAACGGTCAGTGGGATTCCAGTCTTCATTTCACTAATGAATGGCGCATAATGACTAAGAGAGGCATGAATAGGGAGGTAGTAACCCTAAACCTGGAGACAGTTCAGAACTGCAACTACCTTGGACATACTGTAACCAGTGATGGAAAATGTACAACTGAAATAAACAAAAGAATAGGAATGGCAAAAAGTAATTTTAATGTCATGAAGAACATACTAACATCAAAACAAACACCAGGGCTAAAACTAAGAATAGCAAAATGTCACATCTTCTCAATATTCCTACATGATGCAGAAACATGGACATTAGACAAGAAAACAGATCAGTGTTGAAGCCTTTGAAATGTGGATATATAGAAGATGTAGAATTGGATGGAAGGAAAAGAAAACAAATGATGAAGTCTTAAAACAACTAAAAATGAAGAGAGAACTACTAAGCACAATTCAAACAAGACAAATGCGATTTTTGGGCCATGTTAAAAAAAACAACAGCCTACTAAAATTATTCCTGGAGGGGAAAATACAAGGTAAAAGAGGCAGACCAAGACTAACATGGACGAGTAACATCAAAAGATGGACAAACCAGCCTATGACAACCTGCACCATCAAAGCAAGAGACAGAGCAGAATGGTGCTCCATGGTAGCCAACCTTCGTTGCGGAGATGGCACTTGATGATGATGATGAACTCTAAACACTATCTAGGGTACAAAGGGTGAGAATAGGCCACAGAAGAGTGGAAATAATAGATTTTTTCACTATTTTTAGCTACCTTCCCTAATGTAATTAGATCTTGTATCTTTCTTGTGTTTGTGTGACATATTTTTTTGTTTTCTAATGATACTGCTATGGAGACTGATGTATCATTGTTTTGTATTGTTCTCTGATTTAAGCTGTCATATTTCATCTTGTGCCCCACTTGCCGGCTTTGCCACTGAACTACAATTCTTTGCCTATTCTCATGCTTTTATTTATAACATTTTTAAAAATTTACAGATTATACTTTAAAAAAAAAATAAATAATTATTTCAAATACCATCGAAAACTAATTTATGGTCAAACCAATATTACTATACTTCTTCCTTTCAACTCCCTGTGGAGCATAGATCTTCAACAAACACTTTCCGGAGGTGAAGGCGCACCTCACTGGAGTAGAGCTGGAAGTTGTCAGTGCCCCAGAGCTGATGGTTTGCACCATGATCGGTGAACCAGAAACATCCAGACCCTGCTCCACCTCTCCATGGTGCCTACAATAACAGACTAACCTGTCTAGTCTGGCCAAATGAATAAGGATCGAAGAGGGAAGACAACCCGATACTCAAAAATCTTGTTGCGCCAAAAGCCGCAAATATCACTGTTATACTGCAAACCACAACAGAATGTAGACACGCCCACATAATGACCTTTTAGGGGTGGATGGTGAAGAAGACTCCTTTAGTCATCGGGTGAATGCAAGCAAGCAAGCACTTTCCATGCTCTTCTGTTTCTTGTCATTCTTTTAAGATCATTGCAAGTATTCCCAATCATCGTCTTTATTTTATCTCTTTGTCCACTGGTATTTGATTGGTACTTATCCATAATCTATATTAGTTATTTTGTCCTGCCATTTCCATCCTTTTATTCTGTTCAAGCATTCATAAATTGTTTGTATTTTCATGATTGTTCTTCATGTCATATAATAGAACTGATTTAACATTGGAGATGAAAATTTTTATTTTTGTATGTAATCTAATTTCTTTCAGTGTCCATGTGTTTTTTGTGTGCAAAAAATGTTCTTCTTGCTTTCTGTCTCTTTATTTTGGTATCATTCTCTGTTCCTCCTTTGTCTATATTACTGCACAGATAATTGTAAAATTGTATGTCTAGAAGAGGTAATATTACTATTGCATTACATTTTTTAAAAATATATTTTTTAAAAACTGTATTTCATGTTTCTATATAACTTTCCTCTTCAATCTCTGACAGGCAGAAGTATGGAAACAAAGTGTATTATACCAATATGGACTATAAAAATGGAGTCAGACGTTGAAGTGAGTTGATTGGTTAGTTTTGAAAGCCATTATTAAAAGAAGTGCTGAGCTGTTGCAACATAAATCTATATCTTGTAATTTTTTTCTTCTGAAATGTTTCTTTTTTACATCTGATGGACCAAATCTATGAAACAATTCCGAATAATATAAATCAATCACCACCCTTCCAGTGTTGTCAAACATCATCATTATGTGCCATACCAGTTGATGTAGGCAATCATGTCCCTTCACAATCTTCAATCCACAGTGCATCATATCAGTTCTGTTGTTGACTGTTTTCCATGCCATGACACTAAGGTATCTAGTATTTTCTCTCTTTGTCGTCTGCAATCTCTTCTTCCCTCCATATTACCAGTTGTGACCAAGTATTCATACTTTCCACTTCTCATGATGATGTGCACAAAAAATGTTGTTTCTTTCTGATGTTTCTTAGGAGCTCCCTTTTTCTGTTGGCCTCTGAGAATTTCCTTTTTGATTTTTTTTTAGCTGTCAAGGGAACTTTCAACATTGTTATTGCATGAGGCATTTTTCATTTTCTGAAATGCTGTTTTAGTAAAACACAGGTCCATAGTTTACTTTACCGTAAATCGTTCTTGAAAATTATCTTATTTAAGTAGTCTATGTTAGTTTTCATTGTCTCTCTTTTAATGTTCTTCATAGTGACTCTTGAGTTTGGATTCTTTCCTTTTATGTTTTCCATTTGAGGACTTGCTTTGTTGATTTTTTCCTCATTACATGCTGAAATATACCCACCTTTTCTTGATTATAGAAGATTGTAGACATTTGTTTTCAAATATTTCTTGTGTATTCTCCTCCTTTTATTGTTTTCGAACCTCACATGCATAAGTCACAAAAAATGGCTGATGATAAAATTTAGTTATATTTTCTAAGCTTCATTTTTGTGCTTATATTTCTTTTTTTAATTGCCATATTTTATCAGTTTCTGAAAGTCATTACTGCCTATACTATTGAGGTTTTAATTTAACTTTTTTGTGCCTATTTAACTTCCAAGATAATTCAGATATATACAGTTATCCTTATTTATTTTCCTTCCAGATATTCATTTTCTTTGGGTATTTAGATTCTACTTAACTCTCATGTTATTTTTTGTTAGCTTAACTCATGCTCTACTTTTCTACCAACCATTGAAGACAGAACACTTATCTTATTTTCTATGCATCAAATAGATATCATCATTGAGTGCCATCTCCACATCGAAGGTTGGCTACCAGGGAACGCCATTCCACTCTGTCTCTTGCTTTGATGGTGCAGATTGTCATAGGCTGACTTGTCCATCTTTTGATGTTACTTGTCTATGTTAGTCTTGGTCTGCCTCTGCCTCTTTTACCTTGTATTTTCCCTTCCAATATTACTTTTATTGGACTGTTGTGTCTTTTACATTGACCCAAAAATTTCATTTGTCTTGCTCTAATTGTGTTTAGTAGTTGTCTTTTCATTTTTAGTTGTTTTAAAACTTCCTCATTTGTTTTCTTTTCTTTCCACCCAATTCTACCTATTCTTCTATAAATCCACATTTCAAAGACTTAATTCTCTGTTCTGTTTTCTGGTCTAATGTCCATGTTTCTGCACCATACAGGAATATTGAGAAGATGTAACATTTTGCTGTTGTTAGTTTTAGCCCTGGTGTTATTTGTTTTAATGTTAGTATATTTTTCATGGCATTGAAATTACTTTTTGCCATACCTATTCTTTTATTTATTTCAGTTGTACATTTTCCATCACTGGTTATAGTATGCCCAAGGTAGTTGTAGTTCTGAACTGTCTGTAAATGTATTCCTTCAACTTTGATATTTAATTGTAGGTCTTAAGAATTTTCTTTGTTTATGATCAGTTTTAGTCTTTTTGATATTCATATCTAGTCCATACTTTTTGCTTGTCATGTTTATTACATTAAGTAATTGTTGTAGTTCTTTAGGATTTTCTGCTAGTGGTAAAGTATCATCAGCATATCTTAGGTTATTGATTATCTTCCCATTAATGTTTAGGCCTGGCATCTCAATGATGTTTTTAAAGATTTTGCTCACTGTATAGATTGAACATGTGCAGTTCGAACAGAGGAAGGACTGAGCGAATGTTTCCCAATAGAAACTGGGGTTAAACAAGGATGTATTTTATCGCCCTTGTTATTTGGAATTGTTATGGACTTCATAATGAAGAAATGCTGCACTGGTAATAAAGGCATCGAATGGATACAAGGAGACCATTTGGAGGACCTGGACTTTGCTGATGACATAGTTCTCATCAGCAATCAGATAAAAACGATGCAGGAAAACACAAATGAACTATCATCAATAGCCAGCAAAATTGGGCTTGAGGTCAATCATGAAAAGACTAAAGTCATGAAAAGTTTAATTCCAACAAGTGACAAAATATACATGGAAAACAAACCAGTAGAAGAGATCGATCACTTCATCTATCTTGGAAGTCACATTGATCGAGAAGGGGATACAAGCAAAGAAATTAGAATCAGACTGGCTAAAGCAGCAATGTCTTTCAGAAGCCTTGAAAAGTTGTGGAAATCAAAACTCATTAGCACAAACACAAAACTTAGGCTATTCAAATCAAATGTACTATCAACCCTTACGTATGCGTGTGAAAGCTGGAAAACAACAAGAGATATAGAAACAAAGTTGAACGCATTCGAAAATAAATGTCTAAGGAAAATACTTGGTATAGAATGGAACGAATTCAAAACAAACGAGGAAATTAGAGAAATCGCCAATCAACCACTAATATCTTCAGTAATAAAGAAAAGACGATGGTCATACGTTGGACATGTGATGAGAAGAGATAATAATCGAATAGCAAAGCAAGCCCTCATATGGGAAACAACAGGTAAAAGAAAAAGAGGAAGACCCAGGGAGACACTGAGAAGAACATTGATGAGAGAGGCAAGAGCAGCAGGAATCGGCTCCCTCAATGAGATAGAACTGCTTGCACAGAACAGAGACAGATGGCGAGATTTGATAAAATATCTTTAAAAGAAAACTGCTAGAACAAAAATTCATATAGGAGAAGGTGTATCTTGGTCTACGCCCTATGGACCGGTTACGGCTCGAAAGGTCAATAGATAGATAGATTGAACAAGCCTGGTGGTAGGATGCATCCTTGTCTTACTCCTCTTTTTATATCAATGGGTGTAGAGTTCTCTTTGTTATATTTTATTATTGCTGTTTGCTCCCAGTACAAATTAAATATCAGTTGTATGTCTGTGTCATCCAGATTTATATCTTTTAGGCAGTCTATTATAAGTTGATTATGATGTATTCTATCAAATGCTTTGGTGTAGTCTATGGAGCAGGCATATATTGGTTTGTTTACTTCTATGTACTTTTCAATAAATGTCCTCATGCTAAATATGGCTTCTTTTGTCCCACTGTTTTTCCTGAATCCGAATTGCTGCTCATCTAATTCAGTATTAATTTTATTCTGTATCCTTCCTTGTATAACGTTTAGTAAAATTTTGGTTACCTGGCTCATTAGGCTTATGGTTCTAAAATCACTGCATTCAACTGCACCATTCTTTTTAGGCAATGCAATGAAAGTTGATATTTTCAGTTCATTTGGCATGTATCCTGTATGGTATATGTCATTGCATATGTCAGTGATCACTTCAATGCCAAAATCTTCTAGCGCCTGTATCATCTCTATCTGTATATTGTCAGGTCCTCCTGCTTTTTCCTTTTTCATTGTTTTTATAGCTTTTTCTACTTCAGATTTCAGAATTTTATAAATGGTTTTTTGTCCCTTTCATCATGAGATAATTATATTATGTATTCCTGCCATCTATCGATTATATCTTTATTGTCTGTTAGCAAATATACATATATATATATATACATATATATATGGTCATCAAAATTAATGTATCCTAACAGTCTCAGAAGCCACAGAGTTTACTTCAGCCAGAGTGTTACTCAAGGCTGTGTCATCGTCGCTGTCCTCTTTGTGAGATATTATCAAGGACTTCATAACAGAACTGCCATATTTGACCTTCCTAGGCAGCAAAATGTCCAGTGATGGAGGCATAACATTAGAAATTGTGATATGTGTCACACTAGCATCGATTGCAATCAACACACTGACGAACATCTAGAGATCTAAAGTTCTCAGTAAATGAACAAAACTGACTTCTGTGTAACATCAGTGCTAACATATGGATGTGAAAACTGGAAATCCACCCATACTTTAGATAGGAAGTTAAATGCCCTTGAAAACAGTCTTGTGGGAGCATAAACACCATCGGTTGCAATAGCAACTTTCCAAATATGGAAAGAATATATTTCAATGAGCAGATAAGATATGAATTAAAACAATAATATGTATTGAGCTTTATAAGAAGAAGGCGTTGGAAATACATCAGTTATATGCTGAGATTGAATGAAGATAGAAAGACTTCATTATCAGGCATTCATGTGGGAACCATCTTCAGACCAAGAAAATTGCTACACAGAACAATTATTATTGAAGACTCAACCATAGAATTGAGAAACAACCAAGGACTACTGGAACTAGCATCAAATCGTCAATCTGTGAAAACTATGACATGCGCCCTATGTGCCATCTTCGGCCCAAGAGGAAAATGAATGAATATTATATATCTTAACATCAGAATGTTATATATATTAACATCAAGTATTATGACTCATTTTAATATAAGCTTCAAAAGACTGGAGTTTATTTGTTCTAATCATTATTACAACCCCAGTCAGATACTACAGGTAGTAAAGCTAAAGACTATAAAAATCTACACCCAACAAAGCAAATCTTATCCAAAGAATGTTTGGCCTCTTAGAAACCCTGAATTCTGATACTGACGCTAATAAAAATATACATATGGTGGCATTACCATGTGTTATACAGAAAAAAATGTTTATTATATCCTCTCTTGTGATAGACAATTAACATCATGCCACAGTCACTCTCTAGTGATAGACACCACAGTCTCTCTCTCTAATGGTAGACAATTAACATCACACCACAGTCACTCTCTAGTGCTAGACAATTAACATCATACCACAGTCTCTCTCTAGTGCTAGACAATTAACATCATACCACAGTCACTCTCTAGTGCTAGACAATTAACATCATACCACAGTCACTCTCTAGTGCTAGACAATTAACATCATACCACAGTCTCTCTCTAGTGATAGACAATTAACATCACACCACAGTCACTCTCTAGTGATAGACAATTAACATCACACCACAGTTACTCTAGTAAATGCAATGATTTAATCACTGTTATTCTACAATCTTGACTGGACTGCAAGAAAGTAAAATGTTCTCATTCAGGAAGGGAAATAAAACTAGTAAATAGTTTGAGATCATATCATTCTGGAGTTTTTCAGTGAGGATGATCTGTTGACTAACTTTAATATACCAGGCAAAATTTGGAGCAAATAGAAATGAAAGATGAAGATGAAATCTTTATAAGATAATTAAAACATGTTCACCAGAGATACGAGGAAACTGTTGCTAGACCTCTCAAAAGTCATTACAAAAAGAGATTGATTAGTTCAATAATTGTTGCAGGGAGAAAAACAATTATAAATTCCTCAAATTCATTGAAATTTATAAGATGTAGAGATATTTAAGCTTTGTAAACTAACTATGTAGCTGCAAAATATTTTACAAGATATTATGTTTTAACATTTGTAGACAAATATAATGAACAATTTACAATACAAATAATAGCATCATTTGTTATTACAGTCTGAAGTCAAAGTTGAAAGACAAATTCCATTTCTTCGTGATGTACTGAAACAAGAATGTGATGATGACGTGAGTATGTTTATTGATTTGTTTGTTGCATAGCAAATGTGCATGTACATTATATTTAGTTCATGGGACATATAATATGTTCACATATATTCCAAATAAATTCTGTATCTTGATTTCATAACACATACACTTGATAATGGTTTATTTTTATGTATGTTTATTCATGCTACAGTTCTGTCACTGTTATTTGTAAATTAGAAACTTATTGAACTCTTTCAGGACTTTGGCAGACTTTTGGGTTTTCTTTAAGTTCAGACCAGATCAATTTTCAGTTTACAAAAATTCCATCACATCTTTTTTTTACAATTTCACGCAATAATATAATTAGACGTGGTACATTTTATACGTCACCGGAAAGGAAAGCGGTTGAAGAAAATTAAAATAGCAATCTATTGATAATATCTGAAGGAAAAAGATATATTATTTAATATAAATAGTATACAAATATTCAAAGGCAGTAATTTTCAATTCAGAACATCATTTTTCACGCACCTCTATTTTTCCCTGACTAGAAGCATGTTGCTGTCCATTCTTCTCATAAATTATACACAAACTAACCCAAAGTTCTTCAAAATACACTTTACTTGATACATTTATGTCCACAAATAATGAAATTAGGCACAGGAAATGTTGTGGGCATTATTTTTCAGAAAAAACACACATTTACACTGAAAATTCAACCACTATAGCTATATAACAAAGAAAATACCATGTGGTAATCGAAATAATAGTTGAGCGTATTCAAAAATAAATGTCCAAGGAAAATACTTGGTATAGCATGGAATGAATTGAAAACAAACAAGGAAATTAGAGAAATCACCAATCAACCACTAATATCTTCAGTAATCAAGAAAAGATGATGGTCTTTTGTTGATGACATGTGATGAGGAGAGATAATAACTGAATAACAAAGCAAGCTCTCATGTGGGAAACAACAGGTAAGAGGAAAAGAGACCGACTCAGAGAGACACTGAGAAGAACATTGATCAGAGAGGCAAGAGTATTTGGGTCTATGAGCTGGGTACGGCTTGAAAGGTCAATAGATAGATAGACCCGAAGTAAGGAATTATGAAGCTTCCTCTACACAATATTGAATACAAGTATTGGTGAATATCTATATTCAGAATCATTACTTAACTTTAAAATATTCAACCGTACTTGGTCTGAGCCGATGTGTCTGGTTTGGATTTGGCACTACCTTCATAAGTGGAGCCATTGTGTCGGTTAGTGGTTCAGAAAGATTTAAACTGAATTGACAGTTTTTAGACAGCAAACTTGTTACAGCACTGCATATAAGCATGTCAGAAAATGAATAAAATTGCTTTACTTATGTAAGTTTAGAAATAACTTACTATTGAATGCACATTTTGCTACCACAAGACCCTCTCACAGTGTTGCCAGCTTGTATTTTAGTTTATTGAATCCTTAGCTCCACATGGTAGTATTCACCGATAATAAAAATTGATCAGGGCTAATTTTATGTGACTGTGACATAAAGATAATGCCACAAACACCTGTTACAGAAGTGTTCAATATGTGGTGAACATATGTGGCCATCCCCAATGAATGTCCTTGGATATGCTGTATGGGATATGTCATCAGATTTGAGCTGACCGATACTTACTTTCAACATTTATTGTGATAGGTTATACCAACTTTTTTATGGAAGTACTTCAGCCATGCAGACTTATAGAAGATTATGAGTTTTGGTTTATTGTAAATTTATAAATTTAGTTTGTCCTACATTGATGAGAATAAAGTAGCCACAAGATTGTGTTTTCACAAGAATTCTCTAGGTATTGCATGTCTATTGATTACTAGACATGGATCAAACTGTGCACTTACAAACAATAGGTCTGAGCTCTAGGAAGATATCAACATGAACAGATAATAAAATGTTTTGATATGTACATATTCTTATGAATGATCTAGTTTAAGAACTGAAGTGACATATTACCTTCAGTTAGTGCTATCTCTGCTCATTTCTTCAATGTTATATTGTAACCAACTCTAAAATTATTATAATTTGTCTTTAGGGCCAGGTAATGAAGAATGAAGCCGACATGATGGAAGAAAGTGATATATCCTCTGTCGTGAAGGCTGCAAGACCTACTTCAGTACTCCTTTCTGGTACTGAAAGCTTTCTATGTAAGTTTCTACTTGTTATCAATAGAATGTAAATATATTTTTTGACTCCATAGTTATTATATTTTTAATTTTTACGGGGAAAATATTTCGGACATAGAGAGGACCTTCTTGTAACATTGAAAAGAGATATATGTTTGTGTGTGCGTGCATGTTATTTTTATTTTTTCTTCTCACTTCATGTGGATGGTGTCTCTCCAGTCCACACTTACTTCCAAGACAATCTCTGGTACACATTTTTAGATGTTGGATTGAATTCAAAGCCCTGTTGGTCTGTAAATATTTGATGAATGTGGGAATTGAATCCAGAACTTTTTATGAAGTAGTGAGATGACTAACCACTCAGGTTCCAAGGCTGAAAGTGGATTGTGTACATAAGGAAATGTGTTGGTGATAATAAAGAATAGACAGGGAAATGTGCTAACTATGATACATAGCAAGTTATCCAGTATATTCAAGGCACTACGTGCCATGAAGATGAATTGAGATGGCAAATAAGATAGTTATTGCACTGAACGACTGCAGAGAACCTAAATCACTTTACTCATGTAATGGATTGTACAAGGTTCTTAACAGGGAAGTGCAAGAGATGTGAATATTTTCTCCTCTCACTTAATGTGTATGGTGTCTCTCCTGACCACACTTACTTCCAAGACAATCTCTGATACACATTTTTAGAGGTTAGGTGAAATCCAAAGCCCTGTTGGTCTGAAAGTATTTGCTGAATATTTGAATTGAATCCAGAACTATGTAGTAGTGAGTGCACTGACCATTCAGGTACCAATGCTAAATTGGAATGTGCAGAGAAAGAAATGTGATGGTGATAACAAAGAACAAACATGGAAATATTTCAAACAAATGCACAATCTGGCACACAACTCACACCCAATAACATTCAATGAGAATTTAGGAATCAGTCACACTAGCTACATTTAGTTGACTCGTATGTGTATGCTTGTAATGTATCTGTTATTGCTAGCTATTATTTCAAACTCTGTGCCCTGTTTCACCTTGTGAGTTTATTTATTTCATGAAAATAAAGTATTGACATTTAATTTTCATATTTAGATTGTGAGAAATGTCAGCTGAGATATGAAGGAGACTGCCCTAAACATGGACCGTTAGTCTATAATGATAATACTGAGGTAAAATATACAATTAAAACTGGAATATTCTTTCATTTCATTTAAATTATTATAATATAATGTTAATTAGAGTAATGAAAATGTTCCGAAAGAGGTCAAAGCAAAATAGAGAGCTAATTTCCAATATTAGGAAGAAGCAATCATTATTTTTTGGCCATGTAATAAGAAAAGAACAACTGGAATATATTGTAACAAAATTTTAAAAATTGAGGGATGTAGAGGGAAGCAAAGAGAAAAAGTAACAGACAGCTTAAGAGAATAGCTTGGCAGAAGGTCAACAATAGAAATGATAAATAACTGTTGAGATCGAAAGTTGTGAAGCGACATAATCACCTGTGACAGCATGCCCGGTACTTGATGATGATGATATTGTTAATTGTGGTTGTGTAAATGAGACATAGCAATCACTAGTTATATTATCACTTATCCATGTTAGTTATGGTTATAAAGTATAGATCTTTCAACATCTTAGGATATAAATTTGTTAGGCCACACCAACAGCTATGTCCTGTTTCATCAACATTGTGTCATGATCTATTTTAACATTGTAATCTCCATTTGTTCTCAGATAAGTCAAGTTGAAAACTACAGTCAAGATTATAGCCCCCAATTTCAGCAGCCTACAAGCAAGCTTGATCAAATGTCGGGAAATAAAAGATTGTTTAATTCTCTAGTTCAGGAAAATCATATTGATGATGGGCACATATCTAATAAAAGAGCCCACAGAAAATCACATGCTACGGATAAGCTTTGTTTTGGGGATCAAAAAACAAACAATAGAACACATATAGGAGAGAAGCCTTACACATATGATATATATGGTGCATGCTTTTCTGAACTTCTAAAAAGAGACAAAAGAACACATTCAGGGGAGAAACCTCTCATATGTGATGTGTGTGGTGCGTGTTTTTCTAAACTTGCAATACTAAAAGAACACATGAGAACACATACTGGAGAGAAGCCTTACATATGTGATATGTGTGGTGCATCGTTTGCTCGACTACAAACTCTAAAATCACACATGATGACACATACAGGGGAGAAGCCTTATACATGTGACGTGTGTACTGCATGTTTTGCTGAGAGTTCACAACTAAAAAAACACAAGAGAAGGCACACAGGGGAGAAGCCTTACACTTGTGATGTGTGTGCTGTATGTTTTGCTGAACGGAGATCACTAAGAGAACACATGAGAACACACACCGGGGAGAAACCTTTCACATGTGATGTGTGTGATGCATGTTTTATTCGGATGAAAATGCTAAAATCACACATGAGAACACATACTGGAGAGAAGCCTTACACATGTCATGTGTGTGGTGCATGTTTTGGTCAAAGGGTACATCTCAAATTCCATAAGAAAACACATGCAGGAGAGAAACCTTTCATGTGTGTTATGTGTGGTGCATCTTTTCCTCAACTTGGAAAACTAAAAAGACACATAAGAACACATACAGGGGAGAAGCCTTACAGATGTGAAATATGTGGTGCATGTTTTGTTCAACTTGGTGTATGTAGAGCACACATGAGAACACATACAGGGGAGAGACCTTACAGATGTAATATCTGTGGTGCATGTTTTGTTCAAGGTAGTGCATGTAGAACACACATGAAAACACATACAGGGGAGAAACCTTACATATGTGATGAATGTGGTGCATGTTTTGCTCTACTTGGACATCTAATAAGACACAAGAAAAAACATATAGGGTTGAAACCTTACAAATGTGATATGTGTAGTGCATGTTTTGCTGAAGCTCAAACTCTAAAAACACATAAGAGAACACATACAGGGGAGAAACCTTACACATGTGATAAATGTGGTTCATGTTTTGCTCAACTTGGACATCTAAAAAATCACACAAAAGTACATACAGGGGAGAAGCCCTACATATGTGATGTATGTGCTGCATGTTTTGCTCAAAGTAATAATCTAAAATTACACATGAGAACACATACAGGGGAGAAGCCTTACATTTGTGATATGTGTGGTGTATGTTTTTCTGAACTTAAAAAACTAAAAATACACAAGAGAACACATTCAACGGAGAGACCTTATAAATGTGATGTATGTGGTGCATGTTTTGTTCTCGTTCAATATCTAAGAAAACACAAGAAAATACATACAACGGAGAGGCCATACAAATGTGATGTATGTAGTGCATGCTTTACTCAACCTGGAGCACTAAAAACACACATGAGAACACATACAGGTGAGAAGCCTTACAAATGTAATGAATGTGGTGTGTGTTTTGCTCTAATTGGACAGCTAAAAAGACACAGGAAAACACATACAGGTGAGAGGCCTTACAAATGTGATATGTGTGCTGCATGTTTTGCTGAACTTCACAATCTAAAATCACATTTGAAAATACACACAGGAGAGAAGCCTTACAAATGTGATGTATGTTCTGCAAGTTTTGCTGAACTTCAACATCTAAAAAGACACAAGAGAATACATACAGGGGAGAAGCCTTACAAATGTGATATGTGTGGTGCATTTTTTGCGCTACTTCAAAATCTAAAAACACACAAGAAAAGGCATACAGGGGTGAAACCTTAAACATGTGATATGTGTAGTGTATGTTTTGCTCTAATTCACAATCTAAAAACATACACAAGGTTAAAGTCATGTGAATATTTGATGAAGCAGGCTTTCTTCATACATTCTGAATGCATTACCAATGCCTTCTTTTGAGGTCATAGTTCGTTCTTTAGTTTTGTCTCTTAATATATTTTGAAATGTATTCTCTCCAATTTATTGTTTAGATTCTTTAATTTGTAAATCCTATCTAAAGTTTGGGTGAATTTCCAGATTTATCATCCAAATGTGAAAGTAGAGGTTTAGTGAATAAGTGCCATGTTGTGTTGGTGATTTCATTCTTCAGTGTCTCATATCTACTTCTTTTCTTCCTCATTTTCATTTTGGTGTCAGAGGTATAGTATGCATTTCTTACTCTTCTTTTGACTTCTACTGCTATGTTTCTTATTGCTTCTAACATTTCATATATCAAATCTTTTTCGTGGTCAACACTTGAATCTGTTCTCAATACTTTTATTGTTGACTCTTTGTGTCATATTTTTATTTTTATTTCCAGACTTCTACGTGGTTCACATATTAGTTACTTTATTTTGTCTGTTCTTGTTGTTTCTCTTGTTTGTATTTCATCTCTTTATTTATGTCTAAATGTGATCATCACCATTTTATTGTCTATAATATTGGGAACAGTGTTACTGTCAGTTACTGGTAACGAATAATAATACATAAATATTATTATATGGGGAACTTCCGAGGCGATAATAGGGAATAATAGAACAAATAAGTATGTGTTAGCACTCGGAAAAATTAACAGACAAACAACAACAGAAAAAAACGAAGAACAATATATGGTCCGAAGTGGGATCGAACCCGTACTCCCTGGCACCGCGCCTTGCCACGAGAGGCCGAACGCTTGGCACACTGCCACTCAGCCAACTAAAAAATTGGCTATTGTAGTAGTGTCTTCCACGAAAGGCGCTCTCAATGACTATAGCATAGGGTAACGATCACAGACCGGAAATAAATTGTATATTTGTACTTTCCTATTAATGCAAGTATCTCCCAGTAGGGCTGAATACTTGTGTTGTAGACAAACATTTATTGGACGAAACAGCACGAATAGTAGTTTCCAGTGGTTATATACTGGTAACGAATAATAATACATAAATATTATTATATGGGGAACAAAAAGGAATAAATAAGGAATAATATTATTTGTTCTATTATTCCCTATTATCGCCTCGGAAGACACTACTACAATAGCCAATTTTTTAGTTGGCTGAGTGGCAGTGTGCCAAGCGTTCGACTTCTCGTGGCAAGGCGGGGTGCCAGGGAGTACGGGTTCGATCCCACTTCGGACCATATATTGTTCTTCGTTTTTTTCTGTTGTTTGTCTGTTAATTTTTCCGAGTGCTAACACATACTTATTTGTTCTATTATTCCTTACTGTCAGTTACTCTTTTCTTGTTCTGTTTTCTTTGTTAGTTTGAAATCTATCTTGCTTCTAGAGGTTGGGTTATTCCAATTGTACTAGGTATATGCTTGCAGCTTGCTGTGTTTGGAGAATATGTTGGTGATGAACATGTCATTTTGATTTCTTTTAACTGTTTTATCACTAAAGGATCCCAAGGATATCTCCTTTTTCATTGTTGTATTTCCCTTGCCTTCTGTTAATGTCTCCTGTCACTATGTCATCACTTTTATCAGTCTTGTTGGTAATTTCCTTCAATGTTTCTTAAAATTCTTCACTGTCTTTTTTGTTGTTACACAGAGCATAGGTTTGTTAAGTTGCTTTTCTGTCTTTTAATATTATTATATGAAGGCACTAAAATAGACCATTTTTATAAATGAACATTTTGTTATTGAAGTTTCTGAAAGTGTAAAAGTATGATAGAAGGAATGATAGTTGATAGAACATGTTTGAGATGGCCATAAGATATTATTTAGTAAGGAGACTGTGTGGTCTTGAGGTAAGACAGTAGCCTCTGGTCAAGAAGAACCCAGTTCTTTTTCTCTTCCTTTAGTGATCAGCTTATGACTGTGCATTTATTAAACATCTAGACCAGCATGGGTTACAAACAAGATGAAGTGTTTAAGGTGTCCACCAGTTCCCATTTACTTGTCATGTAGAGTTGTTTCTGTGGACCATATTTGTGTTCTTAGAGTATTGAGATTGCTGCAGTCCTGTAGGATAAGCTCTGAAGTTTATCTGGATGCTCCACAGTCGTACGTTGCAAAGTCAGAGTCCTATCTTTTGTAGGTGTGCTCTCATGCTGTAATAACCTGTTCATGTCTGCTGACTTTCTTTAAGCTGTCATGTTCTGGTTCATATTTTCTATGTGACTACTCTGTTTTCCTAGCTTGTTTTATGATTTTTTTTTTTTTTAATAATTTCTTTGAGGCTGTGGGGTAGATTGGACTATTGAAGGCTCTCACCTGCTTCTGTGAATTCATCTGCTTCTCATTTCCAGGAATGCTACATTGTGCCAGTATCCACTGCATGGCTAGTTCTGTCTTTTATGATTGTGAATATATATTCCTCTTTATTTACTGAATGAGTCAGGCAGACTCTATTTCTGGTTAGACATCTCTTGTATGACTGACCTTGCATATCACAGAGGATGAACATTTTTTTAACTTGTTCAGTGTTGAGGGCTTGTATGACTTTTTGGAGTCCCTTTATCTCTGCTCTAAAGTTTGTGCACCTTTCTCTTACTGGAAGAAAGTGTGCTTTTGACTTTCTACTTGGGTACGTTATATAGATATCACTTTTTCCCTTCCTCTGTGCTTCTGTTGCAGATCCATCTGTGAATACACATATCCCTGGAGTATTTTTCTTGGAGTAGTTGAACATCTAGGATTATATTTGTTTTGTTTTCATGTTTGGACCATAGTTTAGCTGTGAGGGCATCACACAGATCTTTCTAATACATATTCATGTTGTCTAAAGGTTTCCCTTGCAAGATGATTTTGGCTCTTCTTTAGGAATGTTTTTTTTTGCCTTGAAATGACATTATTGTGCAGTGGGTGGTCTGGTGGCATTTTGAACTTTTCAAACTGGATGAGTGCTAGAGGCTGAAGATTGCTGTTTTCTCAATTGTTATGAGGGGGGGTACTTTTCATTGTGGAGCCTCGGTGCCTGAATCGTTAGTGTGCTCACTTCCTGACCTGAAGGGTTCGATCCCCAGCAGTGGCAGATTTTTTTTTGGACTAACAAGGCTCCGGGGTTCACCCAGCCTCTAAAAATGGGTACCAGATATTTTTCTTGGAAGTTACCGCGACCTTATGACCCAAAAAAAGTATGGTGGTCATAGAAATGTATGGTCACTAACACCATATTCCCTGTACCCCTAGCAAAGCGTGATGGGAACCTTTACTTATTATTTACTTTTCAATGCTCCCGGGATTGTTCTGAGTGCCAGGTTTTGGACTTTATCTAAAAGAAAAACAATGAAAACCTGGACATCTAATGAACTAGATAAAGCAATGGTTTTGTGGTTCCAACCAAGGGACAGAGGGAATTCCCGTATCGGTGAAACACTTCCTCTGGCTGGCTGAATAGGTTTATGGAAAGGCATGGATTTCATCAGATCACCATTCAAGGAGAAACACTCAGCAGTGATGAGCAAGCAGATAAAATACCACATTTTCAGCATTTCATAGAAAAGGAAGGTTTAAAACCTTAATCTATAACGCTGACAAAACAGGATTGTATTGGAAGTATTTGCCAAGGAAAGCTTGAGCGTTTGAACGGGAAGTAATTCCTCAAGGACATCAGACTCAGACACAACTTCTTCCGATTTTGTGTTGAGATAATGCATTCAAGTCTAATTATTTTTTTAAAAATCCTTTGTGTATCGGAACTACATGAAAACTCAGATCTTTCACTCAAGTTAAAGAGGTAGAATAATTTACCTGGGATAACACCAATGAGGAAGGTGCAGTCATCTATACAAACAGATCCGTAATATATGGCCTTTTTGTTTTGTCAGACGGTCTAGTGGAGGCTATTGTGTATTTTTTTGAGGTTTGGTTTTTGTCGAACAGCTTCTCTCGTGGCTGATTCTACCAATGTTTGACAAACACACGCGGTCACATAATGAACAAGTCAGGCTCGGTTAAGTTGGTTATTTTGTCCTGCCAATTGATGTGCATTATTTTGTGGAGACCGTAATACAGCACATTTAAAACACACTCAGCAGACACAAAAAAAGTCAAAGAAGATAGTGGTGTCTACGTTATTACCACGAATAACATGATGATGGCAGTGACCAGGGCATTTACCCTTACCATTAAGGGGAGGCTAAGACCAATAATAGAACTACAGTTAGCGATTCTCAAATGGGATTTAAAAAAAAAAACAGGATGTACTGACGCTCTATTCACCTTAAAACAGCTATCAGAAAAAACGACATAAAACAATCAGTATTTGTACATAACTTTTACTGACCAGAAAAGTGCAATCGACTGACTGAACAGAACAACTATGTGAGATACTAACAACATACGCAGTAAGCCAACATCTAACGAACCTAATTAAAAGCCTCTCAACATCAACTGCACAGTCAGAACAGCATCAAGTTATCCCCCTATTATTTATTGCATATATATAGACTATATATGCAAGTTAGCCAACCAATCAGAGATAGAGGAGATCAACCAACTTCTATTTGCAGACGATCAGGCACTAATACATTGAAAAATAGAAGACCTACAAGAACACCTAAATAGACTCAACATAAACAAAACAGAAGTTATGAATATCGTAAAAGAGGATAGAACATCAACACACCTATAGACGGCAGACAACTAAAACAAGTAGATGAATTTTAAATACCTAAGAAGTTTAATGACAAACTGCAATTCACAAACAGCAGAAATAGACTCACGATGCAACAAAGCTTGTCAAATCATTGGACAACTATCGCAACTATTGTCCAACAAGGAAATAACTAAAGAGGCAAAACAGGTACCTTACAATACAATCTTCATCCAAACGTTGTGCTGCCAATGTCATTCCCTTTACTCTAGATGCAAGAACAATAAGAAAAATAACTTATACTGAGACGAAATGTGTTAGACGAATGATAGGAAACAGTCTGAAAGACAAGATCTAGGAATAACCCCCTCCGTAGCATATATATATATATATAAAAACAAATAAAATGGTTTGGCAACGTGACAAGGCAGAAAGATCAAAACAACACAATGAGCCTTCAATAAACAGTGCGATAACATCAGACCCTTGGTGTCAACCACAAAAAAGATGAAGTAACGAAATGTTAGAAACACTAGGAAGCATAACAGGAAAAGACCGCAAATTGTATCTCCCCTCTGCTGAAAGGCTAACGAGAAAAGAAAGAGAAGAAAAATAAGTACAATCTATGTTTAGCGGCCAATTCTTCAATGAGAGAGAGAGAGTGAAACCAGTTCTTGGTGTATTCGTGACGTCAGAAACCCGTTGGAGTATCAGATTAGAAGCTGCTGATACATGATCAACTAGAACACTTGGTGAACTATTAGAAAATATTGCAGATGATCAGCTTGGACATTCAAATACATGAAGTGATACAATTCAGTTGTTACAACCGATTTTAACATTTGAGTTTTTGGTTCTTATTTGCTTCTGGAAAACTATATATGTCAATATTGATAGGTTCAGACAAGGCTTAAGGACCTGACCGTGAGTTTCCATATTGCTGTTCAAGATATTCAGGCTTTACGAGGGTATTTCCTAGAAAACAGTGATGCCAGGTGCAAGATTTCGCTTGAAGAAGCAAAGAAACAGTACACTATTTGTGATGTCCAAGTGGAGAGACGGCAGAGGAAGAAGAAGATAATGCCTGGAGAAACAACAGAGGATGTAAGGCTCACAGCAGAAAATGAAATGCTACGACTGGTGAAAAAGTATGATTTAACAAAATACACACAGAAATCTGATTCATCAGCTTGAAGAAACTGGACTCCAGCTTTCGCTTTCAATTTAGACATTTTCCGAGGAATTGATGTAAAGGTAAAGTACGTAACTTCAACCGGCGTCTTAGATCGCGAGTTTTCATCCATATGCGCTCGGCCGCCTATCCAGAAGTGTTCCGGGACTTCTGGATCGTGTCGCTTCAAGCATAAAAACTCATGATGCGAGGCAGCATTCCTTACCTTCCCAGATTAATATCCTGGAACCTATTTCTGTCAGAGGCTGGATCAACCACGGTGGGGGGGGGGGGGGGGGGTGTGTGGTATTTTTTTCCCCAACCACGAGTACAACTCACACTGTTTTCAGAGGGAATCGAACATGGGTTGTTCAAACGTCAGTAGCCTAATCGAGTGGTTTTCCCAACTAGTCTACCGAGGCCCCCAAACTGATGTGCACAATGAACGTAGTTGAAACAGAGATGCATTTTTATAGGGACCTTCTGTGCTTGGAAATGCTCAGTGAAATATTATACTGCAAACGGATACTCAAGACACGAGCTGATGTTAAGCTTTCAACACCAGAGGACCTGCTTCACTTCATTGTGCAGTATAGGGATGATGTACTTCCAAATCTGATAGTTTGTATTCAGATATTACTGAATTTTGCAACATCCATTGCCAGCTGTGGAAGGTCTTTTAGTTAAAACTTATCCTGTCCTACCTGAGATCATCCATGGGACAGGAAAGATTGTCAGCCTAGGCTTTGCTGAGTGTGGAATGGGAGGTTACCGACAGCATCCATTTTGAGGAACTAATCGATAAATTTGTAGCAGCAAAGGCAAAGAGAATCTCTCTTTTATGTTACATAATTACATCTAAAGCATTACATCAACCTATTCCTTTTACTTTATGTTAACTCTTCATTTTATTATATCGAAAGCAATGTTTTAAACAAATTCAAAACAAATAAGGAAATTAGAGAAATCGCTATTCAACCATTAATATCATCAGTAACAACAACAAAAAAGATGATAGACATATGATGAGAAGAGATAATGACCGAACAGCAAAGCAAGCCCTCCAGTGGGAAACAACAGGTAGGAGGAAAAGAGGTCGATCCAGGGAAACACTGAGAAGAACATTGATCAGAGAGGCATAAAAAATCTGCTCCCTAAATGATATTGAAATGCTTGCACAGAACAGAGATAAATGGCGAGATTTGATAAAAGATTTTTTTTATAAGGATTGAGACTGCTAGAAAGAAAATTTAGAAAAAACGATTATCTGGGTCTATGCCCTATGGGCCGGCAACGGCTCGAAAGGTCGATCGATATATAATATTTTAAGTTTTCACAATGTTTTATTTGACTAATATTTTAATTTCAAAGAATTCTGCATTAATTTTTTACATGCATTCTTGATTCTCCAATCAACCACTAATATCTCCAGTAATAAAGAAAAGACGATGGTCATATGTTGGATATGTGATGAGAAGAGATAATAACCGAATAGCAAAGCAAGCCCTCATGTGGGAAACAACAGTTAAGAGAAAAAGAAGGCCCAGAAATATGCTGAGAAGAACATTGATGAGAGAGGCAAGAGCAGCAGGAATCAGCTCCCTCAATGAGATAGAGCTGCTTGCACAGAACAGAGACAAATGGCGAGATTTGATAAAATATCTTTAAAAGAATTGAAAACTGCTAGAACAAAAATTCATATGAAGGAGTTTCTTGGTCTACGCCCTATGGGCCTGCTACGGCTCGAAAGGCCAATAGATAGATAGATTCTTGATTCTGTCATTCCCTTTTATTCAATTTTATCTTCAAAATACCATTGTTATCTTAATTATTTTATGTCTTTTCATTCTCTTCATGCCATAAAAATAATCCATGAAGTGCAGGTTTTCATGTTCTAAAACTTAAAAAAATTCCGGAAAAGCATGGCGAACTCCCTAATGGCTCACACCTTGTCACAATGTAGCAAAAAACTGATTTAGTCCTCGGCCGCTAAATCCCTGGCTACACCTCTGGTCAACACCAACAAATCTGTCTTTGTCCAACAGAAGCACTGTCTCCTAAAGTTTGACCCTGACAATTTCTGGTTCCATCTTTGCGGGAAAAGAAAACAGGATAGTAGAGAGGCTGTGCGTGAATTATCTGTCTGCTACTGGAACTGCACTATTGCGAAACAAAGAAATCCGGCTCTTGGATTTTAATAAACTGCTTCTACAGGAGAAGTAAAGTACCCCCGTCACCCATGTGGTGTTAATGACCCTATATTTTACAGACCTTCAGCACATGATTTTTGGGGTAATTTGGTCGGTATTACGCCAGTGCTGCTTTACTTTCCCAGAAAAAAAAATCCGGTACCCATTTAAGGCTGGATGAACCAGGAAGCCGTCGGTTGGGATCAAACCCTACCCTTGTCCTTTGTAGTCCAGTTCACTAACCACTGAGCTATCGCGGCTCCCTCTACAGGAGATGTGGGTATGTACAATTAATGACAGGGAACCGCGATAGCTGAATGGTTAGTGAACTGGACTACAAAGGACAATAGGTAGGGTTCGATCCCAACCGGGGTTCACCCAGCCTTTAATGGGTACCGGCTTTTTTCTGGGAAAGTAAAGTGGCACGGGCGTATACCAATGACATTACCTCAAAAATCATGTGCCGAAGGTCTATAAAAATTATGGTCACTAACACCATATTCTTTATACGCCACTTGGCGTGACGGAACACTACTTTTTTTTTTTTACTTACAATTAATGTCAGTGGTTATCGCTGCTACACAATTACGGTGAGAGACAACCACTATTGTCAGCCCATTATATTAGAGATACCATACTGCACACAGTCTTGAAAATAGAAGCCTGGGATAAAGACAAAAAGTAGTTGCAAAGACTTCAAATCTCTGTGAATGGGGGATTGGTTGGTTTCGAGACTGAGAGGTTGTGAATTCAAATTCCGGCTGCAGCTGCTGGGATTTTTATTCATGATTTTTCTCTGCAGCAACTATCTTTGGTCTCAATAGCATGGCCCGGGTTGAAATGTCAATTATATATCAACGGAAAGAATATGAGTGCTTCCGAAGTTGGAGATATCTGCCTGTACACAGAAGATTTAGTTGCTAGTCTCTAGGGACTTCAACAGAGGTGAAAGCTGGCAAAACCTAAACAAACCGAATAGGAAAAAGGGGAACACTATCAACATGTCTGCTTTCCTCACTGAAGGTGATCGAAGATTGGAGTTTTTGTGTGCACGATCTAGAGGAACTGCCAGGTGACAATTTGCTGTTGTCTGGTGATTTCAGCACATGGAAATGTACACTGGGGTAACCCCCAATGACAATGTCTGTGGTGTAGTCTTAGATTCTACTCTCACAGATACAGACCTGACCGTAGTAAACTGTGAGCTGATGACACAACTCGCGAACAGGTCAGTGGATTTACACTCAAACACTACCTTGTTTTCGACTAATGTTCAACTTGACATCTGTTGGGGTCGCTTCAACAAGAATGGCTGTGATCATCTACCCTGTGCTGTTGGCATCCATAAGGGAATGCCGATGAAACCCAGACGGATAAGGCGTCCTTTCGGCATAATCGATCAGAATCACCTGTGTTAAGGCAACTACGTCAACGGACACCTAGCAAAATATGTATCTTGGCATTTAGACCTCCGTGGTGACCACAGGAGGTAGCGTTGGTCTGGCTCGAGAAGAGGTGCATGTAGTTAAATGTTAGAAAACGAGCACGTTCTCAGAGACGTCGTACAGGACTTTTGGGGCGCATTTGTGAGGTGTGATGGGGAAGGAGGTTAAAAGAAGGTACAGGAAAAAAATGGTGGAAAACAATATATATTATATATATATATATATAGACAAAAAGTGGTGGGGGAACCAAAACTAACCATGGAAACGATGGTCGGGCATGATAGGTATTGTAGTTGATTCGGCATATTGTAGGTAGTCTAAATTATAATAACACACACACATTTATATATGAAAGAAACAGAAAACGTCAAATGAATATGTCTGGTTATTTTTATTGTGTAATGTCTTCATTCACAAAATGCACTGATGATAATGACAAGGTTTGTCCTCATCTTTTTAATGTCATCCTTCTCAAACATACAGTTATGTTGTACTGACAAAGCATAAAACAGATAAATAAAAGACATATATGTCCTCGGTATTGATTATATGTATATTCAACATCTGTTCCCTAACTGTAGATTAGCCAAACCAGGGGCACATTTTGATAAACAAGCATGCACACAACTATGACCTTTTCTTGTCTGATTGATACCATTTTTACAAATTTATTTTATATGAAAAATGAGATATCCACTATAAGAAAGACATACACAATAGACATGTGTAAGTCTTTTTCCTTTCTTATATGTGCTCTCTAGTATTTTTAATATGATCACAGTTTACCATACCTGCAGTACATGCATCACACATGTAAAGCTTTTACCCTGTATCTGTTCTATTGTGTTTTAGTACTTCCAGTTGAGCAAAATGTGCAGCAAACACATCATGTGTTACTTGTGTGTTTTAAGTTTTGAATTCTCATGAAAACGTGCAGAACACACATCGTCTGTGTAAGAATACTTCAGTGTATGTGTTCTTTTGTGTCATTTTAGATCTGAAATGTAAGCAAAATATGCAGCACACAAATATCACATCTAAGGCCTCTCCCCTGTATGTGTTCTCTTGTGTCTTTGAAGTCTTCCAAGTTCAGGAAAACACGCACTACACACATCACATTTGTAAGGTCTCTCCCCTGTATGTATTCTCTTGTGTATTTTTAGTGTTCCTGTTAAAGCAAAACATGCACCACAAACATCACATTTGCAAGGCTTCTCCCCTGTATGTATTCTCTTGTGTCTATGTAGTCTTCCAAATTCAGGAAAACATACACCACACACATCACATTTGTAAGGCTTCTCCCCTGTATGTTTTCTCATGTGTGTTTTTAAATGTTCAAGTTGAGCAAAACATGCATCACACACATCACATTTGTAAGGCTTCTCCCCTGTATGTATTCTCTTATGTTTTTTAAGTTTTGAACTCTCAGGAAAACATGCAGCACACACATCACATTTATATGGCTTCTCCCCTGTATGTTTTCTCATGTGTGTTTTTAGATGTTCAAGTCGAGCAAAACATGCAGAACACACATCACATTTGTATGGCTTCTCCCCTGTATGTGTCCTCTTATGTGGTTTTAGATGTTCAAGTCGAGCAAAACATGCACCACACATATCACATTTGTATGGCTTCTCCCCTGTATGTGTTCGCATGTGTATTTTTATATGTTCAAGTCGAGCAAAACATGCTGAACACACATCACATTTGTAAAACTTTTTTGTAGGTGCTTTTCTTTTTCTCTCTTATTAGCATTGTTTCCATCTTCATCAAGATCTTCACTAATAAGAGATTGAAACATCTTTTCATTTCCTGGCATTTGATTAGGCTTGTTAGTTTCCTGCAAATGGGGACTAGAATATTGAATGCAACTCCCGCCCTGATCTACCTGAGAAGAAATAGAGATTAAAATGTTGAAATAGATCATGTCACAATATTGATGAAATAGAACATAATTATTGGAGTGGCATTACACATTTACTTCCACCAATGACATGTCTACATTTTAGGACAATATCTGGCATTGATAAGTGATGTGATAATATGTGTGTGTGATTGCCCATATCATATAACAATTATTAATACATGAAAATTTCAATTTCATTAAAATGGAAGAATCTTTCTGATTTGCTATTTGTGTTCTTTGCACTTTACCTCAGGATTATCAATATAGATTAAAGGTCCATGTTTAAGGCAGTCTTCTTCATATTTCAGCTGACAATTCTCACAATCTAAATTTAAAAAAAAGAATTATCAATATATTATTTAAATAAATAAACAAATATAACAAAGTGAAATGGGCACGAATAAATAAACCACAGTCAACAATAATAGATCAAATAAAAATAGACACACTCGAGTCAACTAATGTAACCTGTCAACTATAAATCTATACCAAGTTATTCATATTCTATCTATCTATCTATTGTCCTTTTGAGCCGAAGACGGCACATAGGGCAGAACCACAATCTCGAAAACAGAAACCTTGCGTGCCAAAATGGCACATTTTGCAGAGATCACTGTTTCTAAAATCTATGGTTCTGTTTCCATAACAATACTTTTTACAATGACAGCTTGTCAAGTCATCGATCAACCTCCTTTGTCACCTCTTACGACATGCATTATTCATATTAATAATTAGTAAATCCTTTTATGTCTACACAATCATTGGTATAATCACTGTGGCTATGTCATTAATAATGTTCCCTGGACTACTATCTACTGCACTTCTTGTTACTGAATTTTCTGAACTGTTATAAACCATATCTATGATATTAACATGATTGGTGATAATTTCTTCTGATGCCTGATTCAATCTGTTGCTATCACTAAAGAATTGAATCTCCTTGTTTTGGGGGCTCATTCATTCATTGAATGCTGTCTCCGCATCGAAGGTTTACTACTATGGAGTGCCATTCCATTCTGTCTCTTGCTTTGATGGTGCAAGTTGTCATAGGCTGACTTGTCCATCTTTTTATTTTACTCGTCCATGTTAGTCATGGTATGCCTCTTTTATCTTGTATTTTTCCTTTCAAGATTACTTTAAGTAGGCTGCTGTGTCTTTTAATATGCCCCCAAAAATTGTATTTGCCTTGTTTAAATTATGTTTAGTAACTCACATTTAATTTTTAACTGTTTTAAGACTTGATCTTTTGTTTACTTTTCTTTCCATCCAATTCTTCCTATTCTTCAATAAATCCATATTTCAAGAACTTCAATTCTCTTTTCTGTTTTCTTGTCTAATGTCCATGTTTCTGCACCATGTAGGAATAATATTCAAAAGGTATCACACTTTGCTATTCTTAATTTTAGCCCTGGTGTTATTTGTATTGATGCTATAACTATAGTCCGTTCAGAAATTCATAATCACACCTGAATTAGTTTTGCGTGATAACCGCTTGTTATTTTGGTTTCAAATTTTGCATGCAATCTTAGAATATTGATGACGCAAAGATTTTGGTATTTTTTTATTCCACAAACACAACAGATTTTGCACATCAGCAAATTCCTTTGATCTTTTATGATGATATCACACAAGTTGATTCAAATTTTAGAGTTTACAGTAATCGTGTTAAATTTTCCAGTTTACTGCAATTCTTGTCAGAGGCGTATCTACATAGTGCTTAATTGTGGGTGTTGTTCGTTATGTGTATTTGCAAACATGAATTCAATTGGTTACAATTAGTCTTGTCCTTCGGTCACCATTAGACCCCAGGACATCCTAACTGCAGCTGGAATTGAATTCATCTTAATTTTAATCATTCCGAATCTGACGATTCCAAGAGGTTGATAATCATTACTGGCTGGACAAATAGTAATCCATCTCGTTTCCAGTACTCATCTTCCACCCGCAGCACATGTTCAACACACTTCTTCCAGAACGAAATGTCTATTTTTGAGAGAGACTCGCGTGTCAGAACTTCAACATCACACATTTTAAACGTCCTGTTCTGTTCTGCAACTTGTCCTTTGACGTGAGCCCAGACAAGTTCGATTGGATTAAGGTGCGCATGATATGCAGGGAGTCGAAGAGAAGCGTGGCCGTATTTCTCAATGATTTTGTCAACATGGTACACATTTTCCTTATTCGTATTCTTCACAAGTTGTAACAATTCGTGTTTTAAATATGTGTCATCAAATTTGACATTTTCATTCGCAAGCCATGTCCTAATTTGCTCTTTTGTATTTGATGCAGTAGGCACTTTGTCTTCCTCTGATACGACATTGTGGTATGATGCATTATCCATGACTATGCATGAAGGTCTCTTCAGGATTGGTAAAAGATCGTTCTCCAACTAGTGCCTGAAAATGTTTCCATTCATTTCAGTATGGTAGTCCCTACCGTCGGTACTTTTTGATTGGAAAATAAGTCCCGCATCATGGACAAGGCCGTTTTCAGTGCTTCCAGCATGCGTTAATATAATGCGCTGGCCTTTGCTGCTCGGAATTGTTCTTTTGAGTTTGCCATTTACTGACTGCCATTCTTTAGCATAGGTGTGGTGTGCGCTGACCCATGATTCGTCCAAATATACAATATCATACCGTTCACTCCGCCGCTCATGGATCTGTCTCAGATATTTGCTTCGAGCAATGACCAAGTGTGGTTTTTCACAAATAATATTCCTGCCCCCAACAGTTTTTCTGAAAGTGAAGCTGGCTCCTCGCACAATCTTCCATAGAGTACTTTTAGAAATGTCAATATTGCAGTCTGCATGCAATTTTAGTTTCAAATTCCTGAGAGTAACAAGTACATTATTAGCAAACATTTTCAATATCTCACGTTTTATGACATCCATGTCAAAGCTGTTGACTTTCCTTTTCCTTCCTTGATTGACATGAGTGCACTCTGAGTCTTGTTTAATCCAACGAGAAAATGACGATCTATTAAGACCAAGCGCGAGTTGCGTTCGTCTCTCTGGGTCATGAATATCACAATATAAATGCCCCATCTTGGATTCCCTAAGGAAGTGCTGATATAGTAAAAAAAAGTAACCTTTTGCATAGTTATAAATTTGCATTTCAAACTCATTGTAATTTAGATATAAATGTTGGTATTTAAAGTCCACAAATTGTCTACTGAGTCTTCACAAAATTAATAAAGATACGCCTTCCCTTCGGTAATTAATGCTAAGGCCATGGTGCGTCATGTCGTTCAATAACAATTCAGTTTTGTGCACAGGATTTTCCTGAAGTTAGTGTTTCTGCAATAGCCAAACTATTGTACGTGAATGACCGCACCAAATTAATGTATATACCCTAAAATGGTGTCAAATTTGAACAGGGTGAATTTAATATAGCCTAAAGAAGAAAACTTTTAAACTAGATCAAATTTCTCAGAGCAAAAAATATTTCTATAATGTCATCAATATTCTAAGATTGCATGCAAAATTTGAAAGCAAAATAACAAACGGTTATCACGCAAAACTAATTCCGGTGTGATTATAAATTTTTGAACGGGCTATAGTATACTTTTCATGGCATTAAAATTACATTTTGCCATTCTTATTCTTTTGTTTATTTCAGTTGGACATTTTCCATCACTGATTATAATATGTCCAAGGTAGTTGTAGCTCTGAACTATCTCCAGGTCTATTCCTTCAATTTTGATATCCACTTCTAGGTTTTAAGTATTTTCTTTGCTTATGATCATAGTTTTAGTCTTTTTGATATTCATATCTAATCCATATGTTTTGCTTGTCATTATTATGTCATTAAGTAATTGTAGATCTTTGGGATTTTCTGCTAACAATACAGTATCATCAGCATATCTTAGGTTATTGATTATCTTTCCATTAATGTTTAGGCCCAGCATCTCTGTGATGTTTTTAAAGATTAGCTCAGTGTATAGACTGAACAAGTTTGTTGATGGGATGCATCCGTGTTTTACTCCTCATTTTATATCAATGGGTGTAGAGTTCTTTTTGTTATATTTTACTATTACTGTTTGCTGGGGGGGGGGGGGTTACTCAAATTTATATATCCTTATTTCACTTCCATAAACATTCAAGGACATTCTGGAATGGTAGCCAGTGCTATCACTTGTTGTGTTGCTAGACTGAACTTTGAAAGACCTATTCTATCAAAAGTAAGAAACAGTTTTGTTTATCTGGCCATTCTCAAATTTCCCTACTTTATCTTGGCACAAACATCATGCCAACTAAGCATGCTTACTTCATTAACATGTGCAAATAGTTGTGTGTATTTAGTTTGAGTTTTATGACCTCCTACATTAATTTTAAAGGAGGTTTGGGCATAGGACTGGCTATCCCATTCTGTAAAAAAATAAGCTGACAAAACTTCACAAACATGGACAAGTCAAAAAGAATAAAAGTAAATCCACCATCCAGGAAAGACAATTCAGAGTACTACACAACAGGCCCTTTTTTTGGAATCCCCAGGGAAAAAGACAAATAGGAAGACCAAGAAATTCTTAAAGACAGACAGAAGCAGAGATGAAGATGGTGGGGAAGACATGGAATGATCTTAAAAGAATGGCAAGAAACAGAACCACTTGGAAAGTGTTTGTTGAAGACCTATACTCCACAGGGAGCTGAATGGTAGAAGAAGAAGAAGATATTAATTTTGGTTGTTTGTCAAATCTGGCCTCAACCTCTGAGAGGCCTCAACCTTTTGGAAATTTTTGCTAGAGTTATTGTCACAACTCTTCCACATATGTTGAGTTATTGTCAAAACCCTGCCACAAGTATTGAGGTATTGTCACTACCCTTTCACATGTATTGAAGTATTGTCACAACCCTTCCAACAGTATTACTGCTGTGCTTCCAGGTAATATCAGTTATGTGCCAGTTTTTGCATTTGTATGAAAGTTTTTCATGTCTGTGCTTTGTTGTCACCAATCCACTTCCTTCTCTGCAAGTTCAACCTTAGTGCCTGAGTAATTAGTGTACTCACCACTAAACAAAAGAACAGGGATCAGTTCTAAGATCTGGCAAATATTTTCAGACTGGCAAGGTATTGGAGCTCAACCTGCCTCTAACAATGGGTACCAGAGATTGTCTGGGAAGTAAGGGTACCTTGGAGTGATACCATCCACATGAAGTTAGAATGTCCATCTAAGAGTCATGGGAATATTTACTTTATAATTCACCTTCATTTTTTTCTCTTGTAAGATGCTTCTACTGATACGATGCACTGTAGATAGAAGATTGTGGAGGGACATGATCACCTACGCCAACCGGTATGGCACATGATGATGAAGATGCTTTTGCACAGCCTGTTAGATCATTTGACATAGTCCTTAGGAGAAGAAGTGAAGACATGAAAGTAACTGGATAATACAGGGTGTTCTTAAAGTTGCAGTGCAGTGAATTTCTACTCTCGGAAGAAAAAACGTCACCAGAAATGCGGTTAACTAATGCGTCACACAAATTGTAAAATAAATGGTATTATTCAAATATACTTGACTGCTATCGGCGAGCTTATAATGGGTAATGTTGGTATTAACACAATAATGTTGTGCCTAAAGCATATGTTGAAAATGTCCACCACGGGCCTCAAGACATGTCGTGATTCATCTTTCCATATTTGCGAAAACCTTCAGAATAATGTCTGGTGATATTTGTTTAATCTTGTCTACTATTTCAGTCTTTAGGTCATTAATTGTCTGCGGATTATTTTCATAAACTTTCCCTTTCAATGCCCCCCACAGATAATAATCTGGGGGTGTTAGATCTGGTGAACGAGCAGGCCAGATTCCACGTGAAATAATGCGATTTGCAAATATACTTTCTAAACAATTGAGTGTTGTTGTGGCTGTGTGTGCTGTTGCCCCATCCTGCTGAAACCAGGATTCCATAATTTCCCGTTCTGTAAGGTGTGCTATGAACGGTTCCAGAATTAAAGTACGGTAACGTTCTGCATTTATTGTTTCATTAAAAAATATAGGTCCCATTATCCGCATACGACTTATAGCGCACCACACTCCGACTTTTTGATCGTAAAGCGGCACTTGATGAAATTCATGGGGGTTTTCACTGCTCCACAGCCGATTGTTCTGACTGTTCACATAACCGGATAAATGAAACCAGGCCTCATCAGTGAAAAAAGTGACGTCAAGGATGGCAGCGCCATGTTCATAAATAAAATTCTGAAACCACATGCAGTAGTTTAAACGGGATTCATAATCTCTTTCTTGGAGTTGAGACACTTCAGTTAATTTGTATGGACGATAGTGTAGTTCACTTCTTAAAACCTTGTGAACAGAACTCTTAGATATTTGCACCTGTTGAGACAAGTGGTTTAAAGATGCATTTGGACTCATTGTAATTCTGTCTTGGAGTTCCATAATTTGGTCTTGTGAAATTGAAGGTCTTCCAGATCGGTATGCATCTACCACACTACCGGTTTCACTAAACTTTTTGATCAAGTTTGTAACAGAATTTCGGTGAGGGACTTGTGAGTCTGGAAATTTCCTCACGAATTGTCTAATGACCTCATCCGTATATTTACCGCCATTACGAAAGACATGCTCAACCAGAAATACCCTGTTTTCAATCGTCAACACCATTTCCTTCAAGCAATGAGACAGTGAAAGTAGCGTAGTGCCCGTCCTTTACGTAAATAAAACCTTAAAGGAAGCAGCGGTTTGTTCATAAATGTGGTTTACAAAATTGTGGTACGTAGATGATGATTACGTCATTTACTGAATATTAGAAATATTCACTGCACTGCAACTTTAAAAACACCCTGTAAATAGAAAATGGTAGAACATAGAAATAGACAGATAGAGGTAGCATATAGATTTTTGTTAGTAGAGAATTGATAACATCAAGATTTAAGATAGAGTAGGATTAGTCCTATACAAGTCTGTATCTCAAGTATACTATTCAAATAATATGTTGATAATTCAATGATAATGTGATGTGGAACATTACTGGTCTTCTTTTGTCCATGAGATGGTATTTATAGTGTAAAGACTGAACATTTTATGAGAATGACCAAGGTGGCACTAATGAATAAATTGCCACCACATTGTGCCATGTTGTTATACAAGAACTGAAGTTGAGTTATTACTTTCTTCAGCTCTCGTTATTAATTGTTTATATGTTGATCAAGTCAAAGAATCAGAGATCAACAAGCAGAAGAGAGTTCAAAACACATAATTCAGAGGGAGATCTATAGATCTGAGAAGTGCAGAACTTGCAAGATTACTGACATCACTGGACAGAGGTGGTAATGTGATCTGAGATATTATAAACGAATTAAAATAGATCCAAAGACAGATGTGGTCAATTTAGCCATTACCAGCTCAACTGTATAAAAGATGTTAATCATAAACATATGGTCAGTCATGTACAACAACACACCCACCATTCTAACCAGACCCAGCCTCAGCTATGCCATGCCAATGACCTCAGTTAAATTTAGGTTTAAATTAAAATCTAACCATATGTTCACCATATTCAAAATAGGTACAACCAGCCAATGCTGGTACATTGGACAACATGACAACAAAACATGTTCTACAGGATTGCCCCCAGTACACAGACCTGAGAAGGACATGTGATCCACACTCACCTCCCTGGAAGAAAAACTATATGGGGCAATCGAATCACTTAAACTGACAGCTGACTTCATAAGAGAGTCTGGAATCCTAATCTGATTGAGACTTGATTGCAGAGAGAGAGAGAAATCTACCCTAAATATTTTTGAGGTAGCAAGTCCTTGTACCTATTGAAACCACTTATCCACATTAGAGGCTTCTTCATTACAGCTGGTAGTAGATGATTCCATTATACAAATACATTATCAAATAAAAACCATTCTTCACCACTGCAGTGGTACTAAATGGATGGGAACGTCATGCATCTATCTATCTATTGACCTTTCGAGCCATGGCTGACCCATAGGGCATAGACACAGGCACTCTTTTTTCTAAATTTTCTTTCTAGCAGTCTCAATCCTTGCAAAAAACATTTATCAAATCTCGCCACCTGTCTCTAATCTGTGCAAATATTTCAGTCTCATTGAGGGAGACAATTCCTGCCTCCTTTGCTTCATTGATCAATGATCTTCTCAATATTTCTTTGTGTTGGCCTATTTTTCTCCTACCTGATGTTTCCTATGTGAGAGCTTGCATTGCTATAAGGAAATTATCTATTCTTATCACATATCCAACATATGCCCATCATCTTTACTTGATTACTGATTGTCTTCTTCTTCTTCTTCTTCTACCTTTTTAGCTCCCAGTGGAGCATAGGTCTTCAACAAACACTTTCCAAGTCGTTCTGTTTTTTTGCCATTCTTTTAAGATCATTCCATATCTTCCCCATCATCTTCAACTCTGCTTCTATCTGTCTTCTCCAAGAATTCCTCGGTCTTCTTCTTTGTCTTTTCCCTTGGGGATTCCAAAAAAGGGCCTGTTGTGTAATACTCTCAGTTGGCTTCAGTAGTGTGTGTCCTATCCAGTGCCATCATCTTCGCTGTATCTCTTTATCCACTGGTGTTTGACTGGTACATTTCTATAATTCTATGTTAGTGATTTTGTTCTGCCATTTCCATCCTTTTATTCTGCGTAAGCTTCCATTAATGAAAGTCTGTATCTTCGTGATTGTCTATTTTGTTGTTCTCCATGTTTCACAGCCATATAATAGGACCGCCTTAACATTTGAGTTGGAAATTTTTATTTTTGTATTTAACCTAATTTATTTGGATTTCCATATGTTTTCCTGTGCAATGAAAGCTCCTCTTGCTTTTGATATCCTTATTTTGGTTTCATTTTCTGTTCCTCCCTCTTTATCTATGATGATTGTGGTTGATTGGTAATTTCTCTAATTTCCTCATTTGTTTTTAATTCATTCCACAATATACCAAGTATTTTTCTTAATCATTTATTATCAAATATGCTCAACTTTGTTTCTAAATCTCTTGTTTTCCAGCTCCTGCATGCACAGGTTGATAGTACGCTTGATTTGAATAGTCTAAGTTTTGTGTTGGTGCCGATGAGTTTTGATTTCCACAACTTTTCAAGGCTTCTGAAAGACACTGCTGTTTTGCATATATAAATAGAACTAATTTACCATGGCCTCATCATCATCATCATCGAGTGCCGTCTCTGCAACGAAGGTTGGCTACCATGGAGCGCCATTCTGCTCTGTCTCTTGCTTTGATTGTGTAGGTTGTCACACGCTCATTTGTCCATCTTTTGATGTTACTCGTCCATGTTAGTCTTGGTCTGCCTCTTTTACCTTGTATTTTTCCTCCAGGATTACTTTTAGTAGGCTGTTGTGTAAAACATACATGGCCCAAAAAACGCATTTTGTACCATGGCCTACCAGTTATTAAAACAAGCAACAGTAAAGCTCAGTAGTTAGATTTTACTCTAAAGATTGCAGTAAAGCATCTGTACAATTGTGTGTCAAAACAAAAATTATGCATGCAGTCTCTATGACAGAAATAAACCAGATCTATGTGTGCTCAAGTAAAGATAAATGAAAACTGAACTGTTTACTTGTGATTAACTCTTTCTGTACGTTTAGCCACACAGCGCGTCACTCTCAGTTTGATTAGTGTAAACTGTCATCAAACCATATTCTTTTTAATCTTGTATCATCTTGGTCTTGGTGAAATATAATTCCTTGTTTAATTATCTAAAAATTCATATATAATATGTTAAGTGTTAAATAAATATAAATAAGTAGATTTATATTTAAAAACATTTGTAAAAATTGTCTCTGAAATCTCTACTGCTAAATTGATAAAAACCTTCCGTACTGAAAGAGTTAAAGTCTGTGACAAATGCACCATCAGCAACCTTTTTCTCCAATTGTATTAACTCACTTTTAGGCTAGCACTTACTGTCAGCCTCCAGATGCATCTGTCTTTAGCAAGCTCTTCCCAGTCAGATATATTAAAATCAAGAGCCATCCTGGCATACATTTTTATAGTGTAACAGGAGACTTTTTGTATTTATTGTTGAGGGCTGTATTTCCTTGATTGATATCTTTGCTAATCCATACTGTATTCAGCTCTGGTACCTTATTCTACCCATACATTTATTTCTGTTTCCAAAATTGTATTTCTTCATTGTAGCCTGTACTGTCAAAGATTATGCCAGTGAACATTTTATCATCTTCTTCCTTCCAGCTCTCAACTACTACAATTAAAATATAGTAAATATACATAGTCAAATTTTGAACACAGATTCTGTTGTTAACAAGTGAAAACTTACTTAAAACACTTTCATAGTCAGAAAAAAGCATTGAAGATGTGCTTGTAGCCTTCATGACAGTGGATGTTTCACTTTCTTCTATATTATTGGCTTCCTTCTTCACTATCTGGTGATGCACACATTTTTTTATACTACAGGAGTAGGTCACAGTGTAACCTTAAACAACTAAACATAGATATAAATAGTTGACAACAAAATGTCACTTCATTCTTAAACCTGATCATTTATAAGAATATTTATAAATCAAAACATCTTATTTTCTATTGATGTTGATATCTTGCAAGAGCTCAGATCTGTAGTGTAGTATCAGTGCATGTAACTGTTTGTAAAGTCACATAATTAATCTGTTTTAGAGTAACATCAATTTGTAGTAGAATGACACCAATTTGTCATTGTGTCAGCAAAATTGCACTCCTTTATTTTAGGACAAATTTCTGACATGGTTGTTCCTTCTCAGGCACCAATTTATATTAGCACATGTATCATCAATTGTCACCTTATGACTAGTTCTTTGACCTGTTTGTTGTAATGGACTAGCAATGGGTCGCTACTTGCAACTTCCATTACTTTCAGAAATAGACCTATTGTTGGAGCAAAGATAGCTGATATTCACTTACTTATAATGGTTAAGATAAACCATACTTGCTATAAGGAAGGGTTTATGAAAATCAGCTTACAAGACTTGATTACTGGCACACTCATAGAGACTTGATAACCCATTGTAAGTTATGACTGTACCTGTTCTGGTTGCTGTTGATGCTAACTGTGTAGATACTCTTTACATCTAGTATTTGTAATGTCTACAATAGTTATGTCATTGACAACAATTTACTAGATGACACAACACTAAGCCAGTCCATGAAACATGGGAGGTCCATCATAACTTTACTTTAAAAATATTTGTGATGAACAATAAGGAATACAACTATTCAAAAAGCAAACAGTTCATTGCTTCACAATTAATACACAAACACTATCAAATCCTACCCCATCTGTCTACAGTCATAAATCATCAAATCCTACCCCATCTGTCTACAGTCATAAATCATATCCAATATGTCTACAAGTCATAAATCATCAAATCATACCCCATCTTTCTACAGGTCATAAATCATCAAATCATACCCAATCTGTCTACAAGTCATAAATCATACCCAATTTGTCTACAAGTCATAAATCATCAAATCATACCCCATCTTTCTACAGGTCATAAATCATCAAATCATACCCCATCTGTCTACAAGTCATAAATCAGAACAAAAAAATCAATGTATGTGACGAACCATGTCACATTTCATTATTCTAGGCTGAGATTCCTCACCTTCATGATATTTATTTGCTTTCTGTCAGAGCTACTGAGTTTAGTGCTCTGTGCACACCGTGAGCTGTGCTTTTCATCCGGATGGTGTTTCTATTTTCAGATTGCTTATGATGAATGATGATATCGTATGATGAGGACAGTTCAGTTGTGTTCACCTTTGGTGCTAATACGCCTTATGTCTTTTGGCATATGGTGTGTTGCTGTGATGGGGACTGCAGTTGCCTTTCTTTGTTTGAATATTCAACTGTTATGTTAATTTGGATGATTCCACTGGCATGGGCAGTTGAACAATTATTGATTTTTGTTTGTTTGCAGTGATACCGGGGCCTTCAAATAACCATAACTATACACAAACCTTTCTCTCACGTTGTGAAAATGCACAATTCTATCTCATTGGAAACTACAAATGCATTGCTTGCTAACCATGTCAATTAATAATACTAATAATAAAATAATTTGCAATATATGCGGAAGACACAGTCTTAATAGCAGAGACAAAGAATGAACTACAAGAAATGATAGACATAATAGTAAAGGAAAGCAACAAGAAAGGTCTCAGTCTGAATAGTATGAAAACAGAAGTAATGGTTATATCGAAGAAACAATTACCACCATTATGCAGCATATAAATAAACGAGACAAATCTGAAACAAGTGCAACATTTCAAATACTTGGGCACAATAATAACATCAGATGGGAGATGCACCACAGAAATAAAAAGCAGAATAGCTCAGGCCAAAATAGCATTTCAGAAAATGAAAAATATCTTATGCAACAAATCTATGTCAATAAAAATGAGAAAGAGAGTTCATCGGTGCTATATAGAACCAATTTTGACCTATGGAAGCGAATGGGATTTCTCAGAAAAATGTTGAAAGTTCCCTGGACAGCTAAAAAGACCAATGAGGAAGTTCTCAAAGAGGCCAACACAAAAAGGGAGCTCTTAAAAAACATCAGAAAGAAGCAATCAACATTTTTCGGGCACATCATGAGAAGAGGAAAGTTGGAATACCTGGTTACAACTGGCAAAATAAAAGGAAAGAGAGATCATGGACGACAAAGAGAGAAAATACTGGATAGCTTGGTGTCAAGGCATGGAAAACAGTCAAGAACAGAACTGATACGATGCACTGTAGATAGAAGATTGTGGAGGGACATGATCGCCTACGCCAACCGGTATGGCACATGATGATAAATAATAAAGTAATGTCCATCCCAACGTTGTGCTACCAATGCCAGACCTGGACCCTAGATGCAAGAACAATAAGAAAATAACCTCTACAGAGATGAAATGTGTTAGACGAATGACAGGAAAACAGTCTGAGAGATAAGATCAGGAGTGAAGAACTGAGAAAAAAGCTAGGAATAGCCACCGCCATAGAATATATAAAGAAACAACAGATAAAATTGTTTGGCCACGTGACAAGGCAGAAAGATCAAAACACAACACGAGCCTTCAACAAACGTTGTGAGAACACCAGACCCAAGAAGGGTCGACCACGAAAAAGATGGATCGATGGAATATTAGAAGCACTAGGAAACATAACAGCAGCAGAGGCGAACGGAAGAAAAAAAGACTGCAAATTATATCTTCTCTCGATGCTGAAAAGCAGATGAGAAAGGAAAGAAGAAGAAGAATAAAGTACTCAATAAAAAAAGTATGACAAAATACATTGAAAGAAAGGATTGGTTGGCTCAAAGCTGAAGACATCTCCCACACAGAACATGCAAGTATGGCACTGGTGATCACATTAGGCCCCACAAATATGAGTTTTTTCATCAACAGTAACATGATCAGAACTAAAGTGGAAGATTTTTAATGAACAACTGAAAATTAATTTCTTAGATTATAGTTTTTCAAATGCTTTACATGTTTTGGGAGCCACGATAGCTCAGTGTTTAGTGAACTGGACTACAAAGGACAAGTGGTAGAGTTCGATCTCAACCGATGGCTTTCGGGTTCACCCAGCCTTAAATGGGTACCGGATTATTTTCTGGGAAAGTAAAGCGGCACGGGCATAATACCGACCACATTACCCCAAAAATCATGTGCTGAAGGTCTGTAAAATTTATGGTCACTAACACCATATTCTCTATATGCCACTTGGCATGACGGGGCTACTTTACTTTTACATTACATGTTTTAGCACATAAATATATGGCACTTAGATCATCATATTAGTGCAGTCTGGAACATATAAGTATTTTGAGACCATGACATCACAACATCTCAAATATTTAATTTATAACCATTGCTTGTTAACAAACACCATTGTATTTGCTTATTCTTCAGTCTGTGAATGTTATGTTACTTGTGGCTTATCCTACATTCACATAAAAGTGAACCTACATATGTAAACCTTGGCTGGCAACCCAGCTAGAAGAAGGGAAACTTTGACCACAAAACCCTCCACTACCTTGTGGACTATATTCTGGTTAGAATCAAAGGCTATGGAAGTACGCACAGAGTAAAATTCCGGAAGGAGGAACTCTAAGGCAGTAGACGGCATTAACCATCTTTCTTGCATCCCCTGCACCTTCTTTCAATTCCGAATGTATGGACTACGCCCCTCTTTCTTTTAATTGCTGACGATGCAGCCCTAGTCGCTCATAGTGAAGCCACCCTACAATTGCTGATCTGAGAACAAAGCATGCAACCTTTTTTCACTGTCAATTAGTGTTCAGAAAACAGTCATACTAAATCCAGGCAACATCAAACCTCTATTAATCACTTTAAAAGATTGTTCACTAGAATCAGTTCAGAAATTCATGTATATTGGATCCACAATTACACAAACCACTTCTCTTGATGATGAAATAAACAGCCGAATTGATAAGGCAGCTACGACTTTCGGCAAACTCACAGAAAGGGCCTGGAACAACACGAAACTAATATTGAAGACCAAACTCTTAATATATCAAACTTGTGTGCTTAGCACCCTATTATATGGATCTGAAACCTGGACAACATACTCAAATCACGAAAAAAGACTAAATGTCTTCCACATGTGATGTCTCCGCAGAATAATGCACATCAAATGACAGGACAAAATAACCAACTTAACTGTCCTGCAACGTGCTAAGACCCTAACAATCATGTCGATGCTCAGATGTTGAAGACTAAGATGGCTGGGGCACGTCCAGCGAATGGAAAAAAAACGCATCCCCAAGCAAATACTATATGGTGAACTAATACACGGAAAAAAGATAAATAAACAGACCTAAACTATGAAATAGATATATCTGTAAATCATCTCTGAATGACTTTTCCATCTGTGAAGATGACTGGGAACATCTGGAAAGTGATTGTACTTCATGGACAGCATGTATAAGGTATAACATCATTGGAGACCATGCTAAGGCAAAACTTAGAAGAAAAAAGACTCATGAAAAAGGATGGAAAACCCTGTGGATCAGTGGGCCTTACTTGTTCATTCTGTGGCCATGTGTGTTTGTCAAACATTGGTAGAATTAGCCATGAGAAGAAGCTGTTCAACAAAAACAAAACCTAAAAAAAAAATACACAATAGCCTCCACTAGACCGTCTGACAAGATGAAAATGGCCATATATCCTACGTTCAGTGTTTGATCTATAGATACTGCAAAATGTAAAAAAAAAAGTAAAGTACTCCCATCATGCCAAGTGGTGTATAGGGAATATGGCGTTAGGGCCATAAATTTTACAGACCTTCGACACACGATTTTTGGGGTAATGTGGTCGGTATTATGCCCATGCCGTTTTACTTTCCCAGAAAAAAATCAGGTACCCATTAAAGGCTGGGTGAAACCGGAAGTTGTCGGTTGGGATCGAACCCTACCTCTTGTCCTTTGTAGTCCAGTTCACTAACCACTGAGCTATTGCGCCTCCCTACTGTAAAATGTACTTTACTATATTTCCAAAGTTCTTTTAAAATTTTATGCACATTTTATTGGTAACAAACAAAACAAAAACACTCACATCATCATTCCACTCATTTTTTAAGAAATCCTTAAGGAATGGAATTTGTCTTTCAACTTTGATCTTTGTCTGCAAAAAACAAAATGACATTTGTATTAAAAATTGCTTCAGTTTTTTTGTGTTGATCTACAAATTTAATGAGATAATATATTGTAAAATAATTTTCTGCTATATAGAAAATTGTAAAAACTATATAGCTAATATATAATAAATTTCTACCTATCTATTGACTTTTCGAGCTATAGCCAGCCCATAGGACATAGACCAAGATACTCTTTCTCTTATCCAAATTTTATTCTAGCAGTTTTCAATCTTTGTAAAGTATTTTATCAAATCTCGCCATTTGTCTCTGTTCTGTGCAAGCAACTCTATCTTATTGAGTTAGCTGATTCCTGCTGCTCTTGCCTCTCTGATCAATGTTCTTCTCAGTGTCTCTCTGGGCCGGCCTCTTTTCCTGTTACCTATTATTTCTCACATGAAGGCTTGCTTTGTTATTTGGTTATTATCTCTCATCACATGTCCAACATATGACCATTGTCTTTTCTTGATTTCTGAAGATAGTGGTTGATTGGCGATTTCTCTAATTTCTTTGTTTTTTTTAAATTTGTTCCACGCTATACCAAGTATTTTCCTTAGACACTTATTTTTGAATGCATTCAACTTTGTTTCTATATCTCTTGTTGTTTTCCAGCTTTAACACGCATACGTAAGGGTAGATAGTACGTTTGATTTGAATAGTCTAAGTTTTGTGTTTGTACTGATGAGTTTTTATTTCCACAACTTTTCAAGGCTTCTGAAAGACATTGCTGCTTTAGCTATTCTGATTCTAATTTCTTTACTTGTATCCCCTTCCCGATCAATGTGACTTCCAAGATAGGTAAAGTAATCGATCTCTTCTACTGGTTTGTTTTCCATGTATATTTTGTCATCTGTTGGAATTAAGCACCCAGAAATTAGAGACTTACCAATCATTGGATAAAAAATGGAAGCATAGATTGGTACACCCAGAAATTAGAGACTTATCAAACATTGAATGAAAAATGGAAGTATAGATAGGTACACCCAGAAATTAGAGACTTATCAATCATTGGGTGAAAAATGGAAGTATAGATGGGTACACCTAGAAATTAGAGACTTATCAATCATTGGATAAAAAATGGAAGCATAGATGGGTACACCCAGAAATTAGAGACTTATTAATCATTGGATAAAAAATGGAAGCATAGATGAGCACACCTAGAAATTAGAGACTTATTAATCATTCGATGAAAATTGGAAGTATAGATGGGCACACCTAGAAATTAGAGACTTATTAATCATTGGATGAAAATTGGAAGTATAGATGGGTACACCTAGAAATTAGAGACTTATTAATCATTGGATGAAAATTGGAAGTATAGATGGGTACACCCAGAAATTAGAGACTTATCAATCATTGAATGAAAAATGGAAGTATAGATGGGTACACCCAGAAATTAGAGACTTACCAATCATTGGATAAAAAAATGGAAGTATAGATGGGTACACCCAGAAATTAGAGACTTATCAATCATTGGATGAAAAATGGAAGTATAGATGGGTACACCCAGAAATTAGAGACTTACCAATCATTGGATAAAAAATGGAAGTATAGATGGGTACACCCAGAAATTAGAGACTTATCAATCATTGAATGAAAAATGGAAGTATAGATGGGTACACCCAGAAATTAGAGACTTATCAATCATTGGATGAAAATTGGAAGTATAGATGAGTACACCCAGAAATTAGAGACGTATCAATCAACCAACACTGAGTTGGATTAGTCAGCTGATGAATACCGCACGATATACTAGGGAGAAGACCTGAGCACCTATGGACATGTTCAGAGTGCAATGATGATAGTCTACCAAAAAATACCTAATAACTCAATGAGCCCTGTGTTACTGCTAACAGTACTGGAAGGTTGTCGATGTGTTATCAAGAATTATTCATAGCCTCTGGATAAATTAAGAGTAAGAAAAAAATATGGTCAAACAGAAAACAAGTAAAAACAATAGTTTAGTGCCACATCAGTTCAGAACTTTGTTTAATAATTTCTTTCAAAACTAAAAAAATTAAATCAACATACTTCAATGTTTGACTCCACTTTCATATTCCAAATTGGTATGAAGCTTTTTGTTTCCATATTTCTGACTGTCAGAGAGTGAAAAGTTATATTTATTTATTAACATTAAATGTTACAAAAACAATAGCTGTTTGCTAATAAATGTTAAAATAATGTTGGTTTGTATATAAATTGTGGATATTTCATTGAAATAATTATTACTTTTAAAGAGTGATCTTGTCTGGATTTTTTAAATGTGAAATAAACTTTGGCTTACTTTCCAAGTGTTTATTTTAATATCACTCATTCTCAACATTCACAGCATATCTTGAATTTTGGTAACAATTTTAATTATAGTCTGTTTATAAAATCATGAACATGTTTGCTTTCAATTTGCATGAAAACTAGTTGTTAGTTTGCAGTGATTTATTGCATGCAGTCTTAGAACATCCATGACACAAAAATATTGCTATTCTTTATGCAACAGATTTTACACATCGGTGAATTTCTTTGTTCTGTTAGACCATTGGAAATAAATTTATTCAAATTTTAGATTTGACAGTAAACATGATAATTTCCAGTTCAATTCTTTTCAGATCGTATCAACATAACACTTTTATAGATCAAGTAATTGTGTATGATGCCCATTATGTGTAATTGCAAACATAACTACAATTTGCTACAGTTGGTCTTTCCCTTCGGTCACTGTTAGATCCCAGGGTTCATAAATGCCACCCAAATTGAACTATAGTAGATATATTTTGAAATGGAAATATATTTGTTGCCATTGTACATACACTTAACCATTTGCTCAACATACACTTAATCATTCCAGGCTGTTATTCAGTCTGTCAACAAAATATGGTCATCATTCCAAATTTCAAAAGGTTGATAATGGTTAATGGCTGGACAAATTGTAGTCCATCTCATTGAATTGAAGGACGCATGATATGCAGAAAGTCACAGGGAGAAGTGTGCCATATTCCTCAATGATTTCGTCAATATGATACACTTTTTTTTAAATTTGTTTTCCTCACAAGCTGCAACAACTTGAATTTTAAATAAGTGTTGTTGAATTTGACATTTTTCTTAGCAAGCCATCTCATAATTTAATCTTTTTGTATTTGATGCAGTTGGTGCTTTATCTTCTGCTGACACAGCATTGTGGTAAGATGTATATTTATTATTAAGCATGAGGGTCTAGTCAGGATTGGAAGAAGGTCATTCCCCAACCAGTGCCTGCAAATTTGTCTATTCATTTCTGTGTTGTAGTCCCTCCTGTCTGAACTTTTTGGTTGGAAAATAAGTCCAGCATCATGGACAACAACATTTTCACTGCTTCCAGCTTGGGTTAATATCATGTTTTGGCCTTTGTTGCTGGGAATTGTTTTTTTCTGTTCTCCGTCTACTGATTGCCACTCTTTAACATAAGTGTGGTGGGCATTGACCGAGGATTAATTTAAATAGACAATATCATAGCCTTGACTCTGCCGCTCATAGATCTGCCTCAGGTATTTGCTACAAGCAGCAATCAATTAAGATTCCTGATGCCTAGTTTTCTTGAAATTGAAGCTGGCAGCTTGTACAATTTTCCATAGTAAAAAGTAAAAGTAAAGTACCCCCGTTACGCCAAGTGGCGTATAGGGAATATGGTGTTAGTGACCCTATATTTTACAGACCTTCAGCACATGATTTTTTGGGGTAATGTGGTCAGTATTACGCCCGTGCTGCTTTACTTTCCCAGAAAAAAATCCGGTACCCATTTAAGGCTGGGTGAACCCGGAAGCCGTCGGTTGGGATCAAACCCTACCCCTTGTCCGTGGTAGTCCAGTTCACTAACCACTGAGCTATCGCGGCTCCCAATTTTCCATAGAGTATTATTTTAAATGTCAATACTGTAGTCTGCATCTGCATGCATTATTAATTTAAATTTCCTGAGAGTAACAAGTACATTTGTAGTAAACATTTAAAATATCTCCCCTCTTATGACATCTATGTCAATGTAGTCAACTTTAATTGTCTTTCCTTGCTTGACATGAATGGACTCTTTGTTTTGTTTAATCCAATGAGAAAAGGATGATCTATCCACACCAAGCGTCAATTGTATTTGTCTCTCTGGGTTAACATGAATGGACTCTGAGTCTTGTTTAATCCAATGAGAAAAGGATGATCTATCCACACCAACCGTCAATTGTATTTGTCTCTCTGGGTTAACATGAATGGACTCTGAGTCTTGTTTAATCCAATGAGAAAAGGATGATCTATCCACACCAACCGTCAATTGTATTTGTCTCTCTGGGTTAACATGAATGGACTCTGAGTCTTGTTTAATCCAATGAGAAAAGGATGATCTATCCACACCAACCGTCAATTGTATTTGTCTCTCTGGGTTAACATGAATGGACTCTGAGTCTTGTTTAATCCAATGAGAAAAGGATGATCTATCCACACCAACCGTCAATTGTATTTGTCTCTCTGGGTTATGGATATTCCAATATACATGACCAATCTTCAATTCCCTTCAGAAGTGTTGGTATAGTAAAACTGTAACTTTTTCCATAGTTATATATTTGCATTTCAAACTCATTATGATGATATAAATATCAGTTTTTAGAAGCCAACATTATACTACAATAACTTCACATTAATAACAGAATACACTTTTGAAATGAACAACAGCTTCACATTATTACGTTACTGTTTACCGGTTTCAACTGAAAATCAAATTGGTGCACAGGGAAATCAAGAATTTGTAATTCTTCATGCTGTTTCAATGTTAAAATAAAACTTTTAGATCAACACGACAGAGCACCATAGAGCTGCTAAAATTATATCCAATTTCATGAGTTTGATTTTACTCAATGTAACATTAACGTAACTCAATGTTACATTTAAGTGGTAGTAATTTTTACTACTCTTGTAACAAGGAGTTACAGATAGGTATCGTAATCTAGGGTTAAAAGAAGAAAGGCAACAAACAGAAGAGCTTGGAAAGTGTTTGTTGAAAATCAATGCTCCACAGGGAGTTAAAAGAAAGAAGTGAAGAGATGCAATACTTAAACTAGATGTCATATCAGTAAATGGCATATGCTAATCAGTATTGTATTATATAGTTTATTTGTTATATATATATATATATAAATTTTATAATATGAGTATTCGATATAAGTCTATTTGAGTATTATCATTCATGGACCGATTAGAATTTCAACAGGAAGACTTGAAAATTACAAGTATTATATTATAATATTTGATATAGTGAATGCATGAAAACCCTCAACGCTGGGAGGCAAATAAAGAGGAAGGAAAGAAAGAAGAAGATATAAAATGAGTGAGTTAATTATTAATTGATTAATATTATTTTTAAAAATACAGGGTGTTTATAAAGTCTCACTACACTTGGTATCTAGGTCAATTTGAAAAAAAAAAATGTTTATGACGTCATCACAATATGTGCTCCCACTGTCAATGAAATTTGTTGAATAAGTTTATTGCTACTGGAAATGTGGAAGATGCTCCACGATCTGGTAGGCCTGCTGTGAATGATGAAATATGTTTAGATATCCAAGACAGAATCCTTAAAAGTCCAGACAAGTCATTAAGAAAACTGTCGCAACAAGTGAACTTACCATTGAGCACATATTGTGATGACGTCATAAACATTTTTTTCAAATTGACCTAGATACCAAGTGTAGTGAGACTTTATAAACACCCTATACAAGTTTATTTGAGCTTTTAAACAAAGGATATGATGATGAATGCTTATATTATAAATGTATGATGGTATGACAAAAAATATGCTAATGCATACAATATAATAATATACTTATACTATACTATGACTGATATTTAATTATATAACTATGTCTGCAAGTCTACTCATATGATTGTTGAGAAGTTGACTAACAAATGTATTGTAAACAACCCATAAACTAAAGACTAAAGTAAAGTAAAAGACTAATCATTCCTGCCACCAGTCAAGTCAACCCACTTGTTTTTGTTACTTGGGTGGCAGTTAATTATTTAGTTCCTTTCGGGTCGAAGACACCACATAGGTTAGAAAAAAAATGTTTCTTCATGTGTGGTAATTCATCGTTAAGTCATGCGGATCTTGTTTTAAGCTCTTAAAAGTTAAAAGCTCATAGTTGAGTCCCTCCCTACTATCACTTCCGGTTATGGTTTAACCGGAAATCGCGTCAGGTCGCCAGATGAACATTTTTATTTTAAGACAAACAGCGCTTTTAAAAAAAACTATTAAAAATAGCCAAACCGTATTGTAATAAGCCAGGGAAAAAAAGCCAAACATATTAACGATAATCACATTATATTTAATGCTGCAAAAAAAGTTGAACACAAAGAACAACCAATTGTAAAGGAACGTATCACATTTTGTTGAAAGGCTGACACCAAAATCAACTGTATCAACTTTTTTAATACGTACTATTTCATGATACAGTCTGCTTTGAAGAATTACTTTTCATTGATGTGGACTTATAAATATAGAAAATAAAAACCACACTGTGTGTCCACGTGTCGAAGAGCTGATTGACTGCGGCTGGACAGTCTATAACGTGGAAACGGGTTCTGGATCGTGCGACTGAGTGAGTGTGCGTGAGTCTAAACCATCCACAGCATCCACTTTCAGCTACAAAATTAACAATGACAAGAAATATTCAGATGCAGCTTAAACGACAAAATCGAAGAAGGGAAACAAAAATAAAAGGCAAACGTTTTTGTAATGTGTTAGAAGCGGTCGAAGTGCGAGAGGCTAGGCCTAATGTATGTGCGCGTTACATACTGGAAATGGACTTCCATAAATCAACGACGCCCCATTCTTGATAAGCTGCTGTCGGCGCCGATATAATGATTTTGCGAGAAACACTTTTTGATGATATGACAGTTAGTGCCCATAGATTTCACTGTTTCTACAATAGACGACGTCTTGGACAGGCCATCCTTGTGTGAAACAACATGGTGGCAGCGGAGTTGCTATTTCTGCGTGGGGCAATGCACAATTGCAGGTACATGCCATTAGGGTGCAGACCCCAGTTCCTTTCGTGGTTGTAAATATATATGCCTGTAATGGGAATGTGGACACACAACAATGGTAGAATCTCTTCACGTTCAAAGAGGAGAACGTCATTTTCTGCGGAGATTTTAATGCTAAGGGCAACCTTTGGGGTAATGTCATAACCAACAAGCAGAGAGAAGATCTAGAGAACGAACTGATGTAGGCCGATTTAGTGTACTTGAATAATGGAAGAGCAACCAAAATAGCCATTCGAACAGGGGGCTCTGATAGTTTCATAGACCTGGCACTGATATCTTTCACGCCGGTTTGCATGTGGATTGTACTTGGGATTCCAAGGAAGTGATCACTATCCGTGTGTCATCCTAATTGAGAAAGGCAGAATTAGAAGCTCAACACATTCCACTACGAGCACAGACCATAACGTCATTATAAAAATCAGGGATATGAAACAGGGCGCCCATCGCAAGAGGTAGGAAAGATGGAAGCAGCAACCCGGTGGGCATGACCTGCACTTGTGAGAAAGGTCTATTCATAACAATGATAATGGCTTCAATATAAAGTCTCTATTATGCTCAGCTATGCCTAGGTTATCACAACCTGCACTTCTGATGAAGGTCTTTTCACACTGATGATAATTGTTCATAACAATGTCTCTAGTACGACTGGTCAGAACATTACTGACGGGCTATCACAAAGCCTATCTCATCGCGCAACCGATTTGACTATTCGCTCTTCATAAGAGATACTATATCCCCATTAAGTTAATCTCCCTAGCTATTCCTCATGACTTCGAACTTGACCACTCGGCTCGACAACTACCCACACACTGACCTGCGATCGAGAATTCCTCAACACATCCCGGTCCCCAGTTTCGGCTATGTCTCCCACACACGTCTGGACTGGACCCTCGCACAAAATCGACTGACTATCTTTTCCCCGCTCTTTGTGTTCCCAACTCTGCCCACCTCGTTTTTACTCGCGCGCCCCCCCCCCCCCCCCCCACGCTTTTTTCCTTAAACCCAATCTCTCCCTATCCTTCATTTTCCTCGTGGACCTAATGCCCCCTACTACAACTCTCCAAACTCACTTGTCTCCCCTCGCCCCGCACCAACTCTACCCTTATCTCTCTCCCTTTCACTCTTGCTATCTCCCTGTTTTATAATATCCACATTTCAAAGGCTTTACTACATTTAATGCAGAATTAGAATTTATTCAAAATGTGATACATAATTTAGATCAAGATTGTTGAAGGAAATGATGTTAGACGAAGCAAATTACTTGATCTTTGTGTTTGCGTCACCCACCGTTCAAGAGTTTGAAAGGATGAACGTCATTTTCAACAAACTAAGGCTGGACTCCCATAAACTCAATCACGAACTAAACTGACACAAGACAAGTTTTTAGAACAAACTAAGACATACAAATAGACATAACAAATATTGTTAAAGCTGATTTAGGTGTAAACAATTCGTAATTGAATATAATAAGTTCCTTCATCATCATCGAGTGCCTCTCCGCAACGAAGGTTGGCTACCATAAATCGCCATTCTACTCTGTTTCTTGCTTTGATGGTACAGATTGTCATGTCCATCTTTTTATGTTACTTGTCCATGTTAGTCTTGGTCTGCCTCTGCTTCTTTTACCTTGTATTTTCCCTTCCTATATTACTTTTAGTAGGCTGTTGTGTCTTTTAACATGCCCCTAAAATGTCATGTCTTGATTGTATTTAGTAGTTCTCTTTTTATTTTTAGTTGTTTTAAAACTTCATCGTTTGTTTTCTTTTCATCCAATTCTACCTATTCTCCTATAAATCCACATTTCAAAGGCTTCAATTTTCTGTTATGTTTTCTTGTCTAATGTCCAAGTTTCTGCACCATACAGGAATATTGAGAAGATGTAACATTTTGCCATTCTTAGTTTCAGACCTGGTGTTATTTGTTTTAATGTTATAGTCCGTTCAGATTCGTTTGCCTAGACATTAATTTATTTTTTTCAAAAACTTATTGTTCATTTGCATTGATCTTTTGAAGTTAGGTTTAGAATACTAATGTCGCTATAAAAATATTTTTTTATCAAAGAAATGTATTCCAGTTTCAAAGATGCCTTATTTAACCTATATTAAAAAAAAGTTAATCGATATTATAAACACCGGCGGGATTATGTAGATGCTTACATCTCACAGCTGATTCTTTAACATATAGGCATGACCTTCACGGCTGAATGCGCACCGTCCTAAAATAGTTATGTTTCCACTATAAATTTTTATAAAGAAATGTTACATATGAAATTTCCCGTTTAGCACAAAATGACATTTTAGCTGAAACCGGAATTTATGTGACGTCAAAATCACGGCCGTAGACTCGAGTTCGAGTCATAATTCAGAGGCAAATCTCAATATTTACAGAAAGGAGGTGGCACTATCCATATTATCTTCTGCAAGTCTATGTGAGAATGAATATAAAGGCAAAATATTTTACTGAGCATAACATTGCTATAAAGATTTATCAATACTTCTGCAGAGAGCGTAAAAAGGGACATCTTTATTGTTCTTTATCAAACCCTGAGAAGAGAACAATGCATATTTTAGGTTTGTGTAAACGTTCATTTGATCGAATAGTTAAAGGAAGCGGATATTTATTGCCAACAAATGCAAGAAAGCAAGGAAGGAAAGAAACGTTAGACAGTTTTGATAAGGACCTAGTAAAAAGAGAAATCTGTCGAATGTTTGATATAAACGAAGAAGTGACACTTAGAAAGTTGAAGCTTTGGCTGAAAACTAACAACGACATTGAAATATCAAAAACTTCATTATGGAAAATATTAAGAAGTGCAGGCTTCACCTTTAGAAAGTATGCTGGTGGAAAAAACATTATTTGTGAGAAGCCACATCTAGTAGCTCTTAGAAGCAAGTATTTACGTGAAGTGAAGGAAATGCGCGAAAATGATTATGATATTGTTTATTTAGATGAAACTTGGATCAACGCTCATCATACAAATGAAAAGGAATGGCAGTTAGCAGATGGAAGTATTAAAAGATCAGTACCAAGCAGTAAAGGGCAACGTTTGATAGTTGCACATGCAGGTAGCAGACATAATGGGTTGTTGCAGAATGCTCATCTCGTTTTCATTTCAAAATCCATAGACAATAGAGACTACCACTCCGAAATGAATGGGCACATATTTAAAGACTGGATCGAGAAAAGTATCCTTCCAATATTAGATCGACCTTCTTGTCTGATAATGGACAATGCTTCATACCATAACATAGTTAACGTAGAAGATAGAATCCCAACATCATCAAGTACAAAAGATGCAATCAAAACATGGCTCATAAAAGAACACATACAAGTTAACGACAGCTACTTGAAACCCGAATTGCTTAGCCTTGTAAAACAGACACAACGTACAAAGATATTTAAAATAGACAAGTTAATTCAAGAACATGGCCATAGATGTTTGAGACTACCTCCATATCATGCACACTTAAATCCTATAGAACTAGTTTGGGCAAAAGTTAAAGGACACGTAGCATATACAAATAAAACTTTCAAATTATGCGATGTTGAGACACTTACAAATCAGGCTCTATCAAATATAAATAAAGACTACTGGGTAAAATGTGAGGATCATGTGTTACGACAAGAAGAGGAATATTGGAAAAAGGATGGTTTGTTGTTTGTTCAGCCGAAAGCAGTAATCGACCTATTTGACTCGTCTGATTCTGAATGATCATTACTCTGATTAAGTCTACAGATAAATAGTTTGATTTGCAAAATTTCCTAGTTGATTTGTTAAACAGTTTATTGTTCAAGACCACCCAAGCAATCAAAAATATGTTATAAGCAAACCAACAACCATTACTTTGAATGGAAGCCTGCTTGAGTCAGTACAGAAGTTCAGCTATCTTGGATCCACTATTACAGCCACACTTTCCTTAGATGAGGAACTAAATGTACGTATTTGAAAGGCAGCGACAACATTTGGGAAACTCACACCAAGAGCATGGAACTATATCAAATTGACTCTACGAACAAAAGTTCTATATATAATTTAAAATTTGTATACTTGCCACCAAGTACAATTTTATGGACACGCCTATGGGTCATCGTTGCACTAGATTACTGTAAAACATTTTGATTAGGGTCAAAATAATAGTTACATGGGCAAAGATCAAAGGAATTCGCCGCTTTAAGAAAACCGTTATAGCTAGACATCGAGTAACATATATGTTCTCGTGACATGGACATTTTAACACCGTATGCCAAAAATCATGTGAAATCATCAAGAACTTTTTGAATTATAAATCATAACATCTCGGCAAACGAATCTGAACGGACTATAGTATATTTTTCATGGCATTAAAATTACTTTTTGCCATACCTATTCTTTTGTTTATTTCAATTTTACATCACTGGTTATAGTATGTCCCAGGTAGTTGTAGCTCTGGAAAGCTGCTTTTGCCAGAGTCATTCTGCATCTCACCTCTGTTGGACACCTACCATCTGAGGTTAACATTGTTCCCAGATATTTAAATTCATTTACCTGTTTTAATATTGTTCCACTTGTTTTTATTTTGCACTGAGGTGAAGTTTTTTTCCTTTGTTGCTACCATTACTTCTGACTTTTTGCTATTAAGGCTGATGTTCACTATATGACATTACATTTTATATTTATGATGATGATGTAGCACCTATAAAGTCTTGGTACCAATTGTCAACATGTACACACCTTTTCTTCCACTTCACCTGTCATCACTACAAGAGATAATTATTGCTACACAGCCCTAATGATTCTATAGCCAAGTCTCCCTTGGTTACCATTTCACCCACATGCATTCACATTTCTTCTATATTGATGGTAAACCAGACTTGTGTCATAAGTGGTGGCATTCAATGGCAGATGTTGACCAGGTCAGATAAAGTAGAAGAAAGTTGTTAATGAGGGTTTCTTTACAATGAGTGAAACCCTGTTCATGTTAAAAGACACAAATTACATGCTCACAAGATGAAGATACATCAATATCAGAAGATACTCAGTTGTTGATACATGCATTACAATTTATTACATATTAGAATGAATCAGAATTCATCTTAATCACATTATTTCACAATTCACAACACAAATATTTCCTCTATTTTTACTTTAAGTACATCATCTTCACTCAACCAAATGTCTTCTATTTGAATACACTAAAGTTAATCATCAAAGCTAGGGACAGAGTGGAATGGCACTCCATGGTAGCCAACCTTTGATGCAGAGACAGCACTCAGTGATGAAGTTAATTCTAATAATTTTTAATCTAAAAGTTTGTTCTAATAATCAAAGTCAGTCCAATAGTCACTCATTTTGTTCATTCTCTCTCAACATTTTTAAATGGTGTCTTCATTTAGCCCATTTATAATTCATCTTGAGTACACTTAACTTAATTATAACCAGTTTCAATAATTATATCTATCTATCTATTGACCTTTCGAGCTGTAGCCGGCCTATAGGGCATAGACCAAGATACTCCTTCTCCTATCTGAATTTTTGTTCTAGCAGTTTTCAATTCTTTTAAAGATATTGTATCAACTCTCGCCATTTGTTTCTGTTCTGTGCAAGAAGCTCTATCTCATTGAGGGAGCCGAATCCTGCTGCTCTTGCCTCTCTCATCAATGTTCTTCTCAGTGTCTCTCTGGGTCTTCCTCTTTTTCTCTTACCTGTTGTTTCCCATATGATGGCCTGCTTTGCTATTCGGTTATTATCTCTTCTCATCACATGTCCAACATATGACTATCGTCTTTTCTTTATTACTGAAGATATTAGGGTTGATTGGCGATTTCTCTAATTTCTTCATTTGTTTTGAATTCGTTCCACGCTATACCAAGTATTTTCCTTAGACATTTATTTTTGAATGCGTTCAACTTTGTTTCTATATCTCTTGTTGTTTTCCAGCTTTCACACGCATACATAAGGGTTGATAGTACATTTGATTTGAATAGCCTAAGTTTTGTGTTTGTGCTGATGAGTTTTGATTTCCACAACTTTTCAAGGCTTCTGAAAGACATTGCTGCTTTAGCTATTCTGATTCTAATTTCTTTGCTTGCATCCCCTTCTCGATCAATGTGACTTCCAAGATAGATAAAGTGATCGATCCCTTCTACTGGTTTGTTTTCCATGTATATTTTGTCATCTGTTGGAATTAAACTTTTCATGGCTTTAGTCTTTTCATGATTGATCTCAAGCCCAATTTTGCTGGCTATTGATGATAGTTCATTTGTGTTTTCCTGCATCGTTTTTATCCGGCTGCTGATGAGAACTAAGTCATCAACAAAGTTGAGGTCCTCCAAATGGTCTTCTTGTATCCATTCGATGCCTTTGTTACCAGTGCAGTATTTTTTCATTATGAAGTCCATAACAATTCAAAATAACAAGGGCGATAACATACATCCTTGTTTAAACCCAGTTTCAATTGGGAAACATTTGCTCAGTCCTTCCTCTGTTCAAACTGCACATGTGTAACCATCATAGATGTCTTTGATAATATTTATGATTTTTTATGGTAAGCCATATTGCTTCAGAATTTTCCACAAAGAATCTCTATGAATACTATCAAATGCTTTTTTGAAGTTGATGAAGTTAAGTACAAAAGGTTTTTGCTTTTCAATGTGTTCCTCCAATATAAGTCGTAGAGTGAAAATGTGGTCAAGGCAGCTTCTCTCTTTTCTAAACCCAGCCTGTTCTTCACGCATTACTGTATCTATTGAATCCTTTATTCTATTTAGGATGATTTTGCAGAATAACTTTGAGGCAACTGACAAAAGTGTCACACCTCTCCAGTTGTTACAATCTCTGAGATTGCCCTTTTTTTGAATCTTAACAATGATTCCTTTTTTCCATGTATGAGGCGTCTTCTCTGCTTTCCAAATGACATTGAACATTTTCTGGAGATGTATTAGATTATGGCTAATTCTAAGTCTATTTCACCGAGTGCTGTATAACAATTACTTAGCTCTATGTTAAACTTTTCCTTTAAGGCTTCATCTTTCTGTTTATGACTATCAATTTTATGTGTAGTTGACCTCTTCTGTTGGCTTCTAAATTGTAATCTTATTTTCCCAATGCACAGGTTATGGTCACTATTAACATCAGCACCTCTGTATGCTCTTACATCTATTAATGATGATCTGAATTGTTGTTTAATACATAGGTGGTCAATTGTTTCAATAATTAAAGTTAGACAAATAGCTACTCATATTAATCATTGTCTATCAATATAAATGTTGTTGCATTATATTTTCAGTTTCTTTCTGAAATCATTACATTCCATAAACATGTAATTTACCCATAATCCAACTTCTGAAATCTACTATTTCTCTAATAACTCACAGAACTATTCAACTCTATATTTTTCTGTTGTTATCCTATCTCACTCTTGCTATCCATTATATTCTAATAATAAAAAACCCTCATGTCTTTAACACATTGAAATCTGTACATGATTTTGAGTCGATATTACTGCACTAAGTGGACATGGATTTGTTGTGTCGTTGGATTACTCTAGATATCTGCACATTTTGGGTTGACACATCCATCTTTGGCAAGGACAGATTTATATAGCAACAATTTTGCTCAAGGAAAGGCCATTTTAGCAGCGATAGCTCAGTGGTTAATGAACTGGACTACAAAGAACAAGAGGCTGGGTTCAATCCTGACCGATGGCTGCCAGGTTCACGCAGCCTAAAATGGGTACCAGAATTTTTTCTGGGAAAGTAAAGTGGCACGGGTGTAATACCAACCACATTACCCCCAAAATCATGTGCTGAAAGTCTGTAAAAATTATGGTCACTAACACCATATTCCCTATATGCCACTTGGCATGCTGGGGCTCTTTACTTTAACTAAAGGCCACTTTGGCCTCCTCATGATGACTTTTAACCATGAAGAATCCTTTATCATACACAAAGGATGCTCACATGACCTCTTGTTTTTTTCATTTTTATCAGGACCACTAGACATCAGATCTCACTACCCAAAGATTGGGTCAGGATAAAGCCATGAAAAAAAACCATGGTTTTTAAAGTACCCTTTCCCTGTTGTAGAAGTTGAATCTGGGACCTCCATGTAAAGAGGCTAATGTCTTATACAAAACCCACAGACTCCTTAATAATCAATAATATCTAATGCTTTCTGAACATTTTGAACTATTTTTCAATCAGTCATATTTTTACATCCTCAGGCACTTCGCAAAAAAAAAAAAAAAAAAAAAGTTTTATTTACAATAACTACACTTTCTTTATTTATTTTTTTTTTTTTTCAGATAACAACAGCAACTAATGGAATAAGCACAAATAAAAAATTTAAGGAATTGGTTTAGTTTTATTCTTACTTTTGTAGGCTTCCAAGACACTGCAATAAGCTACAATTTTATTAAACACAATACATCTTCTAGGCTTCCACTGAAGTTTTAAATAAATTCAAAACTAGTCCTAAATATGTTTTATTGTGAGTTATGATAACCCCACTTTGCATAAAACCTGCCCTACCTAAAAAACATGTCAGACTTGTTATTCACGTGTGTTTTCAAGTTTGTTTTAATTTAGCCATTCAAACTATGTTCAAGAAGGCTATGGATGACCTCCAGGTAGTAACTACTCTTTAGTAAAATTTTGACTTTTGGATTCCTGTCATCTTAAACCACCACATGGAGTAAATGATCAAAATGACTTTAATTTTGCTGAGCTCTTGCACTGCTTTTCTAGGCCACAAGGATGATGTCATTAGTGATCACAATGTTCAGACAGTCAGGATCACTGCCTACATACAGTCCAACATATGCTGCTAGATTTATAAACAAAATTGCTTCTCTTGACTTCAAGGATGATCAATGTCTACTCTACCACTAGTTATCACAGCATTCAGACAGTCAGGATCACTGCCTACATACAGTCCAACATATGCTGCTAGATTTATAAACAAAATTGTTTCTCTTGACTTCAAGGATGATCAATGTCTACTCTACCACTAGTTATCACAGCATTCAGACAGTCAGGATCACTGCCTACATACAGTCCAACATATGCTGCTAGATTTATAAACAAAATTGTTTCTCTTGACTTCAAGGATGATCAATGTCTACTCTACCACTAGTTATCACAGCATTCAGACAGTCAGGATCACTGCCTACATACAGTCCAACATATGCTGCTAGATTTATAAACAAAATTGCTTCTCTTGACTTCAAGGATGATCAATGTCTACTCTACCACTAGTTATCACAGCATTCAGACAGTTAGGATCACTGTCTGCACAGTACAACATATGCTGCTATATCTACAAACAAAATTGCTTCTCTTGACCTCAAGGCTGATCAATGTCTGCTCTGCTACTAGTGATCACAGCATTCAGACAGTCAGGATCACTGCCTACATACAGTCCAACATATGCTGCTAGATTTATAAACAAAATTGTTTCTCTTGACTTCAAGGATGATCAATGTCTACTCTACCACTAGTTATCACAGCATTCAGACAGTTAGGATCACTGTCTGCACAGTACAACATATGCTGCTATATCTACAAACAAAATTGCTTCTCTTGACCTCAAGGCTGATCAATGTCTGCTCTGCTACTAGTGATCACAGCATTCAGTCAGTCAGGATCACTGTCTGCACAGTCCAACATATGCTGCAAGATTTATAAACAAAATTATTTCTCTTAACCTCAGGAATGATCAATGTCTGCTCTGCCACTAGTTATCTCAGCATTCATATAGTCAGGATCACTGTGTGCACAGTCCAACATATCTTACAAGATTTACAAACAAAATTGTTTCTCTTAACCTCAGGAATGATCAATGTCTGCTCTGCCACTAGTGATCACAGCATTCAGACAGTCAGGATCACTGTGTGCACGGTCCAACATATGCTGCTAGATTTATAAACAAAAATGTTTCTCTTAACCTCAGGAATGATCAATGTCTGCTCTGCTACTAGTGATCACAGCATTCAGACAGTCAGGATCACTGTGTGCATGGTCCAACATATCTTACAAGACTTACAAACAAAACTGCTTCCACTCCATCATTAGCAGATTTAGAAGAAATTTCACTGACACTTTTCAGATAGCTAAATCTTCGTCCAAAATGGTGGAGTATATTAAACCCCACCTCATCCACAAATTATTGAATGGTGACAAGATGGCCATGCATGACAAATCTGCTCTTGGTCAATGACCTCATTATTCTAGTTTGTTGAGGGCCTACAGAAAAGTGATTCACTCTCCACAAATATGCATGCTCATGCACAAGAATGAGCATCTGGCCCAGATTTTGGCAACATTTGATGCAATAATGCTGCTCATATAGTTCCATCATTTCAAAGCAAATGTATATAAGTGGGCATTCTCTATACACACACTCACTCATAGACTCGATAAGCAAGAAACAAAGTCCATTCATATACATGAAGATCTGATACTCATTCACCTCAGAGGACATCTTCTGAGCTTTATTTGTTTCTATGGGAAAAAATAACACTGGATAATTTTAGAGCAGTTCTTGTACTGGTTACAGACAACAAACATCAAATCTGTAAGGTTCCTCTCTTGTATGTGTTCCTTTGTGTATTTTTTTGTTTTATGCTATGAACAAAATAGACATAGTACACACCATGTGTAAGGCATATTCCATGAACATGTTCTCATGTGACTAATTAGATATCCATTATAAGCAAGACATACACCATGTACATCACATGTGGAAGTCGTGTACCTCCCTTGTATTTTTTATGTAATCCAAGATTACCATTTTTGGTGGAGAGTATTACACAACAGGCCCTTTTTTGGAATCCCCAGGGGAAAAGACAAAGAGGAAGACCAAGGAATTCTTGGAGAAGACAGATCGAAGCGGAGATGAAGATGATGGGGAAGACATGGAATGATCTTAAAAGAATGGTAAAAAACAGAACGACTTGGAAAGTGTTTGTTGAAGACCTATGCTCCACTGGGAGCTAAAAGAAGAAGATTACCAAATCTGCAGTACATACATCACATGTGTAAGGTTTTTCCTCTGTATGTGTTCTCTTGTGTTTTGAAAATGTTGGAAGATGAGCAAAACCTGCACCACATACATCACATTTGTAAGGCTTCTCCCCTGTATGTGTTCTCTTGTGTATTTTTAGTTTTCCATTTTCAGCAAAACTTGCACCACACACACATCACATTTGTAAGGCTTCTCCCCTGTATGTGTTCTTTTGTGTTTTTTAAGATGTGAACTTACAGCAAAACATGCACCACACACATCACATTTGTAAGGCTTCTCCCCTGTATGTGTTCTCATATGTATTTTTAGATTTCCAGTTTGAGCAAAACCTGCACCACAAATTTCACATTTGTAAGGCTTCTCCCCTGTGTGTGTTCTTATGTGTATTTTTAGCTTTCCATTTTCAGCAAAACCTGCACCACACATATCACATTTGTAAGGCTTCTCCCCTGTGTGTGTTCTTATGTGTATTTTTAGTTTTCCATTTTCAGCAAAACCTGCACCACACATATCACATTTGTAAGGCTTCCCCCCTGTATGTGTTCTCATGTGCATTTTAAGTTCTGAATTCTTAGCAAAACATGCACCACATACATCACATTTGTAAGATTTATCCCCTGTATGCGTTCTCTTGTGTGTTTTAAGATGTGAATTTACAGCAAAACATACACCACACACATCACACATATAAGGCTTCTCCCCTGTATGTGATCTCTTGTGTATTATTAGTCGACTGAGTCTATCAAAACATTTACCACACACTTCACATTTGTTAAGCTTCTCCCGTGTATGTGTTTTCTTATGTTTATTTCGACCTGACACATTAGAAAAATTTACAACACATTTGTAAATTTTGTTTCTTTGTGCTATTCTATTTTCTCCATCACTGTTTCCATCTTCATCAAGATCTTCACAAATAAGAGACTGAAACATCCTTTCATTTCCTGGCATTTGATTAGGCTTGTTAGTTTCCTGCAAATGGAGACTAGAATCTTGATTGCAGCTTTTGCCCTGATCTACCTGAGAACAAATCGAGATCAAAATGTTTTTAAAATAGATCATGGCACAATGTTGATGAAATATGATAAGGCTGTTGGTGTTGCATCAGTAACTTCATTGTTGAGATGCTGAAAGTTCTATACTTTATGACAATAACTAACAATGATAATATGAGTTGGTGAATATCCTTATCATATAACCACACTGAACACATTAATTTGAATAAAATGGAAATAATTGTCCAGTTTTGTTAGTTATGCACTTTACCTCAGCTTTATCAATATAGATTAGAGGTCCATGATGAGGGCAGTCTTCTTCATGTTTCAGCTGACAATTCTCACAATCTAAAAGTGTAAATGAATTATCAATACATTGCTTCATTAAATAAACAAATATAACAAAGTGAAATGGGCACAAGTAAACAAATTATAGTCAACAATTACAGATAAAATACAAATGGATACACTCAGGTCAGCTAATGTAACCTGTCAACTATAAATCGAGACCTAGTTATTCACATGAGTAATTAGTAAATCCTTGTGTATCTACACAATCATTGGTATAATCACTGTGGCTATGTCATTAATAATGTTCCCTGGACTACTATCTACTGCACTTTTTGTTACTGACTCAATGATCCTATCATGATTGGTGATAATTTCTTCTGATTCCTGGCTGATTCAGTCAGTCACTGTGTTTTGATGTAGTAATTTTTGCAACAGATTTGTAATCTAGGCTTAACATTGCAGCTGAAAACCAATGTGTTTTATAAACCTCTTGAAGTTGTAAACATTTTTTATATAAAATGAAACACGCAACTACCACAATTAAAATATAGTAAATAAATGCAGTCAAATTTTGAGCATAGATTCTATAGTTAACAAGTAAAAACTTACTTAAAACACTTTCATTGTCAGAAAAAAGCATTAAAGTTGTGCTTGTAGCATTCACGACAGTGGACGTTTCACTTTCATCAATATTATTAACTTCTTTCTTCACTACCTGGTGATGCAAACATTTTTAATACTATAGGAGCAGATCACAGTGTAACCTTAAACAACTAAACATAGATATCAATAGTTGACAACAAAATGTCACTTCATTCTTAAACCAGATCATTTATAAGAATATTTATAAATCAAAACATCTTATTTTCTATTGATGATGATATCTTGAAAGAGCTCAGATCTGTTGTGTGTATGTGCACAGTTTGCTACATGTCTAATGGTCAATGTGTGGCAGTGCATGTAGCTGTTTGTAAAGTCATGTCACTGATTTGTTAAAGAGTGATAACAACTGGTAGTAGAATGACCCCAATTTGTGGTTGTGTCAGCAGGATTGCACTCCTTTATTTTAGGATAATACCTGTATGTTACCAATTTTTGTCAGTGTTGTGCTGTCACAGTACCAACATATATTAACAATTGTATCATCTACCATCACCTCATGACTGGTGCTTTTAGTTTATTGTAATGGACTAGCAATGGGTCGTTACTTACAACTCCCATTACTCTCATAAATGATCCCATTATTGAATCAATAACAGAAGATATTCACTAACTTATAATGGTAAGATAAACCATACTGGCTACAATGAAGGCTTCACAGGGTCTCTGATTTATATTGTTTGCAAGGTCTGCCAACCTGTTCTTCTCAGGGATCTAAAGTAGCAATTGCACTTGATTTCTGGAGGGCCACAATCATGGAGACTTGATAACCCATCTTAAGTTATGACTGTACCTGTTCTGCTCGCTGTTGATGCTAACTGTGTAGATACTCTTTGCATCTGTTATTTGTAATATCTACTATAGTTATATCATAGACAGCAATTTACTTGATGAAACAACACTAAGCCAGTCCATAAAACAAGGGAGGTCCATCATAACTTAACTTTAAAAACATTTGTGACGAACAGTAAGGCATAAAGGGAATATGGTGTTAGTGACCATATTTTTCTATGACCACTGCACATTTTTGGGTGATGTGATCGGTATCACGCCAGGCCAGCTTTTACTTTACAGAAATATCACTGGTACCCATTTTTAGAGGCTGGGTGAACCCCGGAGCCGTGTCAGTCTGAAAAAAGATCCGCCACTGCTGGGGATCAAACCCAGACCCTTCTGGCCAGGAAGGGAGCACACTAAACACTCAGCCACCAAGGCTCCATGACATTTAAACATACTAATAAATACTTCCATCAATAAAAGTTGGTAGTAATCTATCACAGCAAGCAAAGAAAAAACGCATTGGTCAGCTGAAAGTTGATGACATCTCCCACACAATATATCCAAGTATGGCACTGGTGATCACACATAAATAGTCATGATATCATACATTTTTCTATTTTCATAAACATTGATATGTTTACAACTAAGATGGAAGCTTTTTAATAAACAACTGAAGCAACAATTTACCTTAAACATTTATTTTACAACCATTGCTTGTTATTAAACACCACTGTAGTTGCTCCATCCTTCAGTCTGTCAATGTTGCATTACTGTGGCTAAACACACATTCAGTGTTTGATCTATCTATTGACCTTTCAAGCCATAGCCGGCCTATAGGGCATAGACCCAGATACTCTTTCTCTTATCTAAATTTGTATTCTACAGTTCTTAATCCTTCTAAAGATATTTTATCAAATCTCGTCATTTGTCAATGTTTTGTGCAAGCAGCTCTATCTCATTGAGGGAGCCAATTCCTGCTGCTCTTGATTATCTGATCAATGTTCTTCTCAGTGTCTCTCTGGGTCGGCCTCTTTTCCTCTGACCTGTTGTTTCCCATATGAGGGCTTGCTTTATTATCTGGTTATTATCTCTCCGCATCACATATCCAACATATGACCATCGTCTTTTCTTGATTACTGAAGATATTAGTGGTTGACTGGCGATTTCTCTAATTTCTTCGTTTGTTTTGAATTCGTTCCACGCTATACCAAGTATTTTCCTTAGACATTTATTTTCGAATGCGTTCAACTTTGTTTCTGTGTCTCTTGTTTTCCAAGTTTGATCTATAGATAGAGCAAAATGTACCTTATCCTATTTCCAAAGTTCTTTTAAAAATTAATTCAAAATTTATTGTTTTGCAAATAAAATAAAAACACTCACATCATCATTCAACTCTTTTTTTATGAAATCCTCAAGAAATGGAATTTGTCTTTCAACTTTGACCTCAGTCTGCAAAAAAACAAAATGATATTTTCATTATAAATTACATAACTATTTGTTTTTTGGTCTGCAAAATTTTAAGACATGTAAAATGTAAAATAATTTCTACCTATTGTCCTTTCGAGCCGAAGACGGCACATAGGGCAGAACCACAATCTCAAAAACAGAAACCTTGCGTGCCAAAATGGCACATATTGTAGAGATCACTGCTTCTAAAATCTATGGTCTGTTTCCATAACAACACATTTTACAATGTGTCAATTTGGAGAATTAAAATTTATTTGCTTTTATTTTTCTGCAACAAATATTGAACTATTGATTGAGTATTTATACAAATTTGAGTGGCATAACAAATAGTTATTTTATATTTCTGATGAGCATATCGGAATTATCTCAATTGGTTTGGTGCTATTGTCACAATTTGCGTTATTTTACCAAATTCAGTCTAATTTATTGAATTTGAAGTGAAATAAAAAAGTGACATGAAAAATTGTCTTTTTTTTATTTTGCATGCTTGCTCCATTAATTCTTGAAAGTTAATGTTCTGTTAATTGCTGAAAGATTTGCACTTTTAACAGCTGAAAGAATTGCATTGTTTTGTTTGTTATTATGTTAATAATGTTTTATTTCATCATTTTAACCATACATTATGATACCATCATAACAATTCTTCTTCTTCTTTTCTCTTTCTCACTGATAACTAAAAGGTGTCGTGGTTTATATCATTTGTCGTTCTTGTGCTGCTCAAATTGTCTGAATTAGTGATTTTCCTTTGTTGTTACATGTCTCTGTCACTGCATCTATCCATCTTCTTCTGGGTCTTCCTCTTGGTCTTTTTCCATGCATTCTCGAGAAGAACGATTCATAACAATTAGCACTTCAATATACAAATTCTTCAAATTTGACATTTTGCTGCATGCAAACATATCCTTTTCCCCTTACCTGACTAATTACTACTACTGTTGACCCATGAGTATTGGATTTGTTTCCTTTGATTTTTAATCAGACATAAATGTGCACACTGTGTAACAGAAGGGGTTATGACATATTAGACGATGTGTAACAGATGATGTTTTGACGTCTTTATCTATCAAATATGACAGACGAGATGCTCTTTACACATCTCAATCAGCTGGTAGTATTTTCAATCTCGCCTCGTCGTGTCGTCCCTCGCACTGTCAGCCCACCCTGTATTATCACATTCTCAGGGGTGGTGATGCTTCGGAACAGCCTTCGACCAGTTGACCACTTCCGTGCTCAGTTGTCTAACTCGTGCCCTAATTTCTCGTAGCTTCCTGCTGACTGATCATGAATGAATTAACTTTTAACTTGGGGAGCTGACACAGGTTACCGTGACTCAGTGATCTTAGTACTCTTGTGATTATTCTCTGTTGTGCCGCAACAATGAAAGACTGTTTAATGTTATCCCCGAAATTCAGTTACGCTAGGTGTGGTCTGAAACTGTGGAACACACAAGACTTCACTTGTAATAAAAATCGGCTTTATTACAGCCCATAGTCCTGGGCACCGAACTTCAACATTTTACACACTATATTGACCACACTGACTGGACTTATTGTCACACACACGTTGCCCAGCAGCAATGTTACTCGCTGCTGAGCTCTAGGTTTAAACACCTAAAGCTTTTGATAGAGTACACCACAAACAACTTACAGAATGCCTAAAACATTAATAAAATGCCTAAACAGTAATAAAAGAACATAATAAAGAGAACTCTACACCCATTGCTATAAAAAGAGTAGTAAGATAGGGATGCATCCTATCACCAAGCTTGTTCAATCTATACACTGAGCAAATATTTTAAAACATCATAGAGATGCCAGGCCTACAAATTAATGGAAAGATAATCAATAATCTAAGTTATGCTGACGATACTGTACTACTAGCAGAAAATCCTAAAGATCTACAACAATTACTTAATGAAATAAACATGACAAGCAAAAAATATGGACTAGATATGAATATCAAAAAGACTAAAACTATGATCATAAACAAAGAAAATACTCAAAACCCACTAGTGGATATCAAAATTGAAGGAATAGACCTGGAGACAGTTCAGAACTACAACTATCTTGGACATACTATAACCAGTGATGGAAAATGTACAACTGAAATAAACAAAAAAATAGGAATGGCAAAAAGTAATTTTAATGTCATGAAGAACATGCTAACATCAAAACAAATAACACCAGGCCTAAAACTAAGAATAGCAAAATGTTATGTCTTCTCAATATTCCTTTATGGTGCAGAAACATGGACATTAGACAAAAAAACAGAACAGAGAATTGAAGCCTTTGAAATGTGGATATATAGAAGAATAGGTAGAATTGGATGGAAGGAAAAGAAAACAAATGAAGTCTTAAAACCACTAAAAATGAAAAGAGAACTACTAAGCACAATTCAAACAAGACAAATGCGATTTTTGGGCCATGTTAAAAGACACAACAGTCTACTAAAAGTAATCCTGGAGGGGAAAATACAAGGTAAAAGAGGCAAAAGCAGACCAAGACTAACATGGACGAGTAACATCAAAAGATGGACAAATCAGCCTATGACAATCTGCACCATCAAAGCAAGAGACAGAGCAGAATGGTGCTCCATGGTAGCCAACCTTCATTGCGGAGATGGCACTCGATGATGATGATGATGTCTTTATTTTGCACGGAAGTGATGTCTTTTTCTTTGTTGCTACCATTACTTCTGTCTTTTTGCTATTAAAGCTGAGTCCTTTATTTTTGCTTTCTTTCACTATAATGTCTTACATTTCTTGTAACACATTTTCACTTTTAGCGATTAAGACTATATCATCAGCAAAAAGTAAGTAAAGTAACCCCATCACGCCAAGTGGCGTATAGGGAAATATGGTGTTAGTGACCCTATATTTGACAGACCTTCAGCACATGATTTTTGGGGTTATGTGGTCGGTATTATGCCCATGCTGCTTTACTTTGCCAGAAAAAATCTGGTACCCATTTAAGGCTGGGTGAACCCGGAAGCCGTCAGTTGGGATCGAACCCTACCCCTTGTCCTTTGTAGTCCAGTTCACTAACCACTGAGCTACCTCGGCTGTATCATCAGCATACCTTAGATTATTTATATTTTGACCTCCGATTGTTATTCCAGGCTTATGGATCTTAAAATAATCTCACTATAAATATTAAACAAATCTGGTGACAGCACACAACCTTGCCTAACACCTTGTTTTATTTGTTGAAACATTCCCAATTGGTTTCCAGTTCTTATGGCCACTGTTTGTTGCCAGTACATGTTCTTTATTATTCTTATATCTTTGCTCTAAACTTTTATGCTTTCTAAAATTTTGTTTGATTATTTCTTTATTATTCCTTTATCAAATACTTTTGTATAATCTATGAAACATAGGTATAGATCTGTTTTCACCTCTACGGCTCTTTCTACTAAAGATCTTATGAAGTATATGGCATTGCTCGTTCCTTTACCTCTAACAAAACCACACTGTTCATCACTAATTTCTGGACTGATTTTGTTTCGCACTCTTTGCATGTTGATTGTTAGTAATATCTTAGTCATGTGACTCATAAGGCTTATTGTGCGATCATCGCATTCAATCACACCAGATTTCTTTGGTAGGGCTATGAATATAGATTTCAGCAGGTCGTCTGGTATATATCCGGTGTTGTAGATATCATTCAATATTTTTTTTATTAATTCTATTCCAAAATTGCCCATGGCTTCAATCTCTTCTTTAGTTATATTATCTGGTCCAGGAGCTTAACCTGCTTTCATATTGCACAAGGCATCTTCCACTTCTTCTTTGAGTATTTCTGGCCCTTCTCCATTATCCTTAATATTTACTTCTGTTCGTTCATCATTATAAAGATCTTTAATGTATTCTGTCCATTGTTCCCTTATGCTTTCTTGTTCAATCAACAGTTCTCCTTCCTTTAATCTCAGACATCCAGTTTTTGATTGCGTTTTTCTTCCTGTTAATTCCTCAATTTGTTTGTATATAGCTTTAGAATCTCATTTTTGTTGCATTTCAAATTCTTTGCATCTCTCTTTTAGCCATGCTTATTTTCCTTCATTGCATTTTATTACAATTTCTTTATTTAATCTCTTATACTCATCTTTATTTTCTTTATTTTTTCTTCTTGTATCAATTAGCTGCAAAATGTCAATTGTCATCCATTTCTTTCTTGAATTTGTCCTCACTGGTGGTATGAACTCTTTTGACGTTAGCTGCATTGATTCTTTTAGCATTTCCCACTGTTCATCAATGCTTTGTACCTTCTCTATTGTATTGTACCAGTTCTGAATTGTGATTTTATATTTGTCTTGCAACTTCTTGTCTGATTTGAGTAAATCTAAATTTAACTTGATGTTAACTGAGGCTTATTTTGTTGCTTTTAATTTTACTCTTAAGCTTTCCCACAACTGGTATATGATCACTATTGCAATCTGCCCCTGGTCTAGATTTCACACACACCAGATTGTTTCTAAATCTATTGCTTATCATTATGTAATAATACATCAACCCCTTACTGAAATTGAAAAAATTGCCCAGAACAGTGATTAATGGTAAGGTACACTATGAGCCCTTTCAGCTGTGATGTAGCTGTATGTATATTATGACCACAAGTAGTATGGCAATGGAGATGATGGCAGTGATAGGACATTCATCTGGTGGGAGTCACAAGAGTTGAACTAAGCCTGCAGACTAAGTGATTCAATGAGCATGATAAGAAAAATGAAGGTAGGCAGTGAGTCGAGTCATTATAGAAGTCAACAATAAGTTGTGTCATCTTTCTACATCCCTTTATGAGTAGAGTCCAGGGAAAAGAAAGAGCAGATATTCTAGATAACTGTGCTATTATCAAAGATGATCAACCAATGGATCAGGCTGACATCGTTAATGCCATCCATGATGTGTAAATGGAACAAGACTTTGACAACCATGAATCCATACACCTCTTTTGGATGAAAGAGATGGGAGCAAAGATGGGTACATTAAAAAATGAGAGACTTAGTGGTTGTACAAAAGCATGTATCAGCCAACACAGAGATGGAGTTGTCAGTCGCTGCAGAACATACTGAGGAGAGAATCAGAGCTCTTATGGACATGTTCAGAGTGCAATGCTGTCAAGTCACAAATAAAAAAATAACTCAATGAGCCCTGTGTGATTTCTGACAGCATTTGAAAGGTGATGATGATTTGGTTTATCCAGAAATGTTAAAAGCCTGAGTAATTTAGAGTAAGAAAAAAATATTAGCAAACAGAAAACAAGTACAAATGATAGTTTAGTGCCACGTCAGTTCTGATCCTCTTTTAAAAATTTCTTTCAAACTAACCAATCAACTTACTTCAATATTTGACTCCACTTTTATATTCCAAATTGGTATGAAACTTTTTGTCTCCATATTAATGACTGTCTGAGGGTGAAATGAAAAGTTATATTTATTTAGTAACATCAAATGCTACAAAAATAATAATTGTATGCTAATAAATAATTAAAATAATGTTGGTTTACCTATAAGTTGAGAATATTTCATTTTAAACAATTATTTATTTTATTTTAAAGATTGGTCTATTGTAACTTAAAAAAAAATAAAATAAACAAATTCAGCTTGCTGTCTGAGTGTTTCTTAAAATATCACTCAACACAGCATATGTTGAATTTAGAAATAATTTTAATCAGCAACAAATTTAATCAAATTGACATTATTTTCTCTTTAAAAAATAACAAATCCGAACATTGTGATCAATCTCGATTGGCCTGCTTCCTGTTAATAAGGAAAAATAACACTGTTTAATCAGCTAATGTGCTTGGATCAAGTAGCTATCATTTTCTACATTTAAAAATCTCTACATTATTAAATTAAACAAACTACTGATTTTGGCCATTTGTTGGAAGTATAAGTTGATTATAGTGTAATAATGATTGTGTTGTATCTGCAAATACAAAAAAAAAAAAAAAAGTTATTCTTTAATCTTTTAGACACAATTCTGTACTGTGTCTGAAAGCTACATTAATATATAAACAGAATAGTTCCGAGTTTATGTTATGATTATATTGTTGCTGAAATACAACATGTATGAAGACTAGACTTCGATGATAAAAAAAATTACATATTTACAACATCATGAAGTATTTTTATAAATTAATATATAATTATTTCATCATCATCATGTGCCATACCGGTTGGCGTAGGCGATCGATCATGTCTTTGAAACGTTGCACTTGTTTCAGATTTGTCTCGCTTATTTTTATGCTGCATGATAGTGATGAATGTTTCTTCGATATAACCATTACTTCTGTTTTCTTTCTATTCAGACTGAGACCTTTCTTGTTGCTTTCTTCTATTATTATGTCTATCATTTCTTGTAGTTCGTTCTCTGTCTCTGCTATTAAGTTTGTGTCATCCGCATGTCGCAAATTATTTATGTTGTGACCTTTGACTTCAATTCCTTTTTTGTCTACTATTGATCTCATAATATATTCACTGTAAAGTGAAAACAAATCCGGTGACAGAACACAGCCTTGTCTGACTCCTTGTTTTATATATTGGAATTGTCCTGTTTGGTTGTTAATTCGTATAGCTGCTGTTTGTTGCCAGTACATGTTTTTATGATTCGCAGATCCTTTCCGTCAATGTTTAATTTCTCCAGCATATTTATTATTTCCACATGCTTTACTTTGTCAAATGCTTTCGTGTAGTATATAAAGCACATATATAGATCTTTCTTTACCTCTATAGATCTTTCTATCAATGCTCTTAAGATGTATGTTGCATTATTGGTGCCCTTTCCTTCCACAAATCCACATTGTTCCTCACTTATTTCTGGTTTTATTTTGTTCCTTACATGTCTCATGATTATTCTTAGTAATATTTTAGTCATATGGCTCATGAGACTAATAGTGCGATGGTCTTCACAATCAGTGGCCCCTGACTTCTTCGGTATGGCTACAAAGATAGATTTTAGTAGATCTTCGGGTATGTGTCCAATGTTATATATGTCATTGAGTAATTTTGTTATGACTTGTACTCCCAGCTCTCCTAATGCATTCATCTCTTCGATTGTTATATTGTCAGGACCTGGAGCTTTGCCTCTTTTCATGTGTTGAATTGCGTCCTCCACTTCACTCTGCATTATTGGTGGTCCTGTGTCTTCATTTGAATTGTTTAATTCTGGTCTTTCATCATCATAGAGTTGACTGATATATTCTGTCCATCTTTCCATTGTCTTCTCCTGTCCCATTATTATATTTCCTTCCTTTGATTTCACACATCCTGAAACTTTGACTTCTTTTCTTCCTGTTAATTCATTTAACTGATTGTGCATAAATTTTGAGTCTTTCTTTTGTTGTTTTTCCATTTCTTCACATTTCTGTTTTAACCATCCTTCCTTTGCTTCTCTGCACTTGTTTTGGATCTCTTTGTGCAATATTTTGTACGTCCGTTCTTCTATCTTATGTTTTCTTCTTTCGTCCATTAGTTGTAATATTTTTTCTGTCATCCATTTCTTTTTGCTGATTCTTTTAGTCACTGGTATTATTTCTTTTGGTGTTTGCTGAATCGATTGTTTGAGCATTTCCCACTGCTCCTGGATGTCCTGTATTTTCTCAATAGCATTATATCTATTTTGTACTACCGTGCTGTACTTATCACTCATCTGTTTATCTACTCTTAGCATATCTAGTTCTAATTTTATATTTCTTGGTGATTTCTGTGCCTTCCACAGTTTTATTCTTATCTTTCCAACTACTGGTACATGGTCACTATTGCAATCTGCTCCTGGCCTTGTTTTAACAGATGTTAGCCCATTCCTGAACCTTCTCTGTACCAGTATAAAATCAATTTGATTGTGTACTTTTTTGTCTGGGCTTTGCCATGTCCATAGTCGCCTAGGGTGTTGTTTGAACAAGGTGTTACCTATAATCATTTCATGTGTCTTTGCCCAATCTATCAATCTATCCCTCTGTCATTCATCTCTCCAAGGCCCTGCCCCCCAGTCACATTTTGCACTTCAGCTGTTTCTACCTTTGCATTGAAATCCCCTAATACAATAGTTATTTCATGGGGTTTACACTGTTCCATGGTGGCCTCTAGCTCCTCGTAAAAAGTGTCAATGTCTTCCTCTTCGCTATTACTTGTTGGTGCATAAACTTGAATTATGTTGATATCCATTGGTCTGCCTCTCAATTTTACTAGCAGAATTCTGTCTGATACTGGCCAAAATCCTTTCACTGTTTTGCTTCTTTCTCTATCTAACATGATGCCTACTCCTCTTTTGTGTGTGGTTCCCCCAGAGTAAATTACATTTCCACTGTCGCATTGTAATAATCCTGCTCCTTTCCATCTCATTTCACATAGTCCCAATATGTTCAATTTCATTCTCTTCATTTCTTGACTGATGTTTTCTAGTTTTCCAACCAGGAATGCTGATCTAATGTTCCAAGTTCCTACTGCTAATGTCTCTTTATTTTTGATCTTGCATACAGTTGCTTGATGACGATCGGGTGTCACCTGTAGCACATGACGCTCCCTACCGGACAAGGTGGCTGTGAAGTCCCCATTAACGTTGTTAGCCATAAATATAAGGTTGTGATTTGTCCAGTCAATTTAAGAAGGTAGTTTGCCATTCCTTTCCTTCTTGGCAGTGACTATACTAGTCGGAGATCGCAGCCATTGTCTCTATACATGAGATCCTCTGCCTGCCATCGCGGTGTAGGGACCATAACCAGCACTACTTGTCGGCTGCTCCCACAACACCATCCACCACCTGCTCCAGTGGCTTCACATAACCCTGATAGGAGGGCTAAACGGGAGCTCCACCTTGCCCAGGGTGTCCCGAAGACTAGCGGAGGAAAGGAGACGTCTTACTCCTCCTTTGGTAGGGCAGAACTCTACCCCGCTAACCAGATATATAATTATATTTACTATCTAAAGAAATATCAATAAATAAATAAAGAAATGATGAATCACGTGAATGAATATCAAATGTTTGATGTGATATTCCTATTGAATATGATATGATCAGGTAAGACAACACTCTGCTGCAACTCTCACTGAGATGCTGCCACCGTCTAATGCCAGCTAATAACGATTAATATAATATAAAGAAGACTGATGTTGATGTGAACAATCACAAACAGCGGCACGATCACTAACTCTAACTCTAACGTCGTAGGTGAACTAGGTGTTAATTGTTAAAATAAGTTGAGAAATTGTAGCTGTAATTAATGTTTGTAGTACTAAACTGGGTAATTTCCTAGTTTGATCAGATATATTATTTCAGTTTGGAAGAGTGATGTCCCCTAAAATATGTCTGCCAAAATACAGTGGTTCTACGCATTCTTGGCGTTGGGGTCATTACGCTGGCATGTGTCACTCACACTGGCATTTGGGTCAGCGTGGCGTTCGGGTCAGCGTCTGCGTCCAAATCGAGATGTTAATTAATAATTGGCTGAACCCCTATCCTTTCTTATGCTTCTTCTTATTAATTATCCGCCTATATATATAGGCTAGTTTGTCTAATATTTAAAAACCAGCTAAGCAGTTCTGAGTTCACTTACTTGAATTTGGTACTACTGTATTTGCAAAATGACAGGGCGACCTAGAGCCCCAACTGAAGTTGTGAATGTTGGGCAGATCATGACTTTTCATGACATCATTGCAGAGGATAGATGGAATTTACTAACTCTGATTCCCGAGATTGCCACTAATAAATTGTGTATTCAGTGGTTAGCTAAGCGTAGACTAATAATAAATACGTGTCTATGCAACATTTGTCATATGCCTGCGCGTTTAGTAGCCTACAGCAGTGGAGTAGATGGCTATCAGTGGTCATGTCAGGGGTGCAGTTTTGGAAAATCCGTTCGTGATGGATCATTTTTCACAAAGAGCCATCTATCACTAAAACAAATTTTAATTATGATCTACTGTTGGAGCAGCGATTTTCCACAGAGCTTGATCCAGCATGAGGCAGGCGTCAATAAAAATACTGTAGTGGATTGGTGTAATTTTTTACGCGAGGAATGTGAGAAATACATGGTCAGACACTTCAGTCAAATTGGTGGTATGGACATTCTAGGCCAACCAATCGTTGTGGAAATTGACGAGTCCAAATATTTTCACCGAAAATATCACAGGGGACAATGGAATGAGGGTCACTGGGTGTTCGGTGGAATAGAAAGGATTTCAGGAAAATGCTTTCTAGTAGAAGTACCAGATCGCTCCGAGGCTACTTTAACAAAGAGATAGTTGCCCATATTTTACCTGGAAGCCACATTATTTCTGACGGCTGGTCTGCATATGCCAATATCAGTCGAATTGCAAATGGTATTTATACCCATTGTTCAGTCATCCATCAAGAGAATTTTGTCGACCCAGATGATCCCGAAATTCACACACAGAATATTGAAAATATGTGGATGCGGGCCAAAAGGAAATTGATGAGACAGTTCAGCACTAGGCGTACATTGTTCCCATCGTTTCTACACGAGTTCGCCTTCAGAAATGAAATCAGACAAGGAAACGTCCTAGGGACGCTAATTACAGGAATTGCAGAGAGTTATCCTGTGTAAAATCATCACATCCCTGCAAACTACTGTCCTTTTCAGGACAACATAAGATTGCTCCAAACCTGCCCACTTCACAACTGTCCTTTTCAGGACAACCAAACATTCACAATTAACTATTTTAGATTGCCTAGAGTTTTCACTATGGTCCTTTTGAGGACTTTCATCACACTCGTTGTTATTCTCAAGCTCCGCACCAGATTGCTAATCGCGGACAGGTAATTTGAGGTAATACAGACGTTGCATTGTGTTTCGTAAAGCTATTTCTAGATATTTTTTGTATTTATGTGTGTGTATGTGCATTTTAATTAATAGCCAAAGTTTGACAATCTTCCAACATTTGGCAGTAAATTACGGCGATTGGTAATCAACCGCACAATTCCCTTCGATCAGAAGATCATAATTAGGCCGAGTGGCGTCGTTTTTGTCACGCGTTATAATATATTTATAAATATTTAACACTAAAGCTAAACCTAACCCCTGGACCCAACGCCCAATCAACAGATACTCCGAAATGATTACATGCCAGCGTAATGACCCCAACGCCAAGAATGCGTAGAACCACTGTATTTTGGCAGACATATTTTAGGGGACATCACTCTTCCAACTGAAATAATATATCTGATCAAACTAGGAAATTACCCTAAACTGACTTAAGTACTGACAATGTTTATCAATGTTATGTTGTACTAGTTACTTACTAGTACACTTACTTGTAGTAACTCTAACTTTTTCTAAGTAACTTAAGTAAGTAAGTTAAGTGTAACGCGTTAGTGTACGGTGTAGTAGCGGAGTAGAGTAAGAGTAAATTGACTTGCAGCAGCAGACAGTCAACCCACTAGCTTTTATTTGTTGTTGGTAGTTAGTTATTTAGTTCCTTGTGTGTCGACGATGTCACATTTGTCAGAAATAATTCCCTCTCTACCTTTGTGGATCGGATCACCGGATATTACGTCACAGTTTTGTTACCGGGGATGCCAGATGACTTTCGGAAATGTCTTCTAATCTCTTGTCTTGTAATTAAAAATACACTGTCAAAGATGTTGTTGTAAGATTTGTACTGTCGTCGGAGGTACTCATGTTTTTTACTCATGTGTTTTTTACTCATGAGTTAAAAACATGGGTATCTCCGAAGTCGGAGTTATCTGCCTGTGCGGCGAGGGACCCCTATGCACATGGCTACCAGGGAAAAATGGATAAAGACGCAAAATTCAGTTCCTAGTCTCTAGGGACTTCGTCAGAGGTGAAAGCTGGCGAGCGCAACAACAACAAAAATTGTCAAAGATAATGGAAGCTAAATAGTAGCAACTGAGCAGAGAGCTGTAGAAGGAGAAAAAAAAAAACACCTTGTGCAACATGTCTATACTGACAGAAATGAACAAATTAATCGGTGCTAGAGTCAGTTCTAACCAATTGAAGCGAATCGTGGACAGTAGAGAAACAAACGAAATTGCAATTAATAGCCAAAAAGACGGAATTTCTCTGAAGAATGTTGAGAGTTCCATGCTCAGCATAAAAAAAAAAAAAGATCAACGATTAACTTCTCGAAAAGACCAACACTAATAAGGATCTCCTGAAAACGTCAGAAAGTAACAAATGACGATTTAGGATATATGAGACGTGGAAAGTTGAAATACTTTACTTTGTTACAACTGGCAATATACACGGAAAGAGAGATCACGGACGACAAAGAGAGAAGAATTTATATGATGTACTGTAGATAGAAAATTGTGAAAAGACATGGTAGGCAACAATTTTGGCACATGATGATAATGCATTTTCCACATGACGCCAGTACAAATCTTACAGTTCTCTCCATATCTTCTAGTGTCCTCACAGTCACACAGAGGAAGTTCAACATTTAGTCGTGGGAGTTTGAGTTTTAAGGATTCCAGAACGTTTAGCAGCTAAGCAGTTTTGACTGGTTTTTCACATTTTAAAAAATGATATTCAGTTTTTATTTTATAATGACATTTTCATTACATTGAACTTCACTTTATGTCTGGAACAGACCGATTCATCATGCTATGCTTATTAATAAAGAACAATATATTGTAGTTGTATTTATGCATAAATAATTTGTTGTTTTTACACAAATTGATGTCATCAAAGAAATGGAAAACTTCTCACGACAGCAATCACAAGTACAACAGCAGCTGGGGGGTGGGGGTGGGGGGGGGGGGGGAGATACCCTTGGCTCAATACGATTTATCAGAGGAAGCATTGTTAATGAACCGATTGACCCTAGACTGAGTAACATCTCAAATTATGAAAAGTCTTATCACATGATGATAACGTCTTCTGAAAGCAAAATTAACTTCATTATTTTAGCAGAGAATCCAATGCAGAATAATGACATCATCATCATCGAGTGCCATCTCCGCAACGAAGGTTGGCTACCATAGTGCACCATTCTACTCAGTCTCTTGCTTTGATAGTGCAGAATTCTATATGCTGATTTGTCAATCTTTTGATGTTACTAGTCCATGTTAATCTTTGTCTGCCTCTGCCTCTTTTACCCCGTATTTTCCTCTCCAAGATTACTTTTAGTAGGCTGTTGTGTCTTTTAACATGGCCCAAAAATGGCATTTGTCTTGTTTGAATCATGGCCCACAAATGGCATTTGTCTTGTTTGAATCTGTTTGGTAGTTCCCTTTCCTTTTGTAGTTATTTTAAGACTTGCACATTTCAAAGGATTCAATTTTCTGTTCTGTTTTCTTGTCTAATTTTCATGTTTCTGCACCATATAGGAATGTTGAGAAGATATAACATTTTGCTATTCTTAGTTTTAACCATTGTGTTATTTGTTTTGATGTTAGTATATTTTTCATGGCATTAAAATTACTTTTTGCCATTCCTATTCTTTTGTTTATTTCAGTTGTACATTTTCCATCATTGGTTATAGTATGTCCAAGGTAGTTGTAGTTCTGAACTGTCTCCTGGTCTATTCCTTCTATTTTGATACCCACTTGTGGGTTTTGAGTATTTTCTTTGTTTATGATCATAGTTTTAGTCTTTTTGATATTCATATCTAATCCATATTTTTGGTTATCATGTTTATTTCATTAAGTAATTGTAGATCTTTAGGATTTTCTGATAGTAATACAATACCATCAGCATATCTTAGGTTAGAATAATGAAAACGAGCTGCATATTGTCATTAGCATGACCGGTGTAATTTCATAGAGTTAACCATCTGCTTTAAATCATGACAGCTAATTGTCAAGGAAGCACGATGGGACTTTATAATATATAACAAATAACATCACCTGCAAAGAAAAGCGATTCAATTCATGGCTTAAACACATAAAAGGCTTCATTTTAGAAATTCTTCTTCTTCTTGAATTGCTCATTCAGACTAGGATTCCGGACTCTCTTATGAAGGCAGTTGTCTGTTTAAGTGGTTATGTTGCCCCGTTTAGTGTCTCTTCCAGGGAGGTGAGTGTGGACCACATTGTCCTAATCAGGTCTGTGTACTGGAGGCAATCCTGTAGAACGTCTTTTGTTGTCATGTTATCCAGTGTACTTTGGCATTGGCTGGTAATTCCTATTTTTGGTTTGGTGAACATGTGGTTTCTCATTCTGTTGTGGTCAGTGCGTAGGCGAAGTAAGATGACTTGATCCCTCCTTGATAGTTGAAGGTATCCATCCCTCTCGTTATACTTTGGGTGCTCTTGTTTCAATTTTTCACGATACTGGTCTTTGATGATGGATTTGGCTTCATCGTAGCTGACCAGATGGTTATCTTGTGGTAATATCCCTCCCTCTTTAGCTAATTTGTCTGCGCGTTCGTTTCCGTGTATATTACAGTGTAATGGTATCCACTGAATGGCCACTATCTGGAAGTTATTGCACGGTTGGTCTAGGGTTGTTCTCAAGTCGTCTAGCTCACTTTTCCTGGTTTTTTTTTAGAGCTGTTAGGACTGACAGTACATCAATCAGTATCACCAATTTCTTGTGCATGTTATTTTATGTGTTGGATATCCAGTTTTGCAGCGTCTTTGAGTGCTTCATTTTCTTCTTTATAGTTGTTTGAGAATTTCCCAGTAGCTATTGACGTGCTGATCTCTTCCTGGTTATTCAGCCTCTACCTCCTCCTCCATTTCTGGTGGCATCTGTATCATAGCCATCTGTGTATATGTGTGACCAGAAGTCCTGTGGGTAGTTGTAGTTTGTGTGTTTTTCACTATATGTTTTCACTCTGTGTCTGTTTGGGTGCCTTTTTCCATGATTCCTATTATGTCTTCCTTAAGTTCTGGTATTTTGTGTTTCCCATGAGGAGTCATATCCGATGGGCTTATGGGTTTCAGCATCGTTTGGGACAGTACTGGGTCACTAGTTGCCAGTTCTTTGGAAATTGCTGCGAAGTTGCTCCTCTTAAGTCTCCCTTTTCTGAAACCAGTTATTCTTTGGTGCATGGGGTGGTTAGGGAGCCTTTTATATTCCTCCGCTTGTTGCATTACTTAAGTTTTCCGTCTGTCTTCTAAGGGTTGTAAACCTGTTACTGTTTCTAGAGTCACGATAGGTGTAGATTTCATAGCACCAGTGATGATACGGGCAGCCTGGTTTTGTGTTCTGATAGTTTTGCTAAGCTGTGATTTGGAAGTTGTAGCCCAGGCTGTGACTCCGTACTCTAGGATTGGTCTTACTCTTCCTACGTATAGTCGTTTCAAGATATTGCTAACATGGGCCCTAGCTATGCTTATCTCTTCATGGGTTACCTTGAGCACCAAATTATACAAACCTACGATGGCCCTCTTCCCCTTATGTATCGTACGTACATTGATGACTGCATTGGTTTATCTGACCTTCCTGAGGATGAAATCTCCCGTTTCATCGAATATGTCGGACATTTCCACGCCTCTATCCACATCACCTTCAACATCTCCACCTCCTCCGTATCTTTCCTAGATGTCTCAGTCTCCTTGGGCACCTCTCATCTTCTTACCTCGGTCTTCTACAAGGCCACTGACTCCCATAGTTTCCTCCGCTATGACTCCTCTCACCCGACATCCTGCAAGAACTCTCTTCCCTATTCTCAGCTTCTCAGACTTCGTCGCCTTTGCCAAGACGATCAAGACTTCCTTCACAGTGCCCACCTCATGCTTGACTTCTTCCGCCGACTCCTTTATCCAGAATCAGCTCTCCTCCCTGCCCTGCGTCGAGTTTTCCACACTTCACGTCAGTCTGCTCTTACCCCCTCTGCTCATCCCCCCTCGGACAGAGTAGTTCTCGCCCCTACCCACCACCCTCACCACCACGCTGTGATTAGGACGATTCATCGTTACCTTCCTAATCTTCGATCTGACCCTACTACTCGTCTGTTCTTCCCCGACCCGCGCCATTAGTGGCCTTCAGACGTGACCGAAACCTCCGAGACCTTCTTGTCAGGGGCCGTCCTCCTGCCGCCCTCTTTAGCCATCGTGGTACTATCCGCTGCAACCGCAGAGTATGTAAAACTTGTGACCACGTTTTCCAGACCGACACTGTCCTCTTCCCTAATGGTCCTTTCGAGATCAGATAGGGATTCACTTGCACATCGCGGAACATCATTTATGCCATCATTTGTAAGCGATGCAAGTTGACCTACATCGGCCAATCTGGTAGACGTAACGGAGATAGGTGCCGTGAACACTTGCATGACATCACCCGAGAAGCGGACACTCCTGTGGCAGCCCATTTTAACTCGAGGGGCCATCGAGGTAAGACTGATGTCTTGGTTACTGGCCTGGTATCATGCTCCTCTGATCACCACAGTCGTCTCACTCTGGAGCACCGTCTGATCACTCGTTGGGGTTGCCTCAGCCCTCGTGGCATCAATGTATCACAGTCCCTCTGAGGACCTTCTTTCCTCTGACTTCATCCTCCTACCATTGAACTTCTCTTCCTATTTCACTTCTTGGGTCTTTTACTCCTCGTCCATCCTTGTTCTCCATATCCGCTTTGAGATACCCTTATCTTGCCCTCTTCATCTATTAACCCCCCCCCCACTCCCACCCCTTTTGCTCTTCTGACTACCTTATTATCCCTCACCTCTTTATCACTATATTACCTCTCCACCTGGACTGTACCATCTCTCTGCCCACCTCTATTGTTCCTCGTCCTTCCCACCACCTCTCTGCTGATCCACTCCTAACCCACCCCTCTCCTCTCTACTCACTTATAGTCACTACTCCTCTATATCTACTATTTCAGTATCCCCCCTATCCTGATGTCCACTTTAATTCCTCTCGTAGGACCCTATCATCCCCCTTTGTTCTATCATTTCCCTACTTCTTTACCTCATTTGGTTCATACCTCTTGCGCACCATTCCCCTATTACTGCACTTCTTCCAGACTCCCTCTCTCTTTATTCACTTCTGACCTACCGATTCTCCTCCTATCCACTTCCTACATACCTGCTTCTCACCCCTCTCTCCATTTCTCCTCCTCTATACTTCTCTCTCCCGTGTGTTACCGGGGCCTCATTATGTGGGAAGTAAAGAATAGTGATACTGTGACCTTCCAGACATGTCGTAAGAGGCGACTAAGGAGGTTGATCGATGGCTTGACAAGCTGTCATTGTAAAAAGCATTGTTATGGAAACAGAACCATAGATTTTAGAAGCAGTGATCTCTGCAATATGTGCCATTTTGGCACGTAAGGTTTCTGTTTTTAAGATTGTGGTTCTGCCCTATGTGCCTACTTTGGCTCGAAAGGACAATAGATAGATAGATAGATAGATACTTCTCTACCTCTCGAGTGACTTACTTCCTCCGGACCACCCTTCTATCACTCTACCGCCCTTCTCCCTACCTACTTTACTTATACCGGTTTCCTTATTCTTCCTCTCATCATCTCTTCCTCCGGTACTCACTCCCTGCCATCGTTGACCTACCTTTCTACTCTTCCAGTTCTAGGCCTTCCATTCTGTAGAGCCTATATCTTTCTCACCCATCTCCCAGTCCACTACTTGGTCTTTTTTTTCACTCTCTCTTTTACCTTCGCGGGATCTCTCACTTGCAGGGTTTGAGGGATTTATGGCATGGTCCGCCCCTTCGGGCATTTGCTTTCGGGCTTCTAGCTTCCCTTGCACCATTGACCTTCGTTCCCCAGTAATTTGACAGTTTCGCCTATCTTTCTTCTTCCCCCACCCTCCTCTCTTTCTTTCCACTCGCTTGCCTCAATCACGTGTTACTTTCTTAACACATTCCTAACGCTCCTAGTCATTCTGACTTGTTTCAGTACGGAGGACTGACTTGCTGCTCGAAGCTAAGTGCATTTTATGTTACATTTTTATTGTTCTCTTTCTCGTTTTCCATTTTATATATCTTGACGCCCATCCTACCTCTCGTCATGTAATATTAATTTCTCTCTTCTTTCTTATTTCTAAATCCTACTCTCCTAACCCTCCACTTGATCCTCTAACATGTAGTTATAGATAATTGTGCTTCACCGTTTGTTGTCGTTGTCCTTGTATTCTGAAGAAGGCCACAGGCCTAACGTCAGTATTGTGTTGTTTTCCTTCCTTGTAAAGCTGTCATCATACTTTGGAGTGTTTAGCACTCCCCACCACTGGCTCCAAGATATTGCTGTCTGCTACCCAGTCGGTTCCTGCCAATTTATTATTCATAATATCTGTTCGTTTTCTGGCTCTTTTGTTTGCTTTGTCTGTCTGATTTATCCGTGTAATTCTGTGCTCCATGGTGAAGCCAAGATATGTAGGGTTTTTGTCAATAGGAAGTGTATGGTCTTTTATCTTCAATTTTGCAGAGAGTGTGTTTCTTGATAGGCTGAAAATTGTATATGCAGTTTTTTTTTCGTTAATTGGTAGTAAACAGGCGTTCGTCCATTTTTTCAAGTGTTCCTAGGGCATCTTGCATTCTGGAGCTAGCAACTGACATAGATTCTTCACGTGCCCATATCGCCAGGTCGTCTGCGTACATTGCTGAGTGTGTTCTGGGTGGAATGTCCATTACGATGTCATTTATGAAAATTAAGAAGAGCGTTGGGGATAGGACTCCACCTTGTGGGACACCTTGTTCGATTCTGGCTTTCTTACTTAGTTGTCCATGTACTTGTACTCTGGCCGTTCTGTCTTGTAGGTATTGAGATATTCAACTTAATAAACGGCCTTGGATGCCAATTCTGAGAAGCTTGTTCTTTAATCCTTCTTTCCATATCCTATCAAAAGCCTTCTCCATGTCGACCCACACTGTCCGTGTGTGTTTCTTTTCTTGTAGAGCATCTTCTATTTCCTGTGCGATGTAGGCGATCAGGTCTTCAGTTGATCTGTACTGACGGAAATCACTTTGTTGTGGTATGATTTGTTGTTTTGTCTCCAAATGCCACATAAGTCTTCTGTTGACCAGTCTTTCCATGAGTTTGCTCAGGCAGCTCAGTAGGCTAATTGGTCTGCAGCTACTTGGGTCCAGTGGGTCTTTTCCATGTTTGAGGATGGGCACCATAATTGCTTCTTTCCAGGTTGCCGGCATTTGACATCTCTTCCAGCTGGCATTTATTATCCTTAGAAGCTGGCAATTGGCTTTCTGTCCCAGTTTTATGAGCATTTCGTTGGTGATTCCGTCTTTTCCAGGGGGAACTCTTGAGCTTCAATCCTTTGAGGGCTACATCTAGTTCTGTTGGTGTAAAGATGGTCGTCTGTTGTTCTTCTGGTACTAAAGGCATGTGTTTTGTATCTCGGTTTTCCTTTCTTACAGCTTTCTGTTAGTCTTTTGGAATGTTTATTCTACTTATGTTTTTGTAATTTTCTGTCAGTATGTTTGCTGCCCTTTTGCCTGTGTGAATGTTTTGATTGTGTGCTAATGTTATTGAAGGTCGGCAGTTGTTTTCATCGCTCAGAGCTTTCGCAAGTTTCCAGAGTTTGTGTCCATTTTTGTCTAGATTGAGGCTCTCTGTTTTGACTTTCCAGCTCTGTCTTGCTCATTTCTTGAGCTCTCTTCTGTGATTGAATTTTGACAGATGCTTCTTTATAGGCTATGTTGCTCTTTGTGCTTTGTGATGTTTCATCTAGTTCTGGCAGAGTTCAGTTCCTCTTCTAGTCTTTATATTTCCTTGCTCCAGTATGGCTTGTAGTTTCTTCTTGTTCCTAAAGGAATTGATCCTTTAGCAGCTATCAGGAGTAGTATAAAATGCTGTATCTGACTCGCATTTGACCCGTACATTAACAAAGATATATAGGGCGGCGCAGGGGGAGTTAACCATGACCTCTAGTCCCGGTTACCCGGAAGTGACCTGTTTATGTCTGGTGTGTGCTGACTTTGTAGTTCTTGATGTACTTGATCGATAGTTATATTTTAGTAGATTATACAACATAAATGAAAAACAATAGCATTAAATATAAAACAGAAAACAAAAGATATACTTTATTCTTCTATCGTCTCAGTAGATATATAGCATACAGTGGATAGTATATCATATTACAAAAATATTTAGTCCACTGAGTAAATATATAGTACAAGGAAGGATAACATTAATTTATAGCTATGTAGTTGGGTGTCTGCTTAGTGAACTTAGTGCTATGTCATAAATGAATCATAATGGGTGAAACTGTTAGAGATTACTGGTTAGTCTAAGCTGGTAGTGTAAAGAGTTAAACATCTAAAGGCGTAGTCGAGACGTTATCATCAGCTACCTTTCTTTTTATATAGCAATAGGAAAGTGCATTTCTTGTTTGATTGTAGGAAAATATGGAATTATTTAAAACTTTGAAACCTACATTTTTCCCACCCTTGGCCTTTTGCGTGGTGAGAACCTCTAAAAACATAGCTTTATCTAATTTGTTGTGTTGCTTGCTTAACACCCTTACAACTGATTTTATCGTAATCCCCACTACAATGGTACATCTTACTACATAAACTAACAAAAGCTGTCCCTTCGTACTCTAATTTAAAAAGACCAGGCGTTCGTTTGGTATATGCTTTAACACCCTTACAGTTCATACAGTCTGTCTTGCTAACATGCTCATCGCAAAATTCGGCAGGAAACCAGTCTTTATATACTCTATTAAACTCAGCCCGCAGACCTGACTTAACTATATCCTCCAACTTAGGTGCACTTAAAGCCAAGTATAAACTATCAGTATCTGTTTCACATAACTGAAAGTTAGACCTATCCACAAACTTATCTAAGAACTCGAAATAAAAATCTAACATACGAAGTTGTGCATATTGATAGACGAAGAAACCGATTTGTAGGGGTAAGTCCCAAACCGTTTTCTTTTTCTCCATCTCAATTTCATAAAGAACCTCCCCTATTTCAGTCATCTTTTTAAACCAGGAATTATTTATCATTTTCGATATCTCATCTCCCTGAACATACAAGACAGCGCTATGATTGGCCTTATTGGTTAGAGTCTTCCCATAGGCTGAGTTTCCAACGAGTTTCACCGTATCGCTGACTATAGATTGATTGTCATCTAAATCCCCATCCCGCCTAGCATCAGAAACTATTTCTCCAAACTTTTTAAAACAACTAGACGGCTGATATTCTATCACTTGATAAATTTTTGTTACCTCTAACCCATGATCTAAATACCATTTTAACAGTGTTGTTGCCAAGAAAATTTTTTCGCCGACATAACTACCGATTAGTGTGCAACGAAGGGTTGACAACAAGTTATGTATGAAGGCATATTCACCCATAAACACCCCAATATCATCACGCGTGACGTCAATATTTTTGAAAATTGGAGTCATCTCATTTAAATGATCCTTCAGGTGGTCGGAGACGTGTAGATCACATTCCACTAAACCAAAACACGTCCCATCTGAAACAGAATTCAGAATATGTTTATCACTGAGAGGGAGCCCTTCTTTAGAGTAAGAGGGTCTAACTCGAGGGATGGCTTTAGAAAGGAAAGCCCTAATGGTTGGGTCAGACTTTTTCAGAGCCTGCCACTCACATTCCCACATAACTTCTACTGGGATTTTAACTTCCTCGGTTAGGTAGGTGTGTATCTCACACGTTTTTTTCAAACAGCTCGAACAAGGGCTTTTTATTAACAGGGTTTCTATCTTTATTTTTGGCGAGGGGACAGTCTTTGTGACCATAGTACAGACAACCATGAAGATTGTAGACTATTCTATTCATTTTATCCCACCCATCCACAGGGATATTTCTAGCACCTAATCGAAACTCCCTCGTCATTAAACTGAGTTTTCAACTCCACCCCTTTTTGGTGGGCGACCCTGGACACTGATGTTCTCCAGAAAATACCTCATTATGAGAAACCATCTGTAGAAAATCAAAGAACCTTGTGTCAACAATACATAACAAATCTAGTTTAAATACATTAATAACATTGAATAACAACAAGACGTAAAATACCTACTTTAAGCATCCATTAATTATGAAAAAACGAACAAATTCAACAATACTTATCCTACCAACTTTAAACACATCGATAAAATTGAATAACCTGAATCTCAATTCACTAGACTGAACACTAGTATGACTTTCCTTGAATCAACCAAACTTATAACACGAAATGCCGTCTAGTAAATATAACCTGTTAATTAATGAATAAATTAGCCAATCAGTGAGTGACTATGGCAACATCGACTGATATCTGGATTAACCAATCAGAGAAGTGTATTAACATTGGAGGTGGAGCAAAGAAATGACTGACAGCTGGATTAACCAATCAGACAAGCGCGTTAGCCAAAGCGTAGGTAGTGGCTGTCGGGTCAGCGGTGGAGAAAAAAAAAAATGCGGTGTGGTGGGTTACTTGAACTCGTTTTGACCCCTGAGGCAATTCCAGAAGAGTTCTATGACCTCATTTTGACATCTGAAGGCTTTAATACCAATGTTTCCCACTTCAACAAAAGACAGACATCATTAAAGGTGATTACTACAACTCTTAGACTTTGGAGTTCCATATCTTTATCACTTGATCGAATGACAGACAACAGTAAAGGTGAACATTACAGGTAAGAAAACTTAGTTCTAAACCCCAAAATTTCGGCTCATACTCACAAACTTGGAAGCAAAACACTAAACAATCTAGGCCCAAAGTCAAAATAGTTAGACACGAAAGGACATAAAGGCATATTCAAAGTCCAAAAGACAAATAATTTAACACCAAAACACAAAAAATGTAGATTCAAAGTTAAAAAAAGTTAGATCAAAAGACAAAATCATTTAACGACAAAACACGAAAAAGTGTCCCATAATCGAAAAGTTGGTCTCAAAGCCCTAACATTTAGCTCCAAAGTGATACTAGTTAGACACAAAAGGCAAAAAAGTTATAACCAGACACCAAAAAGTTACCCCAAAAGAAATTAATTTATCCACAAAACACAAACATTTTGTCTCATAACCAAAAAAATGTTGAACTCAAAACCCTAAAAATTTAGTCCCAAAGTGATACTAGTTCGACACAAAAAGTGAAAATGTTATATTCAAAGTCCAAAAGTTTTATCAAAAAGACAACCCAAACTCAAAATAGTTAGATACAAAGCCCAAAAATTTATATGCAAAGTCCAAAAAGTTACTCCAAAAGACAAATAATGTAACACCAAACCCTAAAATTTAGGTACATTATCACAAACTTGGACACAAAACCTTACAAAATTTAGACACAAAGTCAAAATATTTAGACACGAATGACCAAAAAGGTATATTCAAAGGCCAAAATGTTAGTCCAAAAGACAAATAATGTAACACCAACCCCTACAATTTCGACTCATACTCACAAACTTGGGCACAAAACCCTACAAAATTTAGACCCAAAGTCCAAAAGACAAAATAATTTAACCCAAAAATACAAAAAATCTCATCTCATAAGCAAAAAGTTGAAAATGCAGGCTGTCTAGTATGTCTTGATTTTGACCTGATAAGTTACTAAAAATAGATTTTGACCTATGATGCAATACTAAAGTGTCCACTTATCAATTAAAGACTTTAACACAGCCGAGAAAACCCTAATAAATAATTAGAATTTACTAAAAAAAATTTTCACATGATAATAGTTAGGACTGTGTCTAAACGATTACTGAAAATATTGCTACAAGCCTAGAAAACCCCATACACACTAAAAACACCACATTGAAAGACTAAAGTTAAAGTTCACGTCCACATCACAACTTTGGTAAGAAAAGTACGACAAAGCATGAAAGTTAAACCCCCTGTCACAACTCTGCTAAGAAAAGTACTGCAAAGCATGAAAGTTATGTCCCCTGCTATAACTCTACTAAACGAAAGTATTACCAAATACGTAGGTTACACCCCTGACATAACCTCACCAAAAGACAATAATTTACTTGAAAAACCACTTTTATGTTTCTTAACCGACATTAATTTTATGGCTACGCCCATGAAACTGTTAAAAATAGTAAATTTAAACTCTAGTCTTACCCCAAACTTTATATTAGACATCCCCGTATCAAGAATTTACATAAAAAACAACTTTTATGATTTTACCCCATTACCCATTTTTGAGGGCTACGCCCACGAAATCGATAAAAAATTGAAATTTAACATCAATGCATACCTCAAACATAATATTTGACACGCCCATGCATCAAATTTACATGAAATATCAACTAAAAATTAGTAGTGAAGTAGGGCATTTAGAGGCACAGGTAGACTCTCATATAAGAAAACAAAAAATGTTTGGAAATGTTCGTATAGACTTTTTATAATAGGGCCAAATGTTCGTTTCGACGACCATTCGGGGGTCCTAAATGCCCAACTTCACTATAGGTAGATGATAACCCCACATTGCATAAAACCTGCTCTACCTAAAACAACATGTCAGACTTTTCATTCATGTGTGCTTTTAAGTTTGCTTTAATTTTGCTATTTGAAGAATGTTTAAGAAAGCTGTGGATGACCTTCAGGTAGTAATTTCTTCTTCTTTTACCCTTCAGCTTCCTGTGGAGCATAGGTCTTCAACAAACACTTTCAGCTCCCTGTGGAGGATAGGTCTTCAACAAACACTTTCAGCTCCCTGTGAAGCATAGGTCTTCAAAAAACACTTTAAAAGCTGTTCTGTTTCTTGCCATTCTTTTAAGATCATTCCATGTCTTCCCCATCATCTTCATCTTTGCTTCTGTCTGTCTTCTCCAAGAATTTCTTGGTCTTTTTCTTTGTCTTTTTCCCTGGGGATTCCAAGAAAGGACCTTTAGTGTCTTATCCAGCACCATCAACTTCGCTGTATCTCTTAATCCACTAGTGTTTGATTGGAACATTTCCATAATTCTATACTAGTGATTTGTTCTGCCATTTCCATCCTTTTATTCTACACAGGCATCCATCAATGAAAGTCTCAATCTTCATGATTGTTATTTTTGTTGTTCCTCATGTTTCACCACCATATAATAAAACTGACTTAACACTGGAGCTGAAAATTGTTATTTTAGTATTGAACATATTTTCTTTGGATTTCCATATTTTTCCCAGTGCAACAAATGTTCCTCTTGCTTTTGATATCCTTATTTTGGTATCATTTTTGTTCCTCCCTCTTTGTCTTTGTTACTGACCAGATATATGTAAAATTGTAATTCTAGTAGAGGTATTTCTTCTATTTTTATTTGGTTATTGCTAACTGTATTAATTCTCATAATTTTGGTCTTATCTCTATTAATTTTTAGTCCTAGCTGCTGTGATCTCTCATCAAGTATGCTCATTTTATCCTGCATCTGTTGATGGCTGTGTGATAGGAGAGCTATGACATCAGCGAAGTCTAAATCATCAAGTTGTTTGGTCAGTGACCACTGGAATCCATTTCTGTTGTTTTGAGTTATTTTCATAATCCAATCTATGGCCAGTAGAAAGAGAAATGGAGACAGAAGGCATCCCTGCCATACTCCTGTTCTTATTTCAAATGCTTCTGTAAGCTGTCCTTCATGCACCACACTACCTTTCATTCCTACATACATTGTTCTTATCAAGTTAATAAGTTTTGTGGGGATTCCGTAATGACTCAGCAACTTCCAAAGCATTCCTCTATCTAAATTATCAAATGCCTTTTCGTAATCTATGAATCCAATATAAAGTGGGGTCTGTAGTTCTAAACTTTGTTCAACTATTATATGTAGGGTGGTTATTTGATCAGCACATGATCTGTTTTTCCTACAACTTGCTTGTTCATCTCTCAAACTCAGGTAGCAACAACTCATTAATAAAATTTTGACTTTTGGATTGCTGTCATGATAAACCACCCCACAGAGTAAATGATCAAAATGACTTTTAATTTTTTCTGTGCTCTTGCATTACTTTTCTGGGCCTCAGGGATGATCAATGTCACTTGACAGAACTCAGACAGTCAGGATCACTGTCTGCACAGTCCAACATATGCTGCAAGATTTATAAACAAAATTGTTTCTCTTAACCTCAGGAATGATCAATGTCTGCTCAGCCACTAGTTATCTCATCATTCAGACAGTCAGGATCACTGTGTGCACAGTCCAACATATCTTACACGATTTACAAACAAAATTGCTTCCACTCCATCATTAGCAACTTTAGAAGAAATTTCACGGACACTTTTCAGATAGCTAAATCTTCGTCCAAAATGGTGGAGTATATTAAACCCCACCTCATCCACAAATTATTGAATGGTGACAAGATGGCCGTGCAGGACAAATCTGCTCTTGGTCAACGACCTCATTATTCTAATTTGTTGAGGGCCTACAAAAAAGTGATTTACTCTCCCCAAATATGCATGTTCATGCACAAAAATTAGCATGTGACAAAGATTTTTGCAAAATTAGATGCAATAATGCTGTTCAAATAGTTCTGTCATTTCACAGCAAATGTATGTCAATGAGCATTCATTATACACACACTCACTCATAGACTCGATAAACAAACAAAAAAATGCCATTCATATACATGAAGATCCGGTACTCATTCACTACAGAGGACATCTTCTGAGCTTTATTTGTTTCTATGGGAAAAAATAACACTGGATAATTTTAGAGCAGTTCTTGTATTGGTTACAGACAGCCCCACAAACAACAAATCTGTAAGGTTCCTCTCTTGTATGTGTTCCTTTGTGTGTTTTTTGTTTTATGTACAAAATATACACAGTACACACCATATGTAAAGCATCTCCCATGAACATGTTCTAATATGACCAATTAGATATCCACTATAAGCCAAGATATGATATACACCATGTACATATGTCACACATGTAAATCTTTCAACCTCATTGTATTTGCTCTCTTGTATTTTTTATGTAATCCATGATTAGCTAAACTTGCAGTACATACATCACATGTATAAGGTTTTTCCTGTGTACGTGTTCTCCTGTGCATTTTTAGTGCTCCAATGTTAGCAAAACTCCCAGCAAGCACATCACATGTGTAAAGCTATTATGCTGTATGTTTTCGCATGTGTTTTTTATAGAATACTATTCCAAGAAAAATCTGCAGCACAAACTTCACATTTGTAATGTTTCTTTCATGTATGTGTTCTCATGAGTATTTTTATATTTCCAGTTTGAGCAAAAACCTGCAACATGCTCATAACACGTTTAAGGCTTCTCCCCTGTATGTTTTCTCATGTGCTTTTTTAGTGTTGAAAGATGAGCAAAACATGCACCACATGCATCACACGTGTAAGGTTTCTCCCCTGTATGCGTTCTTATGTGTGTTTTTAGAAGCGCAGAGTGAGTGAAAAATGCAATACACACATCACATTTGTAAGCATTCTCTTCTGTATGTGTTCTCTTGTGTATTTTTAGTTTTCCATTTTCAGCAAAACTTGCACCACACACACATCACATTTGTAAGGCTTCTCCCCCATATGTGTTCTTTTGTGTATTTTTAGTTTTCCAGATTCAGCAAAACATGCACCACACACATCACATTTGTAAGGCTTCTCCCCTGTATGTGTTCGTTTGTGTATTTTTAGATTTCCATTTTTAGCAAAACCTGCACCACACACATCACATTTGTAAGGCTTCTCCCTTGTATGTGTTCTCTTGTGCATTTTAAGTTCTGAATTCTTATCAAAACCTGCACAACATACATCAGATTTGTAAGGTTTATCCCCCGTATGCATTCTATTGTGTATTTTTAGATGTAAACTTACAGCAAAACATGCACCACACACTTCACATTTGTAAGGCTCTTCCCCTGTATGCTTTCTCTTGTGCTTATTAAATGCTGAAAGATGAGCAAAACATGCACCACATGCATCACACATGTAAGGTTTCTCTCCTGTATGTGTTCTTATGTGTGTTTTTAGCTGTGCAGGGTGAGCGAAAAATGCACCACACACATCACATTTGTAAGGTTTCTCTCCTGTATGTGTTCTCTTGTGTTTCATTAGTGTTCCAATTTCAGCAAAACATGCACCACACACATCACATTTGTAAGGCTTCTCCCCTGTATGTGTTCTCTTGTGTATTTTTAGATTTCCAGTTTGAGAAAAACCTGCACCACACACATCACATTTGTAAGGCTTCTCCCCCGTATGTGTTCTTTTGTGTATTTTTAGTTTTCCAGATTCAGCAAAACATGCACCACACACATCACATTTGTAAGGCTTCTCACCTGTATGTGTTCGTTTGTGTGTTTTTAGATTTCCATTTTGAGCAAAAGCTGCACCACACACATCACATTTGTAAGGCTTCTCCCTTGTATGTGTTCTCTTGTGCATTTTAAGTTCTGAATCCTTATCAAAACCTGCACAACATACATCAGATTTGTAAGGTTTATCCCCCGTATGCATTCTATTGTGTATTTTTACATGTGAACTTACAGCAAAACATGCACCACACACTTCACATTTGTAAGGATCTTCCCCTGTATGCCTTCTCTTGTGCTTTTTAAGTGTTGAAAGATGAGCAAGACATGCACCACACACATCACACATGTAAGGTTTCTCTCCTGTATGTGTTCTTATATGTGTTTTTAGCTGTGCAGGGTGAGCGAAAAATGCACCACACACATCACATTTGTAAGGTTTCTCTCCTGTATGTGTTCTCTTGTGTTTCATTAGTGTTCCAGTTTCAGCAAAACATGCACCACAAACATCACATTTGTAAGGCTTCTCACCTGTATGTGTTCTCTTGTGTATTTTTAGATTTCCACTTTGAGCAAAACTTGCACCACACACTTCACATTTATAAGGCTTCTCCCCTGTGTGTGTTCTTTTGTGTATTTTTAGTGTTCCATTCTCAGCAAAACTTGTACCACACACATCACATTTGTAAGGTTTCTCCTTTGTATGTGTTCTCTTGTGCAATTTAAATTCTGAATTCTTAGCAAAATCTGCACCACATACATCACATTTGTAAGGTTTATCCCCCATATGCGTTCTCTTGTGCATTTTAAGTTCTGAATTCTTAGCAAAATCTGCACCACATACATCACATTTGTAAGGTTTATCCCCCGTATGCGTTCTATTGTGTGTTTTAAGATGTGAACTTACAGCAAAACATGCACCACACACATCGCACACATAAGGCTTCTCCCCTGTATGTTTTCTCTTGTGGTTTTTAAGTGTTGAAAGATGAGCAAAATATGCACCACATGCATCACACGTGTAAGGTTTTTCTCCTGTATGTGTTCTTATGTGTGTTTTTAGATGCCCAGGAGTAGTGAAATATGCAACACACAAATCACATTTGTAAGGCTTCTCTCCTGTATGTGTTCTCTTGTGTGTCATTAGTGTTCCAGCTTCAGCAAAACATGCATCACAAACATCACATTTGTAAGGCTTCTCCCCTGTATGTGTTCTCTTGTGTTTTTTTAGATTTCCACTTTGAGCAAAACATGCACCACACACTTCACATTTGTAAGGCTTCTCCTCTGTATGTGTTCTTTTGTGTATTTTTAGTTTTCCATTTTCAGCAAAACTTACACCACACACATATGGCTTCTCCCCTGTATGTTTTCTCTTGTGCTTTTTAAGTGTTGAAAGATAAGCAAAATATGCACCACACGCATCACATTTGTAAGATTTATCCACCATATGCATTCTCTTGTGTTTTTTATGATGTGAATATACAGCAAAACATTCACCACACACATCACACACATAAGGCTTCTCCTTTGTATGTGATCTCTTGTGTATTATTAGTTGACTGATTCTACCAAAACATTTATTACACACTTCACATTTAAGCTTCTCCCGTCTATGTGTTTTCTTGTGTTTATTTAGACCTGACACATTAGAAAAAGCTGCAACACACGCATCACATTTGTAAATCTTCATTTTTGAATGTGTTTCTCTATTTTCTCCTTCATTGCTTCCATCATTATGAAGATCTTCACAAATAAGAGACTGAAACATCCTTTCATTTCCTGGCATTTGATTAGGCTTGTTAGTTTCCTGCAAATGGGGACTAGAATCTTGATTGTAACTTTTGTCCTGATCTACCTGAGAATAAATCGAGATCGAAATGTTTTTAAAATAGATCATGGCACAATGTTGATGAAATAAGATAAGGTTGATGGTGTTGCATCAATAATTTCTTTGTTGAGATTATGATAGTTCTACACTTCATGACAATAGCTAACAATGATAAATGATAATATGAGTGGGTGCATGTACTTATTATATAACCATACTGAACACATTATTTTAAATAAAATGTAAATAATTGTCGAGTTTTGTTAGTTATACACTTTACCTTAACTTTATCAATATAGATTAGAGGTCCATGATGAGAGCAGTCTTCTTCATGTTTCAGCTGACAATTCTCACAATCTAAAAGTTTAAATGAATTATCAATACATTGTTTCATTAAATAAACAAATATAACAAAGTGAAATGGGCAGAAGTAAATAAATTATAGTCAACAATAACAACACAAATAAAAATGGACACAGTCAAGTCAACTAATGTAACCTGTCTAGTAAGTATAAACCACACCCTGAGTTATTCACATGGGTAATTAGTAAATCCTTTTCCATCTACACAATCATTGGAATAATAACAGTGGCTGCCAATATTAATGTTCCCAAAACTACTTACTACATACAGTACTTCTTGTTACTGGGTTTTCTGAACTGTTATAAACTATATCCACGATCCTAACATGATTGGTAATAATTTCTTTTGATGCTTGTCTGAGGACTGATTCGATCTGTCACTCTCTTGAATGAATTGAATCTCCCTGTTTTTTTTTTAGGGGTGGGGGGGTGTGTGTGTGTGTGTGTGTGTGTGTGTGCATTTAAGGATGTTCAGAAATGGTAGCAATGCCAGCCAAAGGTGTATTGCCAGATTGAACTTTGAAAGACATATTTCATCAAAGGTAGTAAACATTTTGTTTATCTAGTACTTTCTCAACTTGCCTTACTTTATCTTGGCATAAACATCATGCTGGCTTAGAATGCTCACTTAACTAATGTGTGCACTTTGCATTAAGTTTATGACCTCTCACATTAATTCCGTTTGTGTTTGGTTGTCAAGTTTGATAGGCCTCAAACTTTTGGAAATGTCAATACAATTATTGTCAATACATTCCCCATGTATTGAGGTATTGTCACAATCCTTTCACATATTTTGAGCTACTGTCACAATAATTCCACCTGTACTACTGCTATACTCGTTTTCCATATGAGCATCTTATGGAAATATCAGTTGTATGCCAGATTTTGCATTTCTGTGAAAGTTTTGTTGTGACCTATCCATTTCCTTCTCTGCATATTCTACTTTCAGCCTTAGTGCCTGAGTAGTTAGTGAACTTGCTACTAAACAAAAAGACCAGGGCTCAATTCCCAGATCTAGTAAATATTTTCAGACTGATGCAGTGTTGGAGTTCATCCTGCCTCTAATATTGGATACCAGAGATTGTCTATGAAGTAAGGGTGTCCTGGAGTGGGAATATCTACATGAAGTGAGAATATCCAAATATGAGTGAAAGGAATCTTACTTTTCCATTTCACGTTAATTTTGTTCCTCTTGTAAGATGCTTTTGCACAGCCTGTGAGATCATCTGACATTGCCTTTAAGAGTATTATTTCATATTTCTTGCTGAAATATAAAACTCTTCATGTAAGTCTATGTTATTAATTATGATATTTGAAGCTTTCACTGTTGTGATGTGATCTATGTTTGAGTGGCCTACTAGAACAGGGTAACAATAATTAACAAAGGTAGAAAGTTATGAGCACTTGGTTACAAAGAAAGAAATAGGCTATACAAATGAGTGAAAGAAACAGAGTTACAAGCAGAAGAGAGTCCAAAACACATAAATGAAAGGGAGATCTAAGAAGAGCAGAACTTGCAAGATTACTGACATCACTCGACAGAGATAGTAATGTGATCTGATAAAATACATTGATTAAAATTGATCCAGAGACAAATGTGGTAAAACTAACCTTTGGCAGCTCAACTGTATGAGAGATGTCAATCATTACCAGATGGTCAGTCAAGTACAACAAAACACCCATCATTCTAACCAGAACCAGCCCCAGCTATGCCATGCCAATGGCCCCAGCTAAATTAACGCCTACATTAAATTCTACCCTAAATATAATTGAGGAGACAAATTCTCATGTCTCTGGAAACACTTTAATCACATTAAGGAGCTTCTTTATTTTATCTATCTATCTATTGACCCTTCAAGCTGTAGCCAGCCCATAGGGTGTAGACCCAAATACTCCTTCTCTTATCCAAATTTTTACCCCAGCAGTTTTCAATCCTTGCAAAGATCTTTTATCAAATCTCGCCATCCATCTCTGCTCTGTGAAAGCAGCTCTATTCCACTGAGGGAGCCAATTCCTGCTACTCTTGCCTCTCTCATCAATGTTCTCAGTGTCTCTCTGGGTCTACCTCTATTCCTCTTACCTGTTGTTTCCCACATGAGGGCTTGCTTTGTTATTCGGTTATTATATCTGCTCATCACATGTCCAACATATGACTGTCGTTGTTTCTTGATTACTGAAGATATTAGTGGTTGATTGGTGATTTCTCCAATTTCCTCGTTTGTTTTGAATTTGTTCCATGCTATACCAAGTATTTTCCTTAGACATTTATTTTCAAATATGTTCAACTTTGTTTCTATATCTCTTGTTGTTTTCCAGCTTTCACACGCATACGTAAGGATTGATAGTACATTTGATTTGAATAGTCTAAGTTTTATGTTTATGCTGTTGAGTTTCGATTTCCACAACTTTTCAAGGTTTCTGAAAGACATTGCTGCTTTAGCTATTCTGATTCTAATTTCTTTGCTTGTATCCCCTTTTCGATCAATGTGACTTTCAAGATAGATGAAGTGATTGATCTCTTCCACTGGTTTGTTTTCCATGCATATTCTGTCATCTGTTGGAATTAAGCATTTCATGACAGTAGTCTTTTCATGATTGATCTCAAGCCCAATTTTGTTGGCTATTGATGATAGTTCATTTGTGTTTACCTACATCATTTTTATCTGACTGCTGATGAGAACTATGTCATCACCAAAGTCAAGGTCCTCCAAATGGTCTCCTTGTATCCATTTGATGCCTTTATTACCAGTGCAGCATTTCTTCATTATGAAGTCCATAACAATTCCAAATAACAAGGGTGATAAAATACATCCTTGTCTAACCCCAGTTTCTATTGGGAAACATTCGCTCAATCCTTCCTCTGTTCGAACTGCACATGTGTAGCCATCATACATGTCTTTAATAATATTTATGATTTATAGCTTCTTCATTACAGCTGACAAAATGTTTTCAGGGGCATTGTAATATCATCCATGATACTGTGTCTCTTTCAGTGGAAGTAGATCACTCCATTATACAATTACATCATCAATTAAAACCATTCTTCATCATGGCAATGATCCTAAAAGGAAGGGAATGACATGTAAAAGTAGAACTAATTTAACATGGCCTCCCAGTTATGACAACAAACAACAGTAAAGTTCAGTAAATGGATCTTACTCTAAGGTCAGGTTCATATTTTTTTCTTTTACCAGTAAGACATCTGTACAATTCTGTGTCAAAACAACAAACATATACGCAGTCTATATGAAAAAAAGAAACCAGATCTATGTGTGCTTGAGTGAAGATAAGAAATGAAATTGAACTGTTTACTTGTGGTTAAGGTCTATGACAGATGCACAATCAGCAACAGTTTTTCTCAAATTGGATTAGCCGACTTTTAGGCTAGCACTTACTGTCAGCCTCCAGATGGATCTGTCTTTAGGAAGCACTTACCAGTCAATTATATTCAAATCAAAAACCATTCTGGCATTTTTATAGTGTAACAGGAGACTTTTTGTATTTATTGTTGAAGGCTGTATTTCCTTGATTGATATCTTTGCTAATCCATACTGTATTCAGCTCTGGTACCTTATTCTACCCATACATTTATTTCTTTTTCCAAAATTGTATTTCTTCATTGTAGCCTGTACTGTCAAAGATTATGCCAGTGAACATATTTTATTTTCTTCTTCTTCGTTCTTTCGATTCAATGTGGTACATAGGTCTTCAACAAACACCTACCAGGCCACCCTTTTTATTGCATTTCTTTTAAGATCTTCCCATGACTTTCACATCCCCTTCATCTTTGCATCCAACTGTCTTCTCAAAGTATATTTTGATCTTCCTCTTTGTTTCCTCTGATAGGTATTCCAAAAAGAAAGGTTTGTCAGGTAATACTTTCAGTTGGCTTCCACAGTGTGTGTCTTATCCTGCACAAGTGTCGTTGTTGTATCTCTTAGTCCACTGATATTTGACTTTCCCTTAATTCTATATTAGTGGTTTTTTTCTTGTCATTCCAATCCTTTCATTCTGCACAAACACCCAATAATGAAGGTCTATATCTTTGAGATTGTCATTTTTGTTGTTCTTCATGTTTCATAGCCATATAATAATAATGAGAGAACTAGATTACAATAAGTATATGTGACTGATGTGTTTACAATAACATAGTAAAAATTACTACCACATAAATGTAACATTAGATGCTCTAAAAAATAGTGTTTTCTCTGAACTTTTGATACACAGCTGTGTGTTTACACTAGGCAAGACACAGGGACTAAGATTTCTTGGCTCAGATTGATTTATGAGCAGTGTTTGACCTCTTTGACCGGACATGTTACAGTGACTATCCCTATGGCCACCATAAGACAGTCAGTGTGTTCAGCTACCTCATTTTGTTTGTTCACTGTATTTCCAGATTTACAAAGGGTTGTTTAATTTTAGCCAATGACCAAGGAAAGTTTTCTGGTAACAGCAAGAAAAGAAAGAAAGGAAAACAACCTTAAAAGGGGGAGGGGGGGGGGGGGGTTAATATGTTTGACTAGGGCAAACTGTCACATTTTCAAAAATGTGTATTTTGAAGTGATAATTTTAAGTATCTAGTTAAATTTTTCTGAATTTGGATTTGTTTTCACTTTACAGTGAAAAGATTATTATAAGATCTATAGTAGATAAAAAAGGAATTGAAGTCAACTGTCACAACATAAATAATTTGCTATATGCAGATGACAGAGAATGAGCTACAAGAAATCTTCTTCTTTCTTTCCTCAACTGTCTTTCAGCATCGAGGGGAGATATAATTGGCGGTCTTTTGCTTTTCTGTTCGCCTCTGCTGCTGTTATGTTTCCTAGTGCTTCTAATATTCCATCGATCCATCTTTTTTGTGGTCGACCCTTGGGTCTGGCGTTCTCACAACATTTGCTGAAGGCTCATTGTGTTGTGATATTTCTGCCTTGTCACGTGGCTTAACAATTTTATCTGTTGTTTCCTTATATATTCTACAGTGGGGGCTATTCCTAGTTTTTTTCTCATTTCTGATCTTATCTCTCAAACTGTTTCCTGTCATTCGTCTAACACATTTCATCTCAAGAAATTATAGACATAATAGTAAAAGAAAGCAAAAAGAAAGGTCTCAGTCTGAATAGTAAGAAAACAGAAGTAATGGTTATATCAAACAATCATTACCATAATGCAGCATAAAAATAAACAGGACAAATCTGAAACAAGTGCAACATGTCAAAAACTTGGGCACAATAATAACATCAGATGGAAGATGCACCACAGATATAAAAAGCAGAATAGCTCAGGCCAAAATAGTATTTCAGAAAATGAAAAATATCTTATGCAACAAATCAATGTCAATAGAAATGAGAAAGAGAGTTCATCGATGCTATATAGAATCAATTCTGACCTATGGAAGCGAATCATGGACAGTAGGCAAACAAATGAAAAGACAATTAGAGGCCACAGAGATGGGATTTCTCAGAAGAATGTTGAAAGTTCCCTGGACAGCTAAAAAGACCAATGAGGAAATTCTCAAAGAAGCCAACACAAAAAGGGAGCTCCTAAAAACATCAAAAAGAAAAAATCAACATTTTTAGGGCACATCATGAGAAGAGGAAAGTTGGAATACTTGGTTACAACAGGCAAAATAAAAGGAAAGAGAGATCACGGATGACAAAGAGAGAAAATACTGGATAGCTTTGTGTCTTGGCATGGAAAATGGTCAACAACTTTAAAAATTGTGGAAGGACTTGATCACCTACGCAAATCGGTATGGCACATGATGATGATGAGTCAAATTTTTAGCATAGATGCTATAGTTAACAAGCAAAAACTTACTTAAAACATTTTCGTTGTCAGAAGAAAGCATTGAAGTTGAACTTGCAGCTTTCATGGCAGTGGACATTTCATTTTCTTCAATATTATTGGCTTCCATCTTCACTACCTGGTGATGCAATTTTTTATACTACAGGAGTAGATCACAGTGTAACCTTGAACTAAACATGGATATCAATATTTGACAACAAAATGTCACTTTATCCTTAAACCAGATCATTTATAAGTATATTTATAGATCAATGCATCTATTTTATATTGATGTTGATATCTTGCTAGAGCTCAGATCTGTTGTGTGTATGTGCACAGTTTGCTACATGTCTAGTAGTCAATGTATGGCATTTTAATGTACTTTTTGGATTCCTTTTGTCTTTGTTATTCCATTTGTTTAAATTGTCTGCCCTCTGTTTATCTTTACATTGATGCTTTATTTTGTTTTCTTTCTTTTGCAATGTTTACAACATTTGTATTATTGGCGTTGATTTTCATATTATATTAGGTGCATATGTTGTTTTATAAAAGGTCGTAATCGCAGCATTTGAACATTTGAATTTGAACATTATTGACTGACTGATGCTGGATGGACTTGATTGATTTATTTCGCTTTGAACTCAAATTGTCGCTGGCCGCTGCGACTGATATCGAGCACATCACGTACTCGACCCTAGCTGGAACCAATACCAGCTCTTGTTCTTGTTGTTGCCCTTGAGAGTTGATATTCACATTGATGATAACACTGATACTGTTATCGAGATCGTGCTTCATCCCGAGGTTCAGGTTCTGGTTCAACCCTTCTGTTGCTTGGCCGCCCTATGACCCAGCTACCGTGACTCAAGCACAGAAGCTAGCCATGACAGCGTTGGCCAACCCCCACCAGTTGTACTGGCTGGCTGAGGATTGATAGGTTGATGACATACAGCAGGCTGACAGCCTACATGAAGTAAAGACGGGTCGTTCCGCCTTGACTCAACCAATCTGGAACCCCGCTTGCACAGGTCTCCTTCCTGTTCAGTGTGCCACTACTTAGCACTCTGCAGCTCACGTGATGGCTCGTAAAGACCTAAGTCCTCACCTGTGGACTCTGGCCTGCACTGGTAAAACACCTCTTCAGCTCGGCCTCGCCCATTATCCTGTTGATCGATTCTCCATTGACTTCGCATTGTGATTTCTTTGGTTCATAGCGACCCCAGCATTCGTTCATCACTAGGGATCACAATTCAGCTAGCATTCCACAAATCATTACCAACACCGATAAAATTTCACACATAACAATTTAATTTACACAAGAACCACTTCCTGTACATGTTCCTAAACACAAATACAAAGTCGCTGGGAGCCTCACATTAATTTCTTCCCTTGCTCCCCACACACACTGTCAGAAGGTGATCGCTGAGTTTACCCGGCACTAAGGGTCTTCCTCGACTGACGTACAGTTTTATACTAGCACGATTTCACCTGTCTACTAACTTCCCTGCACTTGGGTTGTAGCTCTACACATGACTCTTCAGACTGATGATCAGTCTCATAGTGTTGCGATCATACATGATGTAAATAAAGTCTCTGCACATGATGATAGCTCTACAAGCTCTATTAATGTCTCTTCACGACTTATACTAAGTCTCATAATGGGGCGATCATACATGATGTAAATAAAGTCTCTGCACATGATGATAGCTCTACAAGCTCTATTAATGTCTCTTCACGACTTATACTAAGTCTCATAATGGGGCGATCATACATGATCTAAATAAAGTCTCTGCACATGGTTGTAGCCCTAACTACTATATAACAATCTAACTGCGACTTACACAAAGTCTCATAATGTAGAGATCACTCATGATCTACTAAAGTCCGAGCAAATAGTAGTAACATTAACTTCTATCTGCTATTTGCCGTATCGTGCTATTATGACTATCTTACTCTAGTGTCACAATAACTCACATCTAATATCACGTCTCCTGGAATTCACATCTGACAGACTCAACGGTTACTTCCTAACTAACTTACTCACAGACTGTCCAACTAACCCCTAGTTCACGGTATCGGCTGTATCTGACTACAAATGCCCGCACTGAACCACTGCCCGGTTGCAAATAATCTACTTTGCCCCTTAACCTATTCTTTGTTCACCTAATTCTCTCGCCTTGCTTCTTTCCCTCGTCACTCTTGCTGTGTTCACCTAACTTCCACGAGCACTTGAACACCTGTTACTCCCTTTCTTTATCTCCCCTTTGTTTACTACCTAACTCCCCCTTTTGCCTTCATTCAACTAATCACTGCTATATATTTTTATATTTCAGTTTTGTCTATTTATGTGCTCTTTCAGGTCTTCTATTTTACATGTATGAGGTACCTAATTGTCTGTAAATAGAAGCTCATTAATCATATCTGTCTCAGATTGCTTGGTCAACTTACATATGTAGTCCATATCTAACTTACATATGTAGAGAGTATGCACTGCTGTTCAAAGTTCAAAAAGATCAGTGAAGCTTGCTGCTGTTGTAAAGACTTTTACTTAGGTTGGTTAGATATTTGCTCACACATTATGTTCTTTATATATCCCATAAATGTGTTCTGTTTACTTGATCAAATGCTTTTTCGTGGTCTATGAAAGCTGTGTGCATATTTTGCTTATTGCTCTTTCATCTTTCCTACTAACTGTTTTAGGACAAATACTGCATCAGTACATTCTTTGTTTGAAATCCCACGGGAGTCGCTGATCTGTAATTTTATAATTGACCATAAACATTTGTTATGCTTTTCGGCATATAGCTGTACATGTAGTTGAAGTGCCGATCTTGAATCTTCTATACATGTGACTGTGGGGTTGATTGTGTCCAGTGTCCTGAGGTGTATAATGATAACTTGTTCACATCTATTCATGATATCCTGATTGGGGCTTGTGGTCCTCTGATTGATTGGATTATCTGTTTCTTGTTATGGTATGTAACCGGTGCATCTGATTGTGTGCTTGTTGCACCTTCCTTTGCCAACTGATCCGGTTTCTCATTTCCTGTATATTCCACAGTGAGATGGGATCCACTGCACGGCAAACCCTGTGGTGCTTACAGAGTTCAGTCAATAAGGTCTGCAGATGTGGTAATTTTCTGGATTGTAGTGCCTGGAGTACTGATCTAGCATTTATCAAAAACACTGCATGCTGTGGGCTGAGATTACTGTTCAACAGTTTTTCTATTGCCAACTTTACTGCTTAGATTTCTGCATCATAATTGTGACAATATTTCCCTCTTGCTTTTTATTCATATCCCTAGTGTTATTTGGGTACTCTATATGTGCACCTGCTTCCCCATTCTTTACTGCATTCTGTGCTGATCCATCTGTGTACACACAAATCAACAGGTCTATTGGAATATGACTTCCTCTCCACAAAAATGCAGCCATGCTCTTTTCCTTAATACAAATTACACTCATAGTGTCAACTCAGAAAACTTATTGAATCTTCTGAATGGTTTTCACATGAGCACATCGGAAAGACTTTGGCAAAAATGTATGCAATACCATTACTTCAATAATTCAGTAGTTTCACATCAAATGTATGTCAATGGGCATTCACTACACGTACACTCATAGATTTGACTAGCAAGAAAAAAATGTCATCCAAGCACATAAAGATCTAATATACATCCACCTCTGAGAAGATCTTCTGAGTCTTATTTTTTCTATGGAGAAAACAATAAGGCTGGATACTTTTAGAGCAGTTCTTGTATTGATTACAGACAACACCACAAACATCAAATCTGTAAGATTCCTCTCCTATACGTGTACCTTTGCTTTTTGTTTTATGCTGTGAACAAAATATACATAGCACACACTATGTGTTAGGCTTTTCCCATGAACATGTTTTTATGGGACCAACTAGATAGCCACTATAATCAAAACTTACACCATATACATCAAGTGTGTAAATCTTCTATCTTCCCTGAATGTGCTCTTTTGACTGTATTTTTCTCATTTTTTATGTAATCCAAGATTAGCTGAATCTGCAGTGATACTGGTTTTGTTTATAGTTTCACAGTTATTACACATAAATCACAACATGACATACTAACGATGTTTTGACATGGATTCATGTAGACAATTATCACAGACTATGAAATTTGGCTTACACAAGTTTATTAGACCATCAGTTGTACATGTTTGCTCACCTATGAGTTTTAAAATAATGTTAACATGAATCCTAAGAGAGACATCTCTCTCATAATCTTAACCTGCCACCATGTTTGTTTATCCTTATTACTGGACATGTGACAAAGTCAAATCAAGTTTATATTCCCCACCTTTCCAATAAAGAGCTAACATTTTCCATTCCCAAAAATTGCTATTGTTCTTTCTCTGTGACTGTTTTATAATTCTACCGCTATCATCTACAGAGTTTGGGTAACTACAAAGATATCCTACTTAAGCTTTATATCCATCTCCCATTAGATGACCTATTCTATCCTAATCTATATACTATTACATGCAGCACATACATCACAGGTGTAAGGTTTTTTTTCCCTAGTATGTGTTTTCATGTGTTTTTTAGTGCTCCAAGTTGAGCAATAATAACCAAATAACAAAGCAAGCCCTCATGTGCGAAACAACAGGTAAGAGGAAAAGAGGCCGACTCAGAGAGACAATGAGAAGAACATTGATCAGAGAGGCAAGAGCAGCAGGAATCAACTCCCTCAATGAGATAGAGTTGCTTGCACAGAACAGAGAAAAATGGCGAGATTTGATAAAAAGATCTTTACAAGGATTGAAAACTGCTAGAATAAAAACTTAGATAAGAGAAAGAGTATCTGGGTCTATGCCCTATGGGCCAGCTATGGCTCGAAAGGTCAATATATAGATAGAAGTTGAGCAAAACTTGCAGCAAACACATCATATGTGTAAAGCTATTCTTCTGTTATGTGTTCTCATGTGTCTTTTTAGATTATTGTTCCTAGCAAAATATGCAGCACAAACATCACATTTGTAAGGCTTCTCATCCATATGTGTTCTCTTGTGTGATTTTAGTGTTCCATGATGAGCAAAACATGTAGTTCACTAGAATTATTTTACACGGCGTCACCGCAGCTCTTTGAGAGCTGTGATAGCTCAGTGGTTAGTGAACTGGACTACAAAGAATAAGAGGTAGGGTTCCATCCCAAACGACGGCTTCGGTTCACCCAGCCTTAAAAGGTTACTGGATTTTTTTCTGGGGAAAGTAAAGCGGCATGGGCATAATACCGACCACATTACCCCAAAAATCATGTGCCGAAGGTCTGTAAAATTTATGGTCACTAACACCATATTCCCTATACACCACTTGGTGTGACGGGGGTACTTTACTTTTACAGCAGCTCTTTAATGGTGCCATCAATTAAATTGACCTTTTTTTTTTTAAGTGACTATAAATCTTGTAGGATGGTATTAATGCCTTTGGCTTGTATAATCTTGTCTTTCTTATTTGGTGATACCGTACAGCCATGTACAGTAACATTGCCTTGTAGAAATACGAGGGTAAAATGTAGAACATACTGTTGATGATAACCAGATAACGATTGTTGATACTACATCTTCTCATCGTATCTTGTGGGTACTTCGCGCTATGTTTTGCTTCGTGATTGTGTCTGAACTAGACTGGATCACTACAACCTAATAACAACATCTACAGCTAACTGAGATAATGAACAAGTCTCATTGTAAAACAACAACTTCCAATTTATTAACAATATATCTAAATTATTTACATAATCAACTATATAATAACTAACTCAAGTAAGTCTAGCTTGGGCGGTGTGGATAACCACTCCAATTTCTCACAGCAATACTAAGGAGGTTCTGACTCCTAACTATATCATGACCCAATTCATGAACTCTCTAATTACACACTTCATAAATTATCTTCTGTTCTCATTCACTGAGCACATCACTACATAAACTTAGAAAACATCTTAATGTCCACTTTGTAAACTCCTAGCATGTTCTCATTCTCTTGGAATATATCACATCTCCACTCAACAGCAAACTTACTGTCACTATTCATAGAATTATGTAATATCTTTACTTACTGAATAAATCATGTCTTGATTTCTAAGAGTATTCCCCCTCCAACTATGGTTATCTTCCGTTACTCTGAATGAACTAACACTGTTTGAATTAGTCTGAGTCTCCACACACTATTAAAGTACTTCAAGTATTCTACTCATGTACAGTCTTCAGGCTTAACGCTCATCTATAGCTCGTTTCAAATCACGTGCCCAACTTCAAAACGCTATTACTCAGTAACCGTTTGTTAAAAACTGTTGAAATTTTCCAAATGTTATTAGAATGCAAAAGACTCTTTAAATGTATATTTAACAAATATCTTGCAGCTGCAGTTTTCTTAAAGCGGTGAATTTCTTTGATGTTTGTCAAAATTGTAAATTGTGAACCCCTAAATAATAGAAATTACCGTAGTTGCTGATCTATGACTAATTTTCACTAGGTAAAGGCGTGGCCGTAATGGGGAAATAACCTAATAAGACAAACACCAGGAGAATTATTGTCTTCTCAGTTCGAGGACGGACGATAATATCAAGGTATACCTGTATGTCCAATTTTCATAGTTGTGTGGTCCTGATAAGGACCGTTTGTTGAACTAATTTAAGGTAATATAGGGGCCAACATTGTGGGGGCTATATACTTTCATTCTGAATCAGACGAGTCTAAAAGATTAATAACTGTTTGGGGTTGAACATTCCACAAACCATCATTTTTCCAATATTCCTCTTCCTGTTTTAAGACGTGGTCTTCACATTTAGCCCAATAATCTTTGTCTATATTTAATAAAGCGAGATTAGCAAGAGTCTTTACATCGCATATTTTGAATGTTGTATTTTCATCTGCCACTTGTCCTTTTAATTTTGCCCAGATTAGTTAGTTCTATTGGATTTAAATGAGCATGGTAAGGTGGCAGCCTCAAACTTATATGACCGTGCTCTTGGATAATCTTATCTATTTGAAAAATCTTTGTCCTTTGTTTTTGCTTTACTAGAGATAGTAATTCAGGTTTTAAGTACATGTTATTAAATTGTATGTGCTCCTTTGTGAGCCATATCTTAATAGCATCTTTTGTACTGGATGACGTCGGGACTTTATCTTCAAGTGCAACAATGTTGTGGTACGCTGCATTGTCCATTATTAGGCAAGATGGTCGATCTAGTGGTGGGAGAACAGAATTTTAAATCCAATGTCTAAATATGTGACCATTCATCTCAGAGTGATAATCCCGATTGTCTATGGACTTTGAAAGAAAAATGAGCTCTGCATTCTGTATTAGTCCATGTTGTCGACTACCTGCATGAGCAATTATCAAGCGCTGTCCTTTGCTGCTAGGTATTAATCTCTTAATCTTTCCATCTGATGACTGCCATTCCCTTTGGTTAGTGTGGTGAGCATTGATCCATGTTTCACCCAAGTACACAATATCATAACCTTGCTTGCGCACCTCTTTTACTTCACGTAAGTACTTGCTTCTCATGACTACTATATGTGGCTACTCACAGATGATGTTTCGTCCATTGGAATACTTTCTGAATGTAAAGCCTGCAGCTCTCACATTCCTCCATAATGTAGACTTTGATATTTCAATACTGTTGTTCTTTTTCAGCGATACTTTTAATTTTCTTATTGTAACAGTTTCATTCATACCCAACATTTTGCAAATTTCACTTCTAATAAGTTCACTGTCGAAATTATCCAACATTTTTGCTCTTCCTTGTGATTTTGTATATTTTGAACATTGACGGTCACGTGCTTGAATCCAGCGATTAAATGACCGTTTAGATAAATCCAAAATGTGTCTTGTCCTATTCTCAGGGTTTTCTAAAGAATGAAATAATCTTCCTCGTTTAGCCTCTTTGCAAAAATAGTCATACATTTTTATTGCGATGTTTTGTAAACTGCAGAATTTCATTTTAAGACTCATGATAAATGTTATTGTTCCACGTCTCCACCTATGAATGAACGGAAATGGAACACACAATTTCTCATGTTTTCTACAAGTGTCTAATTGTGTCAAAAAAAACCACGGTAAAAGCGTGCAAACACGTCAATTTGACCGTGTATGGATTTTTACTCGCTATTTTTAACTTAAAATACTGTAAACATTAAGTTTTGACTACATCAATGGGTCGTTATAAATTTATATAAATCAAATAAGCAACAATAATAACCAAATGTTTTTTTTTAATGAAATTAATTCCCTGTTGGGTTCTAATCATTATAACTTTACATGCAAATTTTGAACAACTTACAACAAGCGGTTAAAAAGCTATCGATTTTAAAAGTTGGGCACGAGTTATGAAACAAGCTATAGTGATTTTCTGCTAGATGTCAGATCAGGTTTCATGACTTGATCATTACACGTGATCCTCCACTACTCCAAGTGAACTAACAGTATCTATGTAGTCTCCGAGTCCCCTGCACACTCTTGAAATACTTTGAACATTCCACTTGACAAGGCTGTTTCAATGGATCTTTCGCTAGAAGCTTGATCCAGCTCCCTCTCTCACTTAGTCTACTAGTGAATCTTTACTACTCCAATGAATTAACATTGTCAGTTTTGTCTCCGTTTTCTCTGGACACATCCTGAATTATTTTGAGCATTCTACTTGGTCATGGGCTGTGGACTTTAAGCTCTTTTTGCGTGAGCAAGGCCCCCTTGTCTCACTTAGTCTACTTGTACTCTAGCCTGTTCAGTCATTTAACTCCTTACCTCCAACAATCAGATCCTGCCCCATTCATTTTACTCCATGACCCCAGTCTCGATTTGGCTACCCCCCCCCCCCATTTTCCTTTAATTCTGTCCACTCCCCGAGCTTCCAGAACATTCTATATTACTTGCAACATTGACCACTTTCTATTTGTTAATACATTTTTATCTCAATCTGTCACATATCACTCATTTAACTACACTGTCAAGTCCACCATTCTTTGTTCTCTCTTCATGCTTGGCTGCTATCACTGACTCAACTCTCCTATAATATACTATCCTCCATGCGTGACCCTTAACTTGTATTCTGTTTGGAATCCCCATACTCGTCTTGTTCTCCCATTCTCTTAAAACCCATAACTATCTTTTCATTTCCTATTACAATGTTACAGCAGTACAAACATCACATTATTAAGGCTTTTCCCCTGTATGTGTTTTCTTGTGTGATTTTAGTTCATCGAATTGAGCAAAACATGCAGCACACACATCTCATTTGTAAGACTTATGTATGTGTTCTCATGTGACTTTTTAGATAACTGTTCCTAGCAAAATCTGCACCACAAACATCACATTTGTAAGGCCTCTCCCCTATATGTGTTCTCATGTGTTTTTTTAGATAACTGTTCCTAGTAAAATCTGCAGCACAAACATCACATTTGTAAGGCCCCGTATGTGTTCTCTTATGTGATTTTAGTGTTCCCATATGAGCAAAACATGCAGTACAAAAATCACATTTGAAAGGCTTCTCCCCTGTATGTGTTCTCTTGTGTGATTTCAGTTCAGTGAGTTCAGCAAAACATGCAGCACATGCATCACATTTGTGAGGATTTTCCCCTGTATGTCTTCTTATGTGTCTTTTTAGATAACTACTCCTAGTGAAATCTGCACTACAAACATCACATTTGTAAGGCTTCTCCCCTGTATGTGTTCTCTTGTGTGATTTCAGTTCAGTGAGTTCAGCAAAACATGCAGCACATGCATCACATTTGTGAGGATTTTCCCCTGTATGTCTTCTTATGTGTCTTTTTAGATAACTACTCCTAGTGAAATCTGCACCACAAACATCACATTTATAAGGCTTCTCCCCTGTATGTGTTCTCTTGTGTTTTTTTAGATTTCCATTTTCAGCAAAACCTACACCACATATATCACATTTGTAAGGCTTCTCCCCAGTATGTGTTCTCTTGTGTAATTTAAGTTTTGAACAGGCAGCAAAACCTGCACTACAAACATCACATTTGTAGGGCATCTCCTCTGTATGTGTTCTCTTGTGTGATTTAAGTTGTGAATTTTCAGCAAAATCTGCACTACAAACATCACATTTGAAAGGCTTCTCCTCTGTATGTGTTCTCTTGTGTGATTTAAGTTTTGAATTTTTAACAAAACCTGCACCACAAACATCACATTTATAAGGTTTCTCTCCTGTATGTGTTATCTTGTGTTGTTTTAGATTTCCATTTTCAGCAAAACCTACACCACATATATCACATTTGAAAGGCTTCTCCCCAGTATGTGTTCTCTTGTGTAATTTAAGTTTTGAACAGGCAGCAAAACCTGCACTACAAACATCACACTTATAAGGCTTCTCCCCTGCATGTGTTCTCTTGTGTGATTTAAGTTTCAAACTTCCAGCAAAATATGCACCACATATGTCACATTTGTGAGGCATTTCCCTGGTATGTATTATCTTGTGTCTTTTTAGACGTTCAAGATGAGGAAAACATGTACCACACACATCACACACATAAGGCTTCTCCCTTGTATGTGTTCTCTTGTGTATTATTAGTCGACTGATTCTATCAAAACATTTACCACACACTTCACATTTTAACTTCTCCCCTCTATGTGTTTTCTTGTGTTTATTTAGACCTGACATATTAGAAAAGTCTGCAACACACGCATCACATTTGTAAATCTCCTTTTTTGAATGTGTTTCTCTATTTTCTCCATCACTGTTTCCATCATTATGAAAATCTTCACAAATAAGAGACTGAAACATCCTTTCATTTCCTGCCATTTTATTAGGCTTGTTAGTTTCCTGCAAATGGGGACTAGAATCTTGATTGCAACTTTTGTCCTGATCTACCTGAGAACAAATCGAGATCAAGATGTTTTTAAAATAGATCATGACACAATGTTGATGAAATATGATAAGGCTGTTAATGTTGCATCAGTAATTTCTTTGTTGAAATGATGATAGTTCTACACTCTATGACAATAGCTAACAATGATAAATGATAATATGAGTGGGTGCATGTCCTTATCATATAACCACACTGAACACATTAATATAAATAAAATGTAAATAATTGTCCACTTTTGTTAGTTATGCACTTTACCTCAGCTTTATCAATATAGATTAGAGGTCCATGATGAGGACAGTCTTCTTCATGTTTCAGCTGACAATTCTCACAATCTAAAAGTTTAAATGAATTATCAATACATTGTTTCATTAAATAAACAAATATAACAAAGTGAAATGGGCACAAATAAACAAATTATAGACAACAATAACAACACAAATAAAAATGGACACACTCAAGTCAACTAATGTAACCTGTCAAGTAAGTATCTAGACTGAGGTATTCACATGGGTAATTAGTAAATCCTTTTCCATCTACACAATCATTGGTATAATCACTGTGGCTATGTCATTAATAATGTTCCCTGGACTACTATCTAATGCACTTTTTGTTACTGACTCAATGATCCTATCATGATTGGTGATAATTTGTTTTGATTCCTGGCTGATGGCTGATTCAGTCTGTCACTGTGTTTTGATGTGATAATATTTACAATGGTATCATAATCTAGGCTTAATATTGCAGCTGAAAATTAAAGTGTTTTATAGACATCTTGAAGTTGTAAACATTTTTTTACACAAAATGAAACATGCAACTACCACAATTAAAATATAGTAAATAAATGCAGTCAAATTTTGAGCATAGATTCTATAGTTAACAAGTAAAAACTTACTTAAAACACTTTCATTGTCAGAAAAAAGCATTAAAGTTGTGCTTGAAGCATTCATGACAGTGGATGTTTCACTTTCTTCAATATTATTGGCTTCCTTCTTCACTACCTGGTGATGCAAACAATTTTTATGCTAAAGGAGTAGGTCACAGTGTAACATTGAACAACTAAACATAGATATCAATAGTTGACAACAAAATGTCACTTCATTCTTAAACCAGATCATTTTTAAGAATATTTATAAATCAATACATCTTATTTTCTATTGATATCTAGCAAGAGCTCAGATCTGTTGTGTGTATATGCACAGTTTGCTACATGTCTAGTGGTCAATGTGCTGCAGTGCATGTAGCTGTTTGTAAAGTCATGTCACTGATTTGTTAAAGAGTGATAACAACTGGTAGTAGAATTACACCAATTTCTGGTTGTGTCAGCAAGATTGCACTCCTTTATTTTAGGATAATACCTGCATGTTACCAATTTTTGTTAGTGTTGTGCTGTCACATTGCCAACTTATATTAACAATTGTATAATCTACCATCACCTCATGATTGGTCCTCTTAGTTTGTTGTAATGGACTAGCAATGGGTTGTTACTTACAACTCACATTACTCTCATAAATGATCCCATTATAGAATCAATAACAGAAGATATTCACTTACTTATAATGATAAGATAAACCATACTGGCTACAATGAAGGGTTCACATGATCTCCCATCTTAAGTTATGACTGTACCTGTTCTGGTTGCTGTTGATGCTAACTGTGTAGATACTTATTGCATCTGTTGTCCACGCCTCTCCAAAAACGTCCCCTTCTCAATGCGCCTTGCTCTGGACTTCTGGCGTTCTGGACTTGTTCTTGTAAACTGTACCATGATTGATGACGGTTACCTGCCGGTCTTAAACTTTGACCTGTAACGTGTGTTACATGGCTTCATGCTGTGTCATCGCAACCATATTGGCCAGCTATACACACAATGAGGCCTTGTGCCTTTGTCCCCAGGTTCTTGTAAAAAGATAAACAAACACGCTGTTGGAACAGGCGCCTTGTGACTTAGTGAGTTCTTGCAATTTCTTGAAATGTACCGCATACAGTGGTTCATACTTCTCTTTGATAAATGAATGTTCTACACTGAGAATCGTATATCAATGACCCTCTCTTCCGCAACAACTTCCAGTTCAATTCTCACCACAGCATATGCTATGACTAAATGGAATCAGGCAATCACTGCACAGCAAAGTCTCTGGTAAACTGAATATCAACATTTATTAGTATTTCAAACTTCCACGATATAGAGTGTTAACTAGGCCAGTGGTTTAACACTTCCTGCTCAGCCTTCACAGTTTCTGCTAAGGAAAACATAGTCTGTTAAGTATCTCACTCCATGCTATCCCTCTCTAAAATCTAAATTACCTAACTACTTTATGAATCACTTGACTTCTGTTATTCTATGAACTGCTATCATGGCCACTACTAAATACTACTAATCTCAAATAATCACTTCTAGAAGGAGTCTAACTATGCATTCCAAACTCCTGAGCCTCAGCTCACTTAAAATGAGTGGGCTAACATCTAGCGGTGTCGCCACCCCTCCTTAGCTATCTGTGTGTTGTCTCAAGCACTCAGAAACTGCTGAAGCTTCTTATCTAACACTATAAAAAAGTAAAGTATCCCCGTCATGCCAAGTTGCGGTGTATAGGGAATATGGTGTTAGTGACCATAAATTTTACAGACCTTCGGCACATGAATTTTTGGGGTAATGTGGTTGGTATTACGCCCGTGCCGCTTTACTTTCCCTGAAAAAATCTGGTACCCATTTAAGGCTGGATGAACCCGGAAGCCATTGGTTGTGATCGAACCCTACCCCTTGTCCTTTGTAGTCCAGTTCACTAACCACTGAGCTATCGCGGCTCCTTATCTAACACTATATCTATCTATCTATCTATTGTCCTTTCGAGCTGAATACGGCACATAGGGCAGAACCACAATCTCTAAAACAGAAACCTTGCATACCAAAATGGCACATATTGCAGAGATCACTGCTTACTAAAATCTATGGTTCTGTTTCCATAACAATGTTTTTTACAATGACACTATATAAGTACTTAAATTCCTCGCCCTCCAATCAATCAAAAACTACCTACATCATCCCCCAGTCAATCAATTCAAAACTCATCATCTTAAGACAACTTACTCTAAACTTTCTCGTCCCTTACTTATTGCACAAGATTCTTGCAATCTTCCCTCAACACTATTTACATCTCACATTACCCACAATAGCTCTCCCGTTGTCCTTAACCTATGACTGGCTACATCAATTTCCTTACATCCCAACATCTACCGTGTACACTGTTATTTGTAATATCTACCATAGTTATGTCATTGAAAACAATTTACTAGATGACACAATACTAAGCTGTTCCATAAGACATGGGAGGTCCATCATAACTTAACATAAAAAACATTTGTGATGAACAATATGGAATAAAATCATTCAATAAGTAAACAGTTATTTGCTTCAAAATTAATACACAAACCTTTCTCTCCCATTGTGACAATTTACAATTCTATCTCATTGGAAACTACAAATGCATTGCTTGCTAACTATGACAGTAAAAAAATGTAAAGGTAACCTCCAAGCCTTGCTAGGCATACAGGGAATATGGTGTTAGTGACCATATTTTTCTATGACCACTGCACATTTTTGAGTGATGTGGTTGGTATCACGCCAGGCCATCTTTACTTCCCAGAAAAATCTCTGGTACCCATTCTTAGAGGCTGGGTGAACCTCGGAGCCTTGTCAGTCTGAAAAAAAATCTGCCACTGCTAGGGAACAAATCAAGACCCTTCTGGTCAGGAAGTGAGCACACTAACAACTCAGCCACAGAGGCTCCGTGACAATTAAACATACTAATAAATACTTCCATCTATAAAAGTTGGTAGTAATCTATCACAACAAGCAAAGAAAGAATGCATTGGTCAACTGAAAGTTGATGACATCTCCCACACAGAATATGCAAGTATGGCACTGGTGATCTCACATAAATAGTCATGATATCATACATTTTTCTAGTTTCATAAACATTGATATGTTTACAACTAAGGTGGAAGCTTTTTAATAAATAACTGAAGCAATAATTTCTTAAGAGCATAGTTTTTAAAATGCATAACGTGTTTCGGCACATAAATATATGATGCCAGATCATCGTATTAGTGCAACCTGGAATAATAATCCTGGCACATAAGGCTTCTCCCTTGTATGTGTTCTCTTGTGTATTATTAGTCGACTGATTCTATCAAAACATTTACCACACACTTCACATTTTAACTTCTCCCCTCTATGTGTTTTCTTGTGTTTATTTAGACCTGACATATTAGAAAAGTCTGCAACACACGCATCACATTTGTAAATCTCCTTTTTTGAATGTGTTTCTCTATTTTCTCCATCACTGTTTCCATCATTATGAAGATCTTCACAAATAAGAGACTGAAACATCCTTTCATTTCCTGCCATTTTATTAGGCTTGTTAGTTTCCTGCAAATGGGGACTAGAATCTTGATTGCAACTTTTGTCCTGATCTACCTGAGAACAAATCGAGATCAAGATGTTTTTAAAATAGATCATGACACAATGTTGATGAAATATGATAAGGCTGTTAATGTTGCATCAGTAATTTCTTTGTTGAAATGATGATAGTTCTACACTCTATGACAATAGCTAACAATGATAAATGATAATATGAGTGGGTGCATGTCCTTATCATATAACCACACTGAACACATTAATATAAATAAAATGTAAATAATTGTCCACTTTTGTTAGTTATGCACTTTACCTCAGCTTTATCAATATAGATTAGAGGTCCATGATGAGGGCAGTCCTCTTCATGTTTCAGCTGACAATTCTCACAATCTAAAAGTGTAAATGAATTATCAATACATTGTTTCATTAAATAAACAAATATAACAAAGTGAAATGGGCACAAATAAACAAATTATAGACAACAATAACAACACAAATAAAAATGGACACACTCAAGTCAACTAATGTAACCTGTCAAGTAAGTATCTAGACTGAGGTATTCACATGGGTAATTAGTAAATCCTTTTCCATCTACACAATCATTGGTATAATCACTGTGGCTATGTCATTAATAATGTTCCCTGGACTACTATCTAATGCACTTTTTGTTACTGACTCAATGATCCTATCATGATTGGTGATAATTTGTTTTGATTCCTGGCTGATGGCTGATTCAGTCTGTCACTGTGTTTTGATGTGATAATATTTACAATGGTATCATAATCTAGGCTTAATATTGCAGCTGAAAATTAAAGTGTTTTATAGACATCTTGAAGTTGTAAACATTTTTTTACACAAAATGAAACATGCAACTACCACAATTAAAATATAGTAAATAAATGCAGTCAAATTTTGAGCATAGATTCTATAGTTAACAAGTAAAAACTTACTTAAAACACTTTCATTGTCAGAAAAAAGCATTAAAGTTGTGCTTGAAGCATTCATGACAGTGGATGTTTCACTTTCTTCAATATTATTGGCTTCCTTCTTCACTACCTGGTGATGCAAACAATTTTTATGCTAAAGGAGTAGGTCACAGTGTAACATTGAACAACTAAACATAGATATCAATAGTTGACAACAAAATGTCACTTCATTCTTAAACCAGATCATTTTTAAGAATATTTATAAATCAATACATCTTATTTTCTATTGATATCTAGCAAGAGCTCAGATCTGTTGTGTGTATATGCACAGTTTGCTACATGTCTAGTGGTCAATGTGCTGCAGTGCATGTAGCTGTTTGTAAAGTCATGTCACTGATTTGTTAAAGAGTGATAACAACTGGTAGTAGAATTACACCAATTTCTGGTTGTGTCAGCAAGATTGCACTCCTTTATTTTAGGATAATACCTGCATGTTACCAATTTTTGTTAGTGTTGTGCTGTCACATTGCCAACTTATATTAACAATTGTATAATCTACCATCACCTCATGATTGGTCCTCTTAGTTTGTTGTAATGGACTAGCAATGGGTTGTTACTTACAACTCACATTACTCTCATAAATGATCCCATTATAGAATCAATAACAGAAGATATTCACTTACTTATAATGATAAGATAAACCATACTGGCTACAATGAAGGGTTCACATGATCTCCCATCTTAAGTTATGACTGTACCTGTTCTGGTTGCTGTTGATGCTAACTGTGTAGATACTTATTGCATCTGTTGTCCACGCCTCTCCAAAAACGTCCCCTTCTCAATGCGCCTTGCTCTGGACTTCTGGCGTTCTGGACTTGTTCTTGTAAACTGTACCATGATTGATGACGGTTACCTGCCGGTCTTAAACTTTGACCTGTAACGTGTGTTACATGGCTTCATGCTGTGTCATCGCAACCATATTGGCCAGCTATACACACAATGAGGCCTTGTGCCTTTGTCCCCAGGTTCTTGTAAAAAGATAAACAAACACGCTGTTGGAACAGGCGCCTTGTGACTTAGTGAGTTCTTGCAATTTCTTGAAATGTACCGCATACAGTGGTTCATACTTCTCTTTGATAAATGAATGTTCTACACTGAGAATCGTATATCAATGACCCTCTCTTCCGCAACAACTTCCAGTTCAATTCTCACCACAGCATATGCTATGACTAAATGGAATCAGGCAATCACTGCACAGCAAAGTCTCTGGTAAACTGAATATCAACATTTATTAGTATTTCAAACTTCCACGATATAGAGTGTTAACTAGGCCAGTGGTTTAACACTTCCTGCTCAGCCTTCACAGTTTCTGCTAAGGAAAACATAGACTGTTAAGTATCTCACTCCATGCTATCCCTCTCTAAAATCTAAATTACCTAACTACTTTATGAATCACTTGACTTCTGTTATTCTATGAACTGCTATCATGGCCACTACTAAATACTACTAATCTCAAATAATCACTTCTAGAAGGAGTCTACTATGCATTCCAAACTCCTGAGCCTCAGCTCACTTAAAATGAGTGGGCTAACATCTAGCGGTGTCGCCACCCCTCCTTAGCTATCTGTGTGTTGTCTCAAGCACTCAGAAACTGCTGAAGCTTCTTATCTAACACTATAAAAAAGTAAAGTATCCCCGTCATGCCAAGTTGCGGTGTATAGGGAATATGGTGTTAGTGACCATAAATTTTACAGACCTTCGGCACATGAATTTTTGGGGTAATGTGGTTGGTATTACGCCCGTGCCGCTTTACTTTCCCTGAAAAAATCTGGTACCCATTTAAGGCTGGATGAACCCGGAAGCCATTGGTTGTGATCGAACCCTACCCCTTGTCCTTTGTAGTCCAGTTCACTAACCACTGAGCTATCGCGGCTCCTTATCTAACACTATATCTATCTATCTATCTATTGTCCTTTCGAGCTGAATACGGCACATAGGGCAGAACCACAATCTCTAAAACAGAAACCTTGCATACCAAAATGGCACATATTGCAGAGATCACTGCTTACTAAAATCTATGGTTCTGTTTCCATAACAATGTTTTTTACAATGACACTATATAAGTACTTAAATTCCTCGCCCTCCAATCAATCAAAAACTACCTACATCATCCCCCAGTCAATCAATTCAAAACTCATCATCTTAAGACAACTTACTCTAAACTTTCTCGTCCCTTACTTATTGCACAAGATTCTTGCAATCTTCCCTCAACACTATTTACATCTCACATTACCCACAATAGCTCTCCCGTTGTCCTTAACCTATGACTGGCTACATCAATTTCCTTACATCCCAACATCTACCGTGTACACTGTTATTTGTAATATCTACCATAGTTATGTCATTGAAAACAATTTACTAGATGACACAATACTAAGCTGTTCCATAAGACATGGGAGGTCCATCATAACTTAACATAAAAAACATTTGTGATGAACAATATGGAATAAAATCATTCAATAAGTAAACAGTTATTTGCTTCAAAATTAATACACAAACCTTTCTCTCCCATTGTGACAATTTACAATTCTATCTCATTGGAAACTACAAATGCATTGCTTGCTAACTATGACAGTAAAAAAATGTAAAGGTAACCTCCAAGCCTTGCTAGGCATACAGGGAATATGGTGTTAGTGACCATATTTTTCTATGACCACTGCACATTTTTGAGTGATGTGGTTGGTATCACGCCAGGCCATCTTTACTTCCCAGAAAAATCTCTGGTACCCATTCTTAGAGGCTGGGTGAACCTCGGAGCCTTGTCAGTCTGAAAAAAAATCTGCCACTGCTAGGGAACAAATCAAGACCCTTCTGGTCAGGAAGTGAGCACACTAACAACTCAGCCACAGAGGCTCCGTGACAATTAAACATACTAATAAATACTTCCATCTATAAAAGTTGGTAGTAATCTATCACAACAAGCAAAGAAAGAATGCATTGGTCAACTGAAAGTTGATGACATCTCCCACACAGAATATGCAAGTATGGCACTGGTGATCTCACATAAATAGTCATGATATCATACATTTTTCTAGTTTCATAAACATTGATATGTTTACAACTAAGGTGGAAGCTTTTTAATAAATAACTGAAGCAATAATTTCTTAAGAGCATAGTTTTTAAAATGCATAACGTGTTTCGGCACATAAATATATGATGCCAGATCATCGTATTAGTGCAACCTGGAACAATAATCCTGGCACATAAGGCTTCTCCCTTGTATGTGTTCTCTTGTGTATTATTAGTCGACTGATTCTATCAAAACATTTACCACACACTTCACATTTTAACTTCTCCCCTCTATGTGTTTTCTTGTGTTTATTTAGACCTGACATATTAGAAAAGTCTGCAACACACGCATCACATTTGTAAATCTCCTTTTTTGAATGTGTTTCTCTATTTTCTCCATCACTGTTTCCATCATTATGAAGATCTTCACAAATAAGAGACTGAAACATCCTTTCATTTCCTGCCATTTTATTAGGCTTGTTAGTTTCCTGCAAATGGGGACTAGAATCTTGATTGCAACTTTTGTCCTGATCTACCTGAGAACAAATCGAGATCAAGATGTTTTTAAAATAGATCATGACACAATGTTGATGAAATATGATAAGGCTGTTAATGTTGCATCAGTAATTTCTTTGTTGAAATGATGATAGTTCTACACTCTATGACAATAGCTAACAATGATAAATGATAATATGAGTGGGTGCATGTCCTTATCATATAACCACACTGAACACATTAATATCAATAAAATGTAAATAATTGTCCACTTTTGTTAGTTATGCACTTTACCTCAGCTTTATCAATATAGATTAGAGGTCCATGATGAGGGCAGTCCTCTTCATGTTTCAGCTGACAATTCTCACAATCTAAAAGTGTAAATGAATTATCAATACATTGTTTCATTAAATAAACAAATATAACAAAGTGAAATGGGCACAAATAAACAAATTATAGACAACAATAACAACACAAATAAAAATGGACACACTCAAGTCAACTAATGTAACCTGTCAAGTAAGTATCTAGACTGAGGTATTCACATGGGTAATTAGTAAATCCTTTTCCATCTACACAATCATTGGTATAATCACTGTGGCTATGTCATTAATAATGTTCCCTGGACTACTATCTAATGCACTTTTTGTTACTGACTCAATGATCCTATCATGATTGGTGATAATTTGTTTTGATTCCTGGCTGATGGCTGATTCAGTCTGTCACTGTGTTTTGATGTGATAATATTTACAATGGTATCATAATCTAGGCTTAATATTGCAGCTGAAAATTAAAGTGTTTTATAGACATCTTGAAGTTGTAAACATTTTTTTACACAAAATGAAACATGCAACTACCACAATTAAAATATAGTAAATAAATGCAGTCAAATTTTGAGCATAGATTCTATAGTTAACAAGTAAAAACTTACTTAAAACACTTTCATTGTCAGAAAAAAGCATTAAAGTTGTGCTTGAAGCATTCATGACAGTGGACGTTTCACTTTCTTCTATATTATTGGCTTCCTTCTTCACTACCTGGTGATGCAAACATTTTTTATGCTAAAGGAGTAGGTCACAGTGTAACATTGAACAACTAAACATAGATATCAATAGTTGACAACAAAATGTCACTTCATTCTTAAACCAGATCATTTTTAAGAATATTTATAAATCAATACATCTTATTTTCTATTGATATCTAGCAAGAGCTCAGATCTGTTGTGTGTATGTGCACAGTTTGCTACATGTCTAGTGGTCAATGTGCTGCAGTGCATGTAGCTGTTTGTAAAGTCATGTCACTGATTTGTTAAAGAGTGATAACAACTGGTAGTAGAATTACACCAATTTGTGGTTGTGTCAGCAAGATTGCACTCCTTTATTTTAGGATAATACCTGCATGTTACCAATTTTTGTTAGTGTTGTGCTGTCACAGTGCCAACTTATATTAACAATTGTATAATCTACCATCACCTCATGATTGGTCCTCTTAGTTTGTTGTAATGCACTAGCAATGGGTTGTTACTTACAACTCACATTACTCTCATAAATGATCCCATTATTGAATCAATAACAGAAGATATTCACTTACTTATAATGATAAGATAAACCATACTGGCTACAATGAAGGGTTCACATGATCTCCCATCTTAAGTTATGACTGTACCTGTTCTGGTTGCTGTTGATGCTAACTGTGTAGATACTTATTGCATCTGTTGTCCACGCCTCTCCAAAACGTCCCCTTCTCAATGCGCCTTGCTCTGGACTTCTGGACTTGTTCTTGTAAACTGTACCATGATTGATGACTGTTACCTGCCGGTCTTAAACTTTGACCTGTAACGTGTGTTACATGGCTTCATGCTGTGTCATCGCAACCATATTGGCCAGCTATACACACAATGAGGCCTTGTGCCTTTGTCCCCAGGTTCTTGTAAAAAGATAAACAAACACGCCGTTGGAACATGCGCCTTGTGACTTGGTGAGTTCTTGCAATTTCTTGAAATGTACCGCATACAGTGGTTCGTACTTCACTTTGATAAATGAATGTTCTACACTGAGAATCGTATATCAATGACCCCTTCCTCTGTGACAACTTCCAGTTCAATTCTCGCCACAGCATATGACTAAATGAAATCAGGTAGATAGTAGATCACTGCACAACAATGTCTCTGGTAAACTGAATATCAACATTTATTAGTATTTCAAACTTCCACGATATAGAGTGTTAACTAGGCCAGTGGTTTAACACTTCCTGCTCAGCCTTCACAGTTTCTGCTAAGGAAAACATAGACTGTTGAGTATCTCACTCCATGCTATCCCTCTCTAAAATCTAAATTATCTAACTACTCTTACAAATCACTTGACTTCTGTTATTCTATGAACTGCTATCATGGCCACTACTAAATACTACTAATCCCAAATAATCACTTCTAGAAGGAGTCTAACTATGCTTTCCAAACTCCTGAGCCCACTTAAAACGAGTGGGCTAACATCTAGCGGTGTCGCCACCCCTCCTTAGCTATCTGTGTGTTGTCTCAAGCACTCAGAAACTGCTGAAGCTTCTTATCTAACACTATAAAAAAGTAAAGTATCCCCGTCATGCCAAGTTGCGGTGTATAGGGAATATGGTGTTAGTGACCATAAATTTTACAGACCTTCGGCACATGAATTTTTGGGGTAATGTGGTTGGTATTACGCCCGTGCCGCTTTACTTTCCCTGAAAAAATCTGGTACCCATTTAAGGCTGGATGAACCCGGAAGCCATTGGTTGTGATCGAACCCTACCCCTTGTCCTTTGTAGTCCAGTTCACTAACCACTGAGCTATCGCGGCTCCTTATCTAACACTATATCTATCTATCTATCTATTGTCCTTTCGAGCTGAATACGGCACATAGGGCAGAACCACAATCTCTAAAACAGAAACCTTGCATACCAAAATGGCACATATTGCAGAGATCACTGCTTACTAAAATCTATGGTTCTGTTTCCATAACAATGTTTTTTACAATGACACTATATAAGTACTTAAATTCCTCGCCCTCCAATCAATCAAAAACTACCTACATCATCCCCCAGTCAATCAATTCAAAACTCATCATCTTAAGACAACTTACTCTAAACTTTCTCGTCCCTTACTTATTGCACAAGATTCTTGCAATCTTCCCTCAACACTATTTACATCTCACATTACCCACAATAGCTCTCCCATTGTCCTTAACCTATGACTGGCTACATCAATTTCCTTACATCCCAACATCTACCGTGTACACTGTTATTTGTAATATCTACCATAGTTATGTCATTGAAAACAATTTACTAGATGACACAATACTAAGCTGTTCCATAAGACATGGGAGGTCCATCATAACTTAACATTAAAAACATTTGTGATGAACAATATGGAATAAAATCATTCAATAAGTAAACAGTTAATTGCTTCACAATTAATACACAAACCTTTCTCTCCCATTGTGACAATTTACAATTCTATCTCATTGGAAACTACAAATGCATTGCTTGCTAACTATGACAGTAAAAAAATGTAAAGGTTCCCTCCAAGCCTTGCTAGGCATACAAGGAATATGGTGTTAGTGACCATATTTTTCTATGACCACTGCACATTTTTGAGTGATGTGGTTGGTATCACGCCAGGCCATCTTTACTTCCCAGAAAAATCTCTGGTACCCATTCTTAGAGGCTGGGTGAACCTCGGAGCCTTGTCAGTCTGAAAAAAAATCTGCCACTGCTAGGGAACAAATCAAGACCCTTCTGGTCAGGAAGTGAGCACACTAACAACTCAGCCACAGAGGCTCCGTGACAATTAAACATACTAATAAATACTTCCATCTATAAAAGTTGGTAGTAATCTATCACAACAAGCAAAGAAAGAATGCATTGGTCAACTGAAAGTTGATGACATCTCCCACACAGAATATGCAAGTATGGCACTGGTGATCTCACATAAATAGTCATGATATCATACATTTTTCTAGTTTCATAAACATTGATATGTTTACAACTAAGGTGGAAGCTTTTTAATAAATAACTGAAGCAATAATTTCTTAAGAGCATAGTTTTTAAAATGCATAACGTGTTTCGGCACATAAATAAATGATGCCACGATCATCGTATTAGTGCAACCTGGAACAATAATCTTTTGTGACTGTGACTTTTTAACACTTTAAACACTTATTTTACAACCATTGCTTACTAATAAACACCACTGTAGTTACTCCATCCTTCAGTCTGTCAATGTTGTATTACTGTGGCTAAACACACATTCAGTGTTTTATCTATAGATAGTGCAAAATGTACCTTGTCCTATTTCCAAAATTCTTTTAAATATTAATGCAAAATTTATTGTTTTGCAAAAAAAAAATAACACTCACATCATCATTCCACTCTTTTTTTAAGAAATCCTTAAGGAATGGAATTTGCCTTTCAACTTTGACCTCAGTCTGCAAAAAACAAAATGATACTTGCATTATATATTACATTATTTCTTTTGGTCTGAAAAATTTTAAGACGTTGTAAAGTGTAAAATAATTTGCTGCTCAATAAAAAAAAAACTAAAAACTATGTAGCTAATACATTGTAAATTTGTAAATACTTCTGTGTTATAAATTAACAGTCAGTTTAGAGAATTTAAATTTATTTGCTTTTATTTTTCTGCAACAAATATTGAACTATTGATTGAGTATTTATACAATTTTGAGTAGTCCAAAGATAAAGGTTTTTTTTTCTATTTCTGATGAGCATATCTGAATTATCTCATATGATTTGGTGCTATTGTCACAGCTTGGTTTTTTTTATAGAATTCAGTCAAATTTATTGAATTTGTAGTGACATGAAAAATTGTCCTTTATTTATTTGGCATGTTTGCTGCACTAATTCTTGAAAGATAATGTTCTATTAATTGCTGAAAGATTTGCACTTTTAACATGAAAGAATTACATTGTTTCTTTTGCTATTATGTTAATAGTGTTTTGTTACATCATTTTGACCCTACCATCAAAAAATTATCACCTCAAAATACAAAATCTTCAAATTTGATATTTTGCTGTGTGCAAACATACAACACCCCCCCTACACACATACCTTACTAATTACTACTTCTGTTGAACCATGAGTATTGGATTTGTCCTCTTTGATTTTTAATCAGACACAAATGAACACACTGTACAAAATACTACTACATCACACTCAATAAGTCATTTTTTTAATTTTGCTAATTTTCAAGAGAACAGTTTTTTTTCCATGGAGGGAATATCCTTGGCTGTCTGTGCAGGTATCAAACAAACCTTTTGTAATTCAGGATAGCTGATGAACAACACTAAGAGAGACTTGATCATATGGCTGGATTGACAGACTTATGGCTGCTGTGACAATAAACAATGTAACATATCTGGTGATTCAATCCCTGAATTCAGAGTTTCCATGAGGGCCAAGCTGTCTGTGGGTAAGATTTTCTGAGTCGGGTACAGCTTTCTATAGTCTTTAGTTTTACTACCTGTAGTTTCTGTCCGGGCATGTTGTAATAGGGATTCTAATAAACAAATAAAAAGCTTTCAAAGAACACAAATGTGTGGTAAATCAATAAAATATTAATATTCTAGAAAATACAAAAAAAAAGTCCTTACACAATTTGAAATTGGAATATTTGATTGAGTCACATGTGTACAACTATTCTTGCAGACTAAGTGATTCAATGAGCATAAGAAAAATGAAAGTAGGCTCAATACACAGGCAGTGAGTCAAGTCATTGTAGAAGTCAACAATAAGCTTTGTCACCTTTGTCTACATCACTTTATGAGTAGAGTACAGGGAAAAGAAAGAGCAGATATTCTAGATAACTGTGCTGTCATCAAAGATGATCAACCAATGGATCAGGCTGAGATCATTAACTCTTTCAGGTCTATTATCCGACACCTCGATTCTATGAAATTGATCAGTTCTAACCATTCACCGAAACGTCGGTTATTTCGGGTGTAGCTGAATATTTGATTGGTTTTCACTGATTTTCATTTTTACTTCAATCAATACTTTATTTCCGGAAATAGGAGATTTCTCTCTCTTGATCTTTCAGTTTATACCGGCGTGGTCGAAGTTTCGAACATTGGAAAATGTTTAATATATATTCATAGTTTATTTCTCAAATTTTTGTCACGTAACGGCCACTGTTGATACTTCTTGCAGTTGACCAAAACGATATAGAGCAGAACCAGCTAGATCTATGTTTGAAACCTTGTTATTGAGTGATTCAGAAATAGTGTATTCATAGTATTTTGACTCGGACAATAATATTTTTGTGATGATGGGTCAGAATATTGGTAAAAGTTATGATAAAAAGGTAAGACGATCTGGCTTAGGTTTAGCTAGTGGATGCCTTCTATTACAGCACTATCAGTGTCTCAGAGGAATCGAGTGGTAGTTATTCTGATAACGAAACTGGTACTTTAGGGACACATCACACAAAATAAGTCCAGTTGTGTAAATAAAAATAATAAACTTGACTTGTAAATATTATTGTTTCGACGTCACATAAATTTATATTTTTCTTTCTGGGATCATTTACAAAAAAGTACATAATTTTGTTATTTGTGGACATAAATTAATCAAATAAACTGTACTTTGGAGGAATTTGGATTATGTTGTGTCATATTTCAAGCCAAATGGATAGCGACACATATAAACATGGAAAAGGGTAAGTGAATTACAATATTTTAATTAAAATGATCTACCTTGAATATTTTATATTTAAAAAAAATATTTTATTCCTTTAAATAATCACATATCATAAATATACTGCTATTTTCATTTTCTGTATCCATTTCCCTTTCTGATGACGTATAACACATGCCACATTTATCTAAATTATTGTGTGAAGTAGTCAAATGAAAAAGGTATATGGTAAAGTTTCTGGAAACAGGAAAATTAACCTGGTCCAAATCTGAAAATTCCTGTTTCCTGTTCTGGTCCTGAAAGAGTTAATGTCATCCATTATGTGTAAATGGCACAAGCCTTTGACAACCATGAATCCATATACCTCTTTTGTAGACGCAAAATTGTGCACTAAAGGGTCAGGAGACGGAATTGCCGTGCATCACAATGTAGTGCAGCACAGTGCGCAGAGAGTGAAAAGTGATGTGAAAATACGATGACATATTTGGAAGGGCAGTTAGAAATTTGGCAAGGAGAGGGTGAGTTGAGAGTGGAGACAGCTGGGCCAGAGATGAACAATGGAAGGGGCAGTTGATCAGTGATCATCTTGAACGAGTTTTGCATGGACGACTGGTGCTGCCAGAGATCCTTCACTGTTGATACAAACATTATTTATATGATTGTTAATTAATTCATAGACGAGTGGTTGTTTGTCGTTGACTTGATAAACTGTTGACATTTGAAAGATTAAAGATTCACTCACTCATATCAAGATTTGGTCACTAATTCCATATTGAAGATTCAATAAACATTTAGAGACGTGATGATATTCACATACCCTCCCTGCCAAGATTGAAAGTGTGTGCCCTGCGAGTCACGAAATGTGATCGGGGCCTTGTCATTAAGACAGGAGGAGAGATTAAACCTTTTGATCAGCTACTGAGCTAGCACCTCGAGACCTGATGGTTTAAACAACACACTAGATGATGAATATACAATATAGAAGCATTGACGATTGTGTAAAAATCATGTGCATCATATATAAAGGTTACAATCATAATAAAGAGGTTATACTTTTAGATGAAAGAGATGGGAGTAAAGATGGGTACATCCAAAAACGAGACTTAGTGGTTGCACAAAAGCATGTATGAACCAACACAGAGATGGAGTCATCAGTCGATGCAGAACATACTGAGGAGAGGATCGGAGCTCTTATTGGCAGGTTCAGAGTGCAATGATGTCAAGCCACAAATAAATCAATAACTCAATGAGCCCTGTGTGATTTCTGACAGCACTGGAAAGATGATAATAATTTGGTTTATCCAGAAATGTTAATAGATCATTCAGAGTAATCAAATAATATTGACAAACAGAAAACAAGTACAAGCAATAGTTGAGTGCCACATCAGTTCAGAACTTCTAATAATTTCTGTCAAAATTAAAAAGTCAACTTACTTCAACATTTGATTCCACTTTTATATTCCAAATTGGTATGAAGCTTTTTGTTTCCATATTTCTGACTGTCAGAGAGTAACAAGTTATATTTATTTAGTAACATCAAATAATTGTATGCTAATAAATAATGAACATAATGTTGGTTTGCCTATAAGTTGAGGATTTTCATTTAAAATTATTTATTACATTCAAAGAGTGGTCTAGTCTGACTTTTTAAAATATAAATATAAAATAAATAAATATAGCTTGCTCTCTGAGTGTTTATTAAAATATCACTCATCGGAGTCAACGATCCCAATAACAATTTTAATTAGCAAAAAAATCGCATTGACATTTTCTACTCTTAAAAAAAAAATCATCTTTCAGACAATTCTGAATAGTAAAGTCAAATTAAACATAAATAGTTTGTGTAATGAAAGTGATTGTATTGGAGTATTATTATATTTCCGTAGTGAAATCTAACTACTAACTTGGAGGCTAGACTTTAATAAAAATTACACATTGACAACTTAATGGAGTATTATTAAAAATTAAAATCTTCTTCTTCTTTCCTTCCTCAACTGCCTTTCAGCGTCGAGGGGAGATATAATTTGTGGTCTTTTGCTCTTCTGTTCGCCTCTGCTGCTGTTATGTTTCCTAGTGCTTCTAATATTCCATCGATCCATCTTTTTCGTGGTCGACCCTTGGGTCTGGTGTTCTCACAACATTTGTTGAAGGCTCGTTGTGTTGTGTTTTGTTCTTTCTGCCTTGTCATGTGGCCAAACCATTTTATCAGTTGTTTCCTTATTCTATGGCGGGGGCTATTCCTAGCTTTTTTCTCAGTTCTTCATTTCTGATCTTATCTCTCAGTCAGACTGTTTCCTGTCATTCATCTAACAAATTTCATCTCTGTAGAGGTTATTTTTCTTATTGTTCTTGCATCTAGGGTCCAGGTCTGGCATTGGTAGCACAACATTGGGATGAAGATTGTGTTGTATAGTGCTCGTTTTGTCTCCAGAGTTATTTCCTTGTTGGACAATAGTGGTGATAACTGTCCAATGATTTGACAAGCTTTGTTGCATCTTGATTCTATCTCTGCTGTTTGAGAACTATCGTTTGTCATTAGACTTCCTATTTGAATTCCTCAACTTGTTTTAGTAGTCTGCCTTCTATAGTTATGTTGATGTTCTGTTTTTTTTGTGTGTGACATTCAATGACTAATTAAATAAATAAAGATAAATTAAAAAGAATATATAATTATTTACTACATAAAAAAACATGCACATTATGTTATTTTAAAATCAAATATGTATTACGTACAATCAACAATGATTGATTTGATGACGATGGTATAATAATCATGATGACATCTCAACCAATGACACTTGTGACATGCCAATACTAATGACTGACAGTGACACTGTGCAACTTTCACTGAGATCTCAGTGAGATGAGATATATTATTTTATTATAATATCATAATCATACAGCCACTGAAACTGCTAAATAAAGTCTAATGCCAGCTAATTATTAATACAGATTAATAGACCGATATGGATGCGATCAATCACAAACATTTCAAACAACGGCAAGAATTGTCTTTTTAAACAAGAATTTACTTGTTAAAATAAGACAAGTAAGCGGTTGTAGTTCGTTCCGTACAGTTGAGTATTTGAGTATTGATCGTGTTACGCGCCTAGTAAGTTAAGTAAGTAGTAAGTTGACTTACATTTACAGATAGTCAACGCGCTAGCTTTTATTAGTTGCTAGTCGCTTTAGTTCCTTTCAGGTCGAAGACGTCACTTGGTGAAAAGTAATATCTCTTCCTGTGTGGCAATTCACTGTCAGATTTAGCAGACCTGTTTTACTTTTTATAAATCTCTCTACTAGTCTCTATTACTTTTGTGGATCACCGGATATCACGTCACAGTTTTGTTACCGGGGTCGCCAGATAAATCTCGGAAATGTCTCTCGTCTTGCAATAACAAAAAAATGTATTGTTAAAATCTCAGAGATGCCAGGCCTAAACATTAATGGAACTATAATCAATAACCTAGGATAATATGCTGATGATACTCTACTACTATCAGAAAATCCTAAAGATCTACAACAATTAATTAATGTAATACACATGGCAAACAAAAATTATGGACTAGATATGAATATCAGAAAGACTAAAACTATGATCATAAACAAAGAAAATTCTCAAGACCTACAAATAAATATCAAAGTTGAAGGAATACATCTGGAGACAGTTCAGAGCTACAACTACCTTGGACATACTATAACCAATGATGGAAAATGTAAAACTTAAACAAAACAAAAGAATAAATATGGCAAATAATAATTTTAATGCCATGATAAGTATACTAACAACAAAACAAATAACATCAGAGCTGAAACTAAGAATGACTGACTCCCATAGTTTCCTCCGCTATGACTCCTCTCACCCGACATCCTGCAAGAACTCTCTTCCCTATTCTCAGCTTCTCAGACTTTGTCGCCATTGCCAAGACGATGAAGATTTCCTTCACAATGCCCACCTTATTCTTGACTTCTTCCGCCGACGTCTCTATCCTGAAACAGTTCTCCTCCCTGCCCTGCGTCGAGTTCTCCACACTTCACGTCAGTCTGCTCTTACCCCCTCTACTCATCCCCCTTGGATAGAGTAGAGCTCGCCTTCACCTATCATCCTCACCACTACGCTGTGATTAGGACTATCCACCGCTACCTCCCTATTCTTCGATCTGACCCTACTACTCGTCTGCTCTTCCCCGACCTGCGCCATTAGTGGCCTTTAGACGTGGCCGGAACCTCCGAGACCTTCATGTCAGGGGCCGTCTTCCTGCCGCCCTCTTCAGCCATCGAGGCACTATCCGCTGGAACCGCAAAGTGTGTAAAACTTGTGACCACGTTTTCCAGACCGACACTGTCCTCTTCCCTAATGGTCCTTTTGAGATCAGAGAGGGATTCACTTGCACATCGCGGAACATCATTTATGCCATCATTTGTAAGCGATGCAAGTTGACCTACATCGGCCAATCTGGTCGACGTATCAGAGAAAGGTGCCGTGAACACTTGAATGACATCACCCGAGAAGCGGACACTCCTGTAGCAGCCCACTTTAACTCGAGGGGTCATCGAGGTAAGACGGATGTCTTGGTCCCTGGCCTAGTATCATGCTCCTCTGACCACCACAGTCGGCTCATTCTGGAGCACCGTCTGATCGCTCGTTGGGGTTGTTTCAGCCCTCGTGGCCTCAATGTATCACTGTCCCTTTGAGGACCCTCCCTCCTCCGACTCCATCCTCCCACCTATGGACTTCTCTTCCTATTTCACTTCTTGGGTCTTCTACTCCTCGTCCATCCCTGTTCTCCATATCCGCTCTGAGTAAACCATATCTTGCCTTCTTCAGCTCCTCCCCCATTTTTTTTCTCTTCTGGCTACCTTCATGTCCTTCACCTCTTTATCACTATATTACCTCTCCACTTGGACTGTACCATCTCTCTGTTCACTTCTATTGTTCCTCGTCCTTCCCACCACCTCTCTGCTGATCTACTCCTAACTCTATTTCCTCTCTATTCACTACTCCTCTATATCTACTATTCCCGTATCCCCTTATCCTGATGCCCACTTTCATTCCTCTCCTAGGACCCTCATCATCCCAATTTGCTTTATCATTTCCCAATTTCTTTACCTCCTTTGGTTCATACCTCTTGCGCATCATTCTCCTATTACTTCACTTCTTCTTCTTCTAGACTCCCTCTCCTTTTATTCACTTCTGACCTACCGCCTCTCCTCCTATCCACTTCCTACATACCTGCTTCTCATCCCTCCTCTCCATTTCTCCTCCTCCATACTTCCCTACCTCTCGAGTGACTTACTTCCTCCGGACCACCCCTCTATCACTCTACCGCCCTTCTCCCTACCTACTTGACGTATACCGGTTTCCTTATTCTTCCTCTCATCATCTCTTCCTCCGGTACTCACTCCCTGCCATCGTTGACCTACCTTTCTACTCTTCCAGTTCTAGGCCTTCCATTCTGTAGAGCCTATATCTCTCTCGCCAATCTCCCAGTTCACTACTTGGTCTTTTCATTCACTCTTTCTTTTAACCTCTCGCGGGATCTCTCACTTGCAGGGTTTGAGTGATTTATGGCATGGTTCGCCCCTCCGGCGTAGTGTCCTTCCACTCGCCTGTCTCAATCACGTGTTACTTTCTTAACACATTCTCAACGCTCCTAGTCATTCTGACTTGTTTCAGCACTGAGGACTGACTTGCTGCTCGTAGCTAAGTGCATTTTATGATACATTTTTATTTTTCTCTGTCTCGTTTTCCATTTTATATATCTTGACGCCCATTCTACCTCTCCTCATGTAGTATTCATTTCTCTCTCCTTTCTTATTTCTGCATCCTACTTTCCTAGCCCTCCACTTGATCATCTAACGTGTAGTTATAGATAATTGTGCTTCACCGTTTGTTGACGTTGTCCTTGTATTCTGAAGAAGGCCACAGGCCGAAACGTCAGTATTGTGTTGTGTTCCTTCCTTGTAAAGCTGTCATCATACTTTGGAGTGTTTAGCACACCCTACCACTGGCTCCTGAAACTAAGAATGGCAAATTGTTATTTGGTTATGGAAGGCCCCGGTATCACTGCAAACAAATTAAAATCCATAATTGCTCAACCGCCCGTGCCAGTGGTATCATCCGAATTACTAACTCATCTCCCAAACAAAGAAAGTTAGCTGTAGTTCCCCCAACATAGCAGTCTCAGCACACGCCAAAAGACATAAGGAAAACCGCACAGAAAGTGAACACAGCCAGCTGTTCCCTGTCATACGATATCAGCATTCATCGTAAATAATTGGAATATCGGAACATGATCAAAACAGATGAAACACACAGCTCACAGTATGCACAGAGCACCTAACTCTGTAGCTCCTGCAAAAAGCGGGACTTGGAATATGAGGAAACTGCAACCAGCAACACTTTTCAGATATAGCCTTCAATGTCCTGCCGCCTATCCACCATATTGACCAGAAGTTCACGTCCTCCTGAAAATGATGATCGTCATATTTTTAAAATGTATATGGCTTGATGATGTTAGAAAATCGTGTTTGACTCCAATTCCGAACATATAAAACACAGTTCGTCGTCAGATTATCCCCGTCGTACATCAAACAACAGACCGTAAGATTCGCGTATGGCTGGTCTTGGGATATACGATGAGCCATTATGATGACGTAGCACACACACAATGACAGCGCCCAATGATTCATGATTACTCTAGTGAATGCAGTCTACAACGAACGAAACACGGTGCAAATTCCCTAAAGAGATAAAACTTCGACTGACTTGACGGAGCCCACCACATTAATGCGTTGTAAAATGTAAATAACTTGCGTCAAACAACTCCAACAACGGTCATTGAACAGCACTCAGTGTGACGTAAAACGTAGATCAACACTAGACGGTGGAAGGTCGCATTCGCAATACTTGATTTGTCAAAACGGAATATTGCCGTGCCAGCAATTATTACATCTTCTCAGTATTTCTGTATGGTGCAGAAAAATGGACATTAGACCAGAAAACAGAACAGAAACGGGGGCCTCGGTAGCCTAGTTGGGAAAACCACCCGACTGGACTACCGACGTTTGGACAAACCGTGTTCGATTCCCGCTGTGAGCAGTGTCAATTGTACTCGTGTTTGGGAAAAAAAATACCCCTTCGGTCGACCCAGCCGTTGGCAGAAATGGGTACCAGGGTATTACCATGGGAAGGTGAGGAATGTCGCCTCGCATCTGAGTTTCGATGCTAGAGGCGACACTATACAGAAATATCCCAACATTTCTGGATAGGCGGCCGAGCACATATAGGTGGAAACTCGCGTGCTAAGACGTCGGTTCAAGTCTCGTACTTTACCTCTACAGAACAGAAAATTGAAGCCTTTGAAATGTGGATTTATAGCAGAATAGGTAGAATTAAATGGAAAGAAAAGAAAACAAACGATGAAGATTTAAAACAACTAAAAATCAAAATGTAATTATTAAATACAAATCAGACAAGACAAATTAAATTTTTAGGGTATGTTAAAAGACAACAACCTAATAAAAGTAATATGGGAAGGGAAAATACAAAGTAAAAGAGGCAGAGACAGACCAAGACAAACATGGACGAGTAACATCAAGAGATGGACAAGTCAACCTATGACAAACTGCACCATCAAAGCAGAGACAGAATGAAATGGCGCTCCGTGGTAGCCAACCTTCGTTGCGCAGACGGCACTCAATGATGATGATGATGATTACTAAAATAAAGCTAATGGCAGCTTACCAGTTGCAACTAAGCTGAGAGCTGTAGCGTTAGCGACCCACAGATGACTGATCGAGTGAGTCCGGATTATCAAAGAAAGGAGCGGATCAAGATCCTACTCAGAATGTTGACCATAAACCTTAAACGTCTAGAATGTTGACCAAAAACCGTACACACCTTTATATTTCCTTCTCTTGTTCACTAAAGGGATTGATTGTCCTTTTCATCATCCATCCACAGAAGGACATTAAATTGGTGTACATGCCCTGTGTTTACGGGCGAACTGTGATATTTGCGCCCTTAATTCCCAAAACAAGCGACTTCAGTAAGGCATTTTTTTACTACCGTCTTTTCTGTTCAATCCCTACTCGCTTGATTAGACTGGAAAGGTTTGCTCCTAGAAACACCACAAAAAAAAAAAAAGGTTGAGTAGAGTCTGGATGGTTCTGGTTCACCGATCATAATGCAGACCATCAGCAATGAGTCAGACTCTAGCTCTGCTACTGTCTGGCGCCTTGTCACCAAAACCTCATATATAAGACATTTTCCTTGATATTTAATGACCTATTAGATATCCAATATTATTAGCTCGTTTCAAATCATCTGCCCAACTTCAAAACGCTATTTCTCTCTAACCGTTTGTTAAAAACTTTTGAAATTTTCCAAATGTTATTAGAATGCAAAAGACCCTTTAAATGTATATTTAACAAATATCTTGCAGCTGCAGTTTTCTTAAAGCGGCGATATTTCTTTGATGTTTGTCAAAATTGTAAATTGTGAAGCCCTAAAGAATAGAAATGACCGTAGTTGCTGGTCTATGATTAATTTTCACTAGGTAAAGGCGTGGCCGTAATGGGGAAATAACTGGATAAAACAAAACACCAGGAGAATTATTGTCTGCTCAGTTCGAGGACGGACGATAATATCAAGGTATACCTGTATGTCCAATTTTCATAGTTGTGTGGTCCTGAAAAGGACCGTTTGTTGAACTAATTTAAGGTAATATAGGGACCAACATTGTGGGAGCTATATACTTTCATTCTGAATCAGACGAGTCTAAAAGATTAATAACTGTTGGGGTTGAACATTCCACAAACCATCATTTTTCCAATATTCCTCTTCCTGTTTTAAGACGTGGTCTTCACATTTAGCCCAATAATCTTTGTCTATATTTAATAAAGCGAGATTAGCAAGAGTCTTTACATCGCATATTTTGAATGTTGTATTTTCATCTGCCACTTGTCCTTTTAATTGTGCCAGATTAGTTCTATTGGATTTAAATGAGCATGGTAAGGTGGCAGCCTCAAACTTATATGACCGTGCTCTTGGATAATCTTATCTATTTGAAAAATCTTTGTCCTCTGTTTTTGCTTTACTAGAGATAGTAATTCAGGTTTAAGCACATGTTATTAAATTGTATGTGTTCCTTTGTGAGCCATATCTTAATAGCATCTTTTGTACTGGATGACGTCGGGACTTTATCTTCAAGTGCAACAATGTTGTGGTGAGCATTGATCCATGTTTCACCCAAGTACACAATATCATAACCTTGCTTGCGCACCTCTTTTACTTCACGTAAGTACTTGCTTCTCATGACTACTATATGTGGCTTCTCACAGATGATGTTTCGTCCATTGGAATACTTTCTGAATGTAAAGCCTGCAGCTCTCACATTCCTCCATAATGTAGACTTTGATATTTCAATACTGTTGTTCTTTTTCAGCGATACTTTTAATTTTCTTATTGTAACAGTTTCATTCATACCCAACATTTTGCGAATTTCACTTCTAATAAGTTCACTGTCGAAACTATCCAACATTTTTGCTCTTCCTTGTGATTTTGTATATTTTGAACATTGACGGTCACGTGCTTGAATCCAGCGATCAAATGACCGTTTAGATAAATAGATAAATCCAAAATGTGTCTTGTCCTATTCTCAGGGTTTTCTAAAGAAAGAAATAATCTTCCTCGTTTAGCCTCTTTGCAAAAATAGTCATACATTTTTATTGCGATGTTTTGTAAACTGCAGAATTTCATTTTAAGACTCATGATAAATGTTATTGTTCCACGTCTCCACCTATGAATGAACGGAAATGGAACACACAATGCCTCGTGTTTTCTACAAGTGTCTAATTGTGTCAGAAAGCCCACGTGGAAAGTGTGCAAAAACGTCAATTGTACCGTGTATGGATTTTTAATCGCTATTTTTAACGTAAAATACTGTAAACATTAAGTTTTGACTACATCAATGGGTCGTTATAAAATTATATAAATCAAATAAGTAACAATAATAACCAAATGTTTTTTTTAATGAAATTAATTCCCTGTTGGGTTCTAATCATTATAACTTTACATGCAAATTTTGAAAAAAATTACAAAAAGAGATTAAAAAGATATCGATTTTAAAATTTGGGCAGATGATTTGAAACGAGCTATAGTGTTTTTTTTTACCTCTCTCTCTCTCTCTAACATTATCTCTTCTAGACTCTACAGTAAAGTGATGAGACGGCATGAGCTAATGTTTGTAAATTAACATCTTTCGTCCTGTGATCTATAAAAATGTTTAGAAACTTTAAACAGTTAATTATCAGTTAAGAAATATAATAATTCTTTGAAGAATATATATTTAAATGTTGCATAATATTTACAGGCATGGTTCGTTCGAACATATTAAACTGAAATGCAAAAAATGTGTTCTACCGTTGAATTGTTGATGAAAATGTTAATATAAACTTATATGCTTTAGAAATTAAAATGCATCTTCCTTTATTAAAAGGGAAGCAACTCCTGTTATATTGATAGTTAAGAATTGTTTATAAGTCGATATATAGTAATTGTAAATTGTCAAAACTTTTATATATATGCATATTGTTTCCCAGAAAATAAATTTCTCATAAAGTGTGCAAGATCTTTGAAAATTTTTATATGAAATTGCAATTCCTAAAGTATCTAATTAAAAGAAATGTACCTTTCCTTAATTTGTAGTGCAAATATTAATTATTTATACTTTCTCTCAAAGATTAAAAGTTATCTTCCTTTGCTCACAAAAAAGTCAACTCCTGTCATAAATAAGAAAACGTGTCTGTATAAAGTCCAGTGCAGTGAACATATTTGTGAAATTACGTGAAATTGTATATAAAATTTGTGTTATTCATCTAGATACTACTGCTGTTGGATGGCTTGTATAAGATAAAGAAGCTGTTCACGCAATGAAGCTGTGTTTACAGCATGTGTTCAAAATATCCAGCACAGGCCTCAAGATATTCTGAGACTTGTCTCTTACTATTTTCGAAAACCTTCTGGATCTATATATCTATCTTTCGTTCGCTTGAAATATTGTCTATATCTGCAATGTCATTTCCTGTATAAATGTTACTGTATTTAGTAATTCGTGCAGTGGCCCATATTGACTTGACTGTGGTGTTGTTTTTTGGGCCAATGGGTTTTCCTCAGTCTACTATATTCAATGCATTCTTGAAATATGCGTTCCGCAGTCTGGGGCGACTGTCCACATGAGCATGTAGTTGAGGTGCCGATATTGAATTTTGTATACACGTGAAGGTGGAGTCGATTGTGCCCTGTTCTAATGCGTATAATGATAATATGTTTCCATCTATTCATATTATGAAAAGTATCCTGATTTGGGGCATGTTGTCTGCTGATTAATTGATTATCTGTTTATTATGATGGTATGTAACCGGTGCATCTGGTTGTGTGCCTGTTACACCTTCATTTGCCAGCTGATCTGCTTTCTCATTTCCTGGTATTCTACAGTGAGGTGGGATCCACTGCAGGGCAACCCTGTGGTGTTTGCATAGTTCAGTCATAAAGGTCTGCAGATGTAGCAACTTTCTGGATTGCAGTGCTTGGGGTACTGATCTTGCATCTGTCAAAAACACTATAGGCTGTGAGCTAAGATTACTGTTCAGCAGTTTTTCTATTGCCAACTTTATTGCTTTGATTTCTGCATCGTATTTGCGACGATATTTCCCTGTTGCTATTTTATCCAGATCACTAGTGTTATTTGGGTATTCTATGTATGCACCTGCTCCCCCATTCTTTACTGCATTCTGTGCTGATCCATCTGTGTACACACGAATCCATAGGTCTTGCGGGTATTCTTCATCCAAGAAACTGAGAGTTATTGTTTTACGCTGCAGGTTATTCTGTTCATCCTTGTCAGGTATTCCTTTCACTTCTGTCAGTGTTTGTTTTGAAAATCCTGATTCCTCTGTTAAGGGAGTCTGTTCTGGTATGGACAGTAGGGGGTTAACAACTCGTTGTATGCCTGGTGTTTGTCTATAAAAACCTTCTGGATAATGACCGGTGATATTTGTTGTCTCTGGGTGACGATTTCCGCCTACAGGTCATTATCTGTCTTCAGAATATTCGATAAACATTTCTTTTGGAACATCACCTCCACAGATAATAATTAGGCGGGGTTAGGTCAGGTAATAATTAGGCGGGGTTAGGTCTGGTGAACGGGCAGCCCAGATTACAAGTGAAATAATGCGATTTGCTAATACGCTTTCCTAATAAGTAAGTGATGTTGTTGCGGCTGTGTGTGCTGTTGCCCCATCCTGCCGAAAATCGAGCTTCTTTAATTTCCCGCTCTGTACGGTGGGCTATGAATGATTCCAGCATTAAAGTACGGTCATGTTCTCCGTTGATTTTTGCATTGAAAAAAATGTTTCCCAATTATCCGCTTACGACTTTCTGAACGTAAAGCGGTACTTGATGTAATTCATGCGGGGTTTTTTTTTTTACTGCTCTACATACGGTTGTTCTCACTTGTTGACGCAACCGGAGAGATGAAACCGTGCCTCATCAGTGAAGAATGTCACGTCAAGGACTTCATCACCTTGTTCAGAGATAAGGTTCTGAACCCACATGCAGTAGTTCAATCTGGATACACAATTTCTTGCATGTAATTAAGACGATTCAATTAATCTGTAAGGACGATAGTGCTGCTAACACTTCAGAACCTTGTTCACGGTACTCATTGGAAAAGTTTGCATGTTGATGCAACCACCTTAAAGATTTATTAGGGCTCATTGTAATTCTGGTCTGCATATCAAGTTCTGTGTCTTCTGAAGTTGAAGGCCCTCCAGATCCGTATGCATCTACAACACTACCCGTAGCACGAAACTTGTCAATCAAAGTCATAGCCTCATTGCGGTGGGAGACTTGTGAGTCTGGACATGTCAACACAAATTGTTGAATAACTTCTTCAGTATATTTGCTATCATTACCAAAGACGTATTTAAAAAAAAAAATATCCTGTTTCCATTGGATAACAGCATTTCCTTCAGCAATGAAACCGTGAATATAATAGCGGCTTACTGTGTTATGTTTGTGACGGGATTGTGGACACATAATGTGATGTCAGTTTCATCAATCAGTGATTTCATTTCAAGAATATTGATCAAGTCACTCCATAGCGACATTATAAACACCCGTATTACACTTTATTCTACAACTTTGATCAATTATTCTGAACTTGATTCTCAGTTTAAAAATAAAATAAAAAGTAATGACTGTCTCTCACTACTTTAATGCTTGAGATGTAATTGTCTATCTCTCTTTTCATAACATTATTTTAAGATGCTTTTATTTTTCTTGTTAGTATTTCTAACTGTTTCTTTATTGATAGTAGGATTTTTAACTGTATCTCTTTTCATACCAATATTATAATCTGCTTTTCACATCGTGCTTGTATTTGAAATTGTCTCTCTGGTCATTCTAGGATTTTTAAATGGTTAACTTTTGATGCTAGAAGTATAAACTTTCTCAACTCTCTTAATTCCTTCATTTTAATCTCGATTTCTATATATTAATGCTAGAAATTTAAACTCTCTCTCTTTCTCTCTCTCTCTTCTATCTATATCTTAATGTTTAATATATTAAACTGCGTCTCTTTTTTTTAGCTCTCTCTCTCTCCCTTAATGTTAGGATTTTAAAGTGCCACTCTCCCTCTCCCGTGACATGAATTTCGCGTGCCCACGCGATGAGATAGTGCTGCAGTGCCACTGGCTCTTGATTTTAGTAGAACGGTAACAGGCCTCGGCCTTGCCTTGGTACGGGGTGTATGATTTGTCTGTTTCCAATAAAAATTTGCCACAAGCTGGACCGCGGTCGGATCAAGTGTCTCACGGAGGTGGTGGCCTGACTTCATTTGTTGGGACAGCGACTATTGTTGTGGCATGCTCACTAATCTTATGTCCACGGTTTTGTCGCTGACACATTCTGAGCTATGCTGCTTGTGTCGGACGTTACAGTGACTCGGGTGTGTCCATTATGAGCTGCACGCCTTCTGTACAGAGTTCAGCGCGTTCAATATTACAGTTTTCTATGCATCAAATAGCACACCATTTTGAGAGAAGAACTCAGCGTGTTCTATGGAAAAGTATGAACGATCGAGATGGACATTTTGTTGGTTGCTGGCTGAGCAGATATGGAGGTGCCCAGACTCTAGTGAAGCCATTCCGTTCTAAAGTCAAAGCTACGGCACAGCTGCTTGTTTCAATCTTAAAGTGGCATTTTAATTCCATCATTGAAACGTTTACGTCATGGCGGCTTCGTGTAGTCGATTTTTATAATTCGGCTCTTGCTGATATATTTAAATGATTTACGCGACAGTCTAGTTGTGAAATTATGTGTTGCTATTCTCCCGTTTGGTGTATGTTTTACTTCTAATGTGGGGATGGACTGTGACTGCCGATATTTAAGTGGAATATGATTTATTCTTCTTTGTGTTGTGTGTTCGCGGTTCGATAGGCAAGCACATGGTTTGACAAAAATGTCAACGGATAAACGGGTATGTTCAACCCTTATGTGAAAAGTCTGTGACGGTGGATGGAGGCGGAGGAATCAAGAATGATCAACGGCCCAGAAAGCGAAAACAGCAAAGTGTGTGGTACACAAGAGGCATGTTCAGAACACGAAAGACGAACATGGCTGACCACCGTGAAAGAGGTTGGAGCCTCATCGCGTACCAGTCCAGAGGAAGCCATGGAGAGTCGGAGAAATTCGAACTTATGTCGGAGGAAAGATCTTAAAATAAGTACTTGGAATGTTAGGACTCTATATCAACAAGGGAAATTGGAAAATCTGATTCAAGAAGCAGAACGAATAAATATAGATATTTTAGGCATATCAGAGACTAGATGGAAGGAATGTGGGTACATTGAAGACGAAAAATATACATTTATATACTCAGGAAACACAACAGAACATCAAAGGGGGGTAGGAATACTGATAAAAAGAGAGCTATAAAAATATATAAGTACCCACTGGACATACAGTGATAGGATTATACTACTCAAGTTGAAAGCAAAACCATTCGACATAGCAATAATACAGACATATGCACCTACTCAAGACTACACAGATGAACAAATAGAGGCATACTATGAAGACCTAAATAAAGTTATGAAGCAAGTGAAATCTTCAGACATCTTGATTGTAATGGGTGACATGAACGCTAAAGTAGGAAAAGGTAGATATAAGACCATTATAGGAAATCATGGTTTAGGAAAAAGAAATGACAGAGGAGAAAGATTAATACAATTCTGTGAAGAAAACAGGCTGATAATATGTAACACCTACTTTGAGCAAGAGAAAAGGAAACTATACACATGGAAAAGCCCTGGAGATAGGAAGAGGAATCAAATAGATTACATAATGATAACAGAAAGGTTCCGTAACAGCGTAAAGAAAGCCAAAACCTACCCAGGAGCAGATATTAATTCTGATCACAATCCTGTAATGATTAAAATGAAAATCAAACTAAAGAGAAACAAGCAAAAATCTGATTCATCAACAAACCCACTCGACATAACAGCTTTAAATCAAAAAGATATTAAAGATACCTATACAATACAAGTAAAGAACACATACCAGAAGCTGCTAGAGGAAGGAATTGAACAATACAGAAGAGAAAATCCTGATGAAAAAGTAACAACCAAATGGCAATGCATAAAGAAAAGCATACAAAAAGCCTGCGACACCTTACCCAAAAGAGAAAAGAACAAAAAACAAAAATGGATAACTAACACCATCTTAGAAAAAATGGAAGAAAGGAGACAAGCGAAGAACACTGCCCAATACAATAAAATAGATAATGAGATACGCAAAATGTGCAAAAAAGCAAAAGAAGACTGGCTCGGCCAAAAATGTAGAGAAATAGAAACTATGGAAAGCAAACAAGACCTAAGAGGAATGCACACAGAAATAAAGAGAATGACTAATAAAAATAAAAAAGCCACAGAAGGTGGATGCATTGCAGACAAAAAAGGAAAAATGCTAACAGACAATAAGGATATCATAGATAGATGGCAGGAATATATAACAGAACTATTTCATGATCAAAGGGACAAGAAACCAGTTATAAAATGTACATCAGGCTATACAATCTTAAAATCTGAGGTGGAAAAAGCTATAAAAACAATGAAAAGGGGAATAGCAGCAGGACCTGAAAGCATACAGATAGAGATGATACAGGCACTTGAAGATTTTGGCATTGAAGTGATTACAGACATATGCAACGACATATACCACACAGGATACATACCAAATGAACTAAAAACATCAACTTTCATTGCATTGCCTAAAAAGAATGGTGCAGTTGAATGCAGTGACTTTAGAACAATAAGCCTAATGAGCCATGTTACAAAAATCTTGCTAAAAGTTATACAAGGAAGGATTCAGAATAAAATCAATACTGAATTAGATGAGCAGCAATTTGGATTTAGGAAAAATAGCGGGACAAAAGAAGCCATATTCTGCATGAGAACATTAATCGAAAAATACACAGAAGTAAACAAACCAATATATGCCTGCTTCATAGACTACACCAAAGCTTTTGATAGAGTACACCACAAACAACTTATAGAATGCCTAAAAGAGATACATCTAGATGACATGGATATACGACTAATATGCAATCTATACTGGGAGCAAACAGCAATAATAAAATATAACAAAGAGTTCTCTACACCCATTGTTATAAAAAGAGGAGTAAGACAAGGATGCATCCTATCACCAAGCTTGTTCAATCTATACACTGAGCAAATCTTTAAAAACATCATAGAGATGCCAGGCCTACAAATTAATGGAAAGATAATCAATAACCTAAGATATGCTGACGATACTGTACTACTAGCAGAAAATCCTAAAGACCTACAACAATTACTTAATGAAATAAACACGACAAGCAAAAATATGGACTAGATATGAATATCAAAAAGACTAAAACTATGATCATAAACAAAGAAAATACTCAAAACCCAAAAGTGGATATCAAAATTGAAGGAATAGACCTTGAGACAGTTCAGAACTATAACTACCTTGGACATACTATAACCAGTGATGGAAAATGTACAACTGAAATAAACAAAAGAATAGGAATGGCAAAAAGTAATTTTAATGTCATGAAGGACATACTAACATCAAAACAAATAACACCAGAGCTAAAACTAAGAATAGCAAAATGTTACATCTTCTCAATATTCCTATATGGTGCTGAAACATGGACATTAGACAAGAAAACAGAACAGAGAATTGAAGCCTTTGAAATGTGGATATATAGAAGAATAGGTAGAATTGGATGGAAGGAAAAGAAAACAAATGACAAAGTCTTAAAACAACTAAAAATGAAAAGAGAACTTCTGAACACAATTAGAACAAGACAAATGCGATTCTTATGCCATGTTAAAAGACACAACAGCCTACTGAAAGTGATCCTGGAGGGGAAAATACAAGGTAAAAGAGGCAGAGGCAGACCAAGATTAACATGGACGAGTAACATCAAAAGATGGACAAATCAACCGATGACAACCTGCACCATCAAAGCAAGAGATAGAGCAAAATGGCGCTCCATGGTAGCCAACCTTCGTTGCGGAGACGGCACTCAATGATGATGATGAAACGTTTACAGCATTAATAAGTGAAGATGACCTGAGTCTACAACATTTTGCCCATTCAAAAATGTATATTTTATGGGAGTGGTTTCAAATTGTGACACCAGACACACACACGCACACACACACGCACACGCACACACGCACACGCACACGCACACACACACGCACACGCACACACACACACCCACACACACCCACACCCACACACACACACACACACAAAGTGAAGCTTCTAGAGTAGCTAACAAGTAAAAGTTACGGTTCACTTCCCTGCCTTGCTAGGCATATGTGGAATATGGTGTTAGTGACCATATGTTTCCATGACAAGGCAAGTTGTTTAGTGAGGTGGTCGGTATCACTCCAGGCCGTCTATACTTCCCTGCCTTGCTAGGCTTATGTGGAATATGGTGTTAGTGACCATATGTTTCCATGACAAGGCAAGTTGTTTAGTGAGGTGGTCGGTATCACTCCAGGCCGTCTATACTTCCCGCCCTTGCTAGGCATGTGTGGAATATGGTGTTAGTGACCATATGTTTCCATGACAAGGCAAGTTGTTTAGTGAGGTGGTCGGTATCACTCCAGGCCGTCTATACTTCCCTGCCTTGCTAGGCTTATGTGGAATATGGTGTTAGTGACCATATGTTTCCATGACAAGGTAAGTTGTTTAGTGAGGTGGTCGGTATCACTTCAGGCCGTCTATACTTCCCGCCCTTGCTAGGCATGTGTGGAATATGGTGTTAGTGACCATATGTTTCCATGACAAGGCAAGTTGTTTAGTGAGGTGGTCGGTATCACTCCAGGCCGTCTATACTTCCCTGCCTTGCTAGGCTTATGTGGAATATGGTGTTAGTGACCATATGTTTCCATGACAACGCAAATTGTTTAGTGAGGTGGTCGGTATCACTTCAGGCCGTCTATACTTCCCGGAAAAAAACATCCGATACCCATTTACAGAGACCGAGTAAAGATTGAAGCCTTGTCGGTCCGAAAATATCCACTTCTGAAAATCGAAATTAGATCCTTCTAATCAAGCACTGTTTACACTAACCACTCAACCACCGAGGCTCCAAACTTGTGGCTTAATTAATCTGTGCATGAATAATGTTTTAATAGAATAATACTAGAAATTATCATTGTTTTTTCTTCCAAAATTTTCAAATTTGACACGTTCTGTTTTGAAATAATTAATTTTCAACGCCAAATTTTCTCATTATTTAAGATATATAAATTCGTGCAATCAACTTGAATGTACACAAGACAAAGGATATGCATTTCTCAAAGAGACAAATAGCAGATCAACGAAAATATCAGTGACAAGGAGTTGTGACGGATCTGTCTGAAAACTATCTTTATGGTATTTTCCCATTATTGGAGCCTGCCGGGAGCTGCATCCACTCCTGCTGCAGACATTCTCTATCAATCTTCTGTTGCATACTTTGAGAGTCGGTTCCCAAGACTGCGTGATCCACATTCTGTGTAACCAACCCTGTTATCTCCGTCGTTGCTGCTTCTATCTCCGTTCTCATGCTGGACACCGTAATGCTACACTTGCCAGATTTCCTGGCCACTTTCTCACAGACTACACCAGCACTTCCTCAAAACTTCACAATCCAAAGTAAGTCACATACAGACTCATATACAGCATGACACCCACAACAGAAAGAGAAGCTCCCATATCAGGACAGACAGCCAAGTGCCAACTTTGCAGACGAAACATACAAAAAACGGAAGAACACATATTCTACGAATGCAGCACAATCATACCATCAAGAACGGCGTTACAACTTACACTAGAAACACATAGAAGGTAGACATATACAGATCTATCATGCTCAACACACTGTCAAAAACAAAACAAGAATCCTACACTCAAGCGCTAATTATAATATCCGAATATAGAAATTTAGTGTGGACCTGTAGAAATGATGACGTTTTCCAATTCAAAACTTTTAATGCCAACCTGTTTGTACAGTTTTATAATCAAAAATCAATGTTCAGCTTTAAAACAACACAATTTAATTTGTGAGAATGAATGAATGATTGTCCAATATTCATTTAGAAAGACACATCTTTCAAATCTTTCATTTCCTTTGTTTGTTACATTTGTTGGTGACAGGCGGAAGGCGCCAGTCATCGGTCAATTTTGCTTTACAGACGCCGACGAGACGTCACACCTCCCAAAATAAACTATGATGTCACACCCCTCTTAAATAAACTGAGATGTCGGGGTGCTTTTGTCTTCATGTCGCCTCTGGTGCTCCTGGAAATCCTTGGTCGTGTGATGTCATATCTTATTGACCTCTTAATTACATCTAAAATATATGTAACATCTTTCACTCCCATTATTGAAACATATAAATGTAATTATTTGTATGTACTGTGATGATTTTGAATTTGAAAATGAAATAAAGATTATTATTTAAAAAAAAAAACATAATGTGCTACATAAATCTAAAAATCACATACAAAAGTGAAGCCGTACAGGCGTGATAATTGTGTTGACAGCTTTACACATTTAAGTCAGTTAAAATCACCGATGTTTACACAAACATGATAATCTATAAGTATCGCTTTTTGTTGTAAACTAGTGGGACAATTTATCCACTCCCAGATAAAAGTTGAGAGCTATATTTGGGGTTTTCTCACTTTCATACCACGCATATACATAGACGAACACATACATGAAAGAAACAACAAGGTTAAACATAATATATACATAAATAAATGCATACAATAAGGTAAAACATAATATATACATAAATAAATACATCTATCTATCTATTGACCTTTCGAGCCGTTGCCGGCCCATAGGGCGTAGACCAAGATACACCTTCTCATATCTGATATCTCCTTAACGAACAGGGAAAAGCGGCACAAGTGGCAGCAGAAATGAACAACTACAAGATAGATATTCTGGGAATGTGTGAAACAAGATGGCTGGGAGCGGAGAGAATAAAATTGAATACAGGGGAGATGATTTTATCATCAGGACACCAGGAACCAGGAGCACAACATAGCGAAGGGGTAGCTATAATGCTATCAAAGAATGCACAGAAGACACTAATAGAATGGGAGGCAGTGGGACCAAGACTGGTGAGAGCAACATTTAGAACAACCAAAAACAAAATAAAATTACACATTATACAATGCTATGCACCAACCAACGATAAAGATGACTCAGTTAAAGATGATTTTTATAAACAGCTACAATGCCAGATGGATGCAAGACGAGCCAAGGATATTATAATCTTGATGGGAGACCTAAATGCTAAGGTAGGATCAGACAACAGAGGCTTTGAAGAGATTATGGGAAAACATGGACTTGGAGATATAAACGAGAATGGAGAGATATTTGTGAATTTCTGCGCCCTTAATCAAATGAGCCTAGGAGGAACAATATTCCAACATAAAAGAATACACAAAGCTACATAGGTGTCACCAGATCATAGAACGGAAAATCAAATTGATCACATATGTATTAATAATAAGTTTAAGTCATCCTTACAGGATGTAAAAGTATATAGAGGGGCAGATATAGCTTCTGATCATCATCTTCTGTTAGCCAACTTAAAATTAAATTAAAAAGGTATACTACAACGAATAAGGGCAGAACGTATTTCAATGTAGGGTTTCTTAAAGAACAAGGAATTAAAGATAAATTCGCAGTCACAATATCAAACAAATACCAAGTCCTCCAACAACTAGAAAATACAATAAATATAGAAGATCATTGGAAACAGGTAAAAAATATATGGAAAGAGACATGCGAAGAAACACTGGGGAAAAGAGAACGCCAGAATAAGGCATGGATGACAGCAGAGACCCTGGATAAAATTAAAGAAAGAAAGAACAAGAAAGCAGACATAAATAAAAGCAAAACAAGAAGTAATAAAGCCAAGACACAGGAAGCTTACACAGAGGTGAACAAAGAAGTGAGAAGATGCATTAAAAGGGATAAGAGGAAATATATAGATGAATTAGCTAAAGAGGCAGAAGAAGCAGCAAATAAAGGGAATATGAAAGAACTGTACAACAGCACAAAGAAATTAGGTGGAAAATACAAACAGATCAACGCCTTTATCAAAGATAAGAAAGGAAATCTGCTTAGTAATATAAAGGAACAAATAGAGAGATGGAAGGAGCACTTTGAAGAACTTTTGAACAGACCTGGCGCAAATAATCCTCCAGATATACTACCAGCAGAAGAAGAATTACACGTTAACTGCGGAAAACCAAGCAAAGAAGAAATAATGAAAGCCATCAAACTGTTAAAAGATGGTAAAGCCACAGGACCAGATGAAATTCCTTCGGAAGCCATCAAAGCAGATATTATCACCTCTACCAAGATGTTACATAATCTATTGGATAAAATTTGGGAGAGGGAAGAAATACCTAAAGACTGGAGAGAAGGTTATATGATCAAACTACCAAAGAAAGGAAGTTTACAGGAGTGCACAAATTATAGGGGAATTATGCTACTATCAGTGCCAGGAAAAATATTAGGCAGAATCATTCTGGAGAGACTAAAAGAGGCTATAGAGAAACACTTGAGAGATGAACAAGCAGGTTTTAGGAAGAACAGATCATGTGCTGATCAAATAACTACTCTACGTATAATAGTTGAACAAAGTTTAGAACTAAAATCCCCACTTTATATTGGATTCATAGATTACGAAAAGGCATTTGATAGTTTAGACAGAAGAATGCTTTGGAAGTTGCTGAGTCATTATGGAATCCCCATAAAGTTTATTAACCTGATAAAAACAATGTATGAAGGAACAAAATGTAGTGTGGTGCATGAAGGACAGCTTACAGAAGCATTTGAAATAAGAACAGGAGTAAGGCAAGGATGCCTTCTGTCTCCATTTCTCTTTCTACTGGCCATAGATTGGATTATGAAAATAACTCAAAACAACAGAAATGGGATCCAGTGGTCACTGACCAAACAACTTGATGATTTAGACTTTGCTGATGACATAGCTCTCCTATCACACAGCCACCAACAGATGCAAGATAAAATGAGTATATTAGATGAGAGATCACAACAGCTAGGACTAAAGATTAATAGAGATAAGACCAACATTATGAGAATTAATGCAGTTGGCAATAACCAAATAAAACTAGGAGAAATACCTCTACTAGACGTACAATCTTATATATATATCTGGGCAGTAATATAGATAAAGAGGGAGGAACAGAAAACGATACCAAAATAAGGATATCAAAAGCAAGAGGAGCTTTCATTGCACTGGGAAACATATGGAAATCCAAAGAAATTAGGCTAAATACAAAAATACAAATTTTCAACTCCAATGTTAAGTCGGTTCTATTATATGGCTGTGAAACATGGAGAATAACAAAATTGACAATCACGAAGGTACAGACTTTCATTAATGGATGCTTGCGCAGAATAAAGGGATGGAAATGGCAGGACAAAGTCACTAACGTGGAATTATGGAAATGTACCGGTCAAATACCAGTGGATAAAGAAATACAGCGAAGACGATGGCGATGGATAGGACACACACTACGGAAACCAACTGAGAGTATTACACAACAGGCCCTTTTTTGGAATCCCCAGGGGAAAGACAAAGAGGAAGACCAAGGAATTCTTGGAGAAGACAGATTGAAGCAGAGATGAAGATGATGGGGAAGACATGGAATGATCTTAAAAGAATTGCAAAAAACAGAACGACTTGGAAAGTGTTTGTTGAAGACCTATGCTCCACTGGGAGCTAAAAGGTAGAAGAAGAAGAAGATATCTGATATCTGAATTTTTGTTCTAGCAGTTTTCTTTTAAAGATTTTTTATCAAATCTCGCCATCTGTCTCTGTTCTGTGCAAGCAGCTCTATCTCATTGAGGGAGCCGAATCCTGTTGCTCTTGCCTCTCTCATCAATGTTCTTCTCAGTGTCTCCCTGGGTCTTCCTCTTTTTCTCTTACCTGTTGTTTCCCATATGAGGGCATGCTTTGCTATTCGGTTATTTTCTCTTCTCATCACATGTCCAACATATGACCATCGTGTTTTCTTTATTACTGAAGATATTAGTGGTTGATTGGCGATTTCTCTAATTTCCTCGTTTGTTTTGAATTCGTTACACGCCATACCAAGTATTTTCCTTAGACATTTATTTTCGAATGCGTTCAACTTTGTTTCTATATCTCTTGTTGTTTTCCAGCTTTCACGCGCATACGTAAGGGTTGATAGTACATTTGATTTGAATATCCTAAGTTTTGTGTTTGTGCTGATTAGTTTTGATTTCCACAACTTTTCAAAGCTTCTGAAAGACATTGTTGCTTTAGCTATTCTGATTCTAATTTCTTTACTTGTATCCCCTTCTCGATCAATGTGACTTCCAAGATAGATAAATTGATCGATCTCTTCTACTGGTTTGTTTTCCATGTATATTTTGTCATCTGTTGGAATTAAACTTTTCATGACTTTAGTCTTTTCATGATTGATCTCAAGCCCAATTTTGCTGGCTATTGCTGATAGTTCATTTGTGTTTTCCTGCATCATTTTTATCTGACTGCTGATGAGGACTATGTCATCAGCAAAGTCGAGGTACTCCATATGGTCTCCTTGTATCCATTCGATGCCTTTATTACCAGTGCAGCATTTCTTCATTATGAAGTCCACAACAATTCCAAATTGTAATTCCAAATTCCAAAATATATTATACTTTACCTTATTGTATATAAATAAATACATACAACAAGGTAAAACATACTATATACATAAATAAATACATACAATAAGGTAATAAGGTTTACAGCAGGTTTTTACGTTCAAAAGCATGTGAGAACACACTCGTGAGACGATTATTATTTCGTACAGAGCGTTGGGGCGGTTAGTATGTATGCTGCATGCGTCATCTTCCACATCGTTCCTTGACAGGAAGCAGTTGAAATCTCCCACTAAGGATGGTCTTCTATCTCGTGTATTTCCTCGTTACTAGGAGGGAGAGGTCCTCATATAATTGTTGTTGTGCCGGTATTGGTGTTGAGTGGATGTTGACCATGGTGTATCGCTGTGCGACGTCTTTTATTTGGATGATGGTCGTTCTGTAGCAGCATAGCGACATCAAGTAATGGTATAACAGTAACGGAGTCAGTTGAGAATGGAATTTTCCTAAAGCACGGGAAAGCTGTTAATAGAACAGTACGTGACTGGTGAAACGAAGAGAATAGGTCGACAACAGGCAGACTAAATCCGTGAGATTGAGGCCAAAAGTTCAAGGCTGAGTTGTCTGGAGACTTCGAAGGTTGGGCAAAGTTGAGTAGTGACGTGTTGTTTTTATAAATTAGAGACAAGAATAATTCAGCGTGTCGAATTTTGATTGGTTGAGCGGGGGAGCTTGGGAGAATGAAACTGGGTATTTAAACTTAAGCACATATGATTTACAGGATTTAGACCAGATCTAGAAAGAGTTTAGAGGTCTACGATCTAATATAGATATTTACCTACAACTTTGTTTTCTCAAAACTGTTGTTTTTCTTGGGAATACACACCATGCCTCCCAAGGTCTCGAGTAAAGAAGCCAAGTAAGTGTTTTCAATGCTATCACGATTTAGTTAATTTTTGTGCCAGAAATCGACTAGACGATAATATTAAAGAAACCCACAAGCCACACGATTTGTCCAAGAGTCTCAACCACGTGGCTGCCACTTCAGCTGAATTCACACGATACTTCCAAATCCACGATGTCGACCTCGAAGGTGGAAAGATTCACGTAAGAGAGACTGTAGTAACGGATATCAGCGGGCCAGAAGCCCATAAAATTATGGACTCAACCTTGATGTTTATATTGATGAGGCCAGTCGGCCTCGAAAACAGAGGCGAGGCCACGCTATACCGCTTTGCAAACCCCCGTAAGTAGTTTTTTTTTTTTTTTACATTATCGGCAGCAGCCCACCTAACCCACTATAAAAAAAAAATATATGGCAAAGAACTCCACCTGAAGTCTCTACAAATCTCCATAAAGTTGCAACATATAGAGAAAGAGCATAGCACTGGGCACATAAATTGGCTGCCGCCATCATTGCCACATAAAACAGTGGAAACCCCAGGGACTTCCACAGAGGCGTTGACCGGCAGAAAACACCGTCAGCTCAGACAAGTAAAGGAGTAGCCTGAGCATAAGATTCAGGCACGTGGAGCACCAGACACAGACAGTGAAGACGATACACTAAAGGCTCTCGCTACTCATGGCCTGTTGTTGATTGACACAGATTGCTCCCATCTCCAGCATGGATAAAAGTAACATCGCCACAGAAAAGAGCTAGGCGCAAAAGAACAGAACACATTAATTAGATTTTAGATTATTCAATAGACTATACTAAACATAAATAAACCATATACATATACAATTTAGAATGTTTACTTTTAGTAAATTTGTTGACCATGGCTAACATTAAGATTGTATCCATCAACATTAGGGGCCTAAGGGCCAAAACACAGCATATCATTTCACTAATACACCAGTACAAACCAGAATTCATTTTAGTGTAAGAAACGAACATACACACAGACTACCACGCACAACAAATAACAACACAGTTAGGCCTAAAACATTCCTGTTTCAGCTTGGCGGTCCAAACCTTAGGGTCCGGTGTCGCTATACTCCAGACCTCCGACAAGTGGATTCTTGGAAAGATGTGCAGGGACAGTGGTGGCAGATCAATCATAGTGCAAGCTAAAGACGACTGACACACACACACGATAGTTAACATTCATGCACCACCTCACCAACGAGATCAGCCCCATTTCTACGAACACCTAGTGAATCGACAGACAAATACGCAGGACAAGACATTATTCTCTATTAATGACATCCACATGTGGTTTGACAATAAGTCTCTGATACAATCAACAAGTTCTAAATTCTCTTATAAATCTGACATTACTATAGCGTTACGTGATGGAGTCTATCGGCGATGATTATCATACGTAACTTTGTGATCGTATTAATGTTCTTCCTCAATATATGCACATAATACTAACTTGAGAACTTTCTAAATCCATAATGTTTGTAACAAAATCTCTAGACTGTTGTAATCTGCCTGACTCTTAATTCTATCTTCTGCCTTGAGGCAGGTAGCTAATCTCCTCTGCTCTCGTCCTACATTTCTGTCTTATTTTTTTAAAAATAAATCTTTATTGTATCTTTAAATTCCATATTGCAGAGCATAACATTTTTTTTCATGAAAAACAAAATGGAATAACATCTCTCACATTCCATCCATAACATTTCAAAGAAAGAACATTTAGTATTTATCTCTTTCGTTCACATACTTTCATGCTCAACAGTTAAATTTGTTTATTTTAGTTCCACCCGCAACGTTTATAAAAATAATGTACATTCTTTTAAATTGTTTATCTCTTTCGTTCACATACGTTCATTCACAACATAAACTTGTTATTTTAAGGTGGTCATTGTTCTTTGGTTAAAAATGTGCAGGAAAAGATAGGAATTAAAATTCTGAAATTCGAACATAGCCTCATTCCTGCAAGTCCATCTGATATTTCTGTATTCTGATAGTAGTATAAGTAATTGTGTAAAGATATCTTGTGTTGTTGTTTTTGGCAGTCTCGCTGTGATGGGTGTCATGTTATATATGTCTGTATGTGACCTCCCTCGCTGTAATGGGTGTCGTGTTATATATGTCTGTATGTGACCTCCCTCGCTGTAATGGGTGTCGTGTTATATATGTCTGTATGTGACCTCCCTCGCTGTAATGGGTGTGATGTTATATAAGTCTGTATGTGACCTCAATGGCTGTAATGGGTGTCGTGTGATATATGTCTATATGCGACCTCCCTCGCTGTAATGGATGTCATGTTATATACGTCTGTATGTGACCTCCCAGGCTGTAATGGGTGTCATGTTATATATGTCTGTATGTGACCTCCCTCGCTGTAATGGGTGTCGTGTTATATATGAGTCTGTATGTGACCTCCCTCGCTGTAATGGGTGTCGGTGTTATATATGAGTCTGTATGTGACTTCCCTCGCTGTAATGGGTGTCGTGTTATATATGAGTCTGTATGTGACCTCCCTTGCTGTAATGGATGTCATGTTATATATGAGTCTGTATGTAACCTCCCAGGCTGTAATGGGTGTCATGTTATATATGAGTCTATATGTGACCTCCCTCGCTGTAATGGGTGTCATGTTATATATGAGTCTGTATGTGACCTCCCTTGCTGTAATGGGTGTCATGTTATATATGAGTCTGTATGTGACCTCCCTCGCTGTAATGGGTGTCGTGTTATATATGAGTCTGTATGTGACCTCTCTCGCTTTAATGGGTGTCATGTTATATGAGTCTGTATGTGACCTCGCTCGCCGTAATGGGTGTCGTGTTATATATGAGTCTGTATGTGACCTCCCTCGCTGTAATGGGTGTCGTGTTATATATGAGTCTGTATGTGACCTCTCTCGCTTTAATGGGTGTCATGTTATATGAGTCTGTATGTGACCTCCCTCGCTGTAATAGTTGTCATGTTATATATGAGTCTGTATGTAATCTCCCAGGCTGTAATGGGTGTCATGTTATATATGAGTCTATATGTGACCTCCCTCGTTGTAATGGGTGTCATGTTATATATGAGTCTGTATGTGACCTCCCTCGCTGTAATGGGTGTCATGTTATATATGAGTCTGTTTTGTGACCTCCCTTGTTGTAATGGGTGTTATATTATATATGAGTCTGTATGTGATCTCCCTCGCTTTGGGGGCGATGTTTTGGATTGTGGAGCTTTGAGAAAGTGCTGGTGTAGTCTGTGAGAAAGTACTTTTGGCCTCTCTTGATTCTGTGATGTAGTGGAGGTGCCTGGGCTTTAATTAGGTGTTTGTAGATGTTGTTTGTCCCTTGGTGTAATAAACTGTCATGACCTTGGATGGCCTGTAGACATGCTTGGTAATAAGTGGGCGTGGTGCCGAAATGGTGAGGCAATGTATTAAGTTTTCTGAATCTGGTTAATTTCAGTCCCAAGTTGTAGTGTGCAAGGTGTGGTTGTCTGGTTGTTTGATGTTGCGACTTATGTGATTTATTCTGAGAGCTTTTATTTTTGTGTGTATGTCCTGTAGTGAGATCCCTCCCTGTCTTTTGTGCTGTATCAGTGTTTTTTTGTTTTATGCTGTGTATTGTGTGGCCAAATACAAAGGTTCTTATCAGTTTGTTTATCTCTTTGATTGTTGATTGCGGTGGGTCGAAGACTGTGGCTGTGTAAATCAATTTGGGGATGATGTATGTGTTTACTACGATGCTCCGGCCAAAAATTGTTGTTTTGTATTTGTATCTCTGTAGCATGTCTGTTATTTTTGTGACTATGTTCTGCCATGTAGGTTTGTGTGTGTTATTTGGGTTGCATGGATATGTTATCCCGTATAGTTTTAAGTTGGTAACCGGTGTTGGGCTGAGAGAAAGTCTGCTTTGCTCTTCCACCAGGCTATACCCATAATAAAAGATTTCTGTATATTTATTTGTGCCCCGCTGCCCTTCCCAAACTCTGTGAATGTGCTGAGGATGTTGTCTATTGATCTAGTGGTTGATGGAAAGATAACAGTGTCATCGGTGTAGGTTAACAGCTTCTGTTCTCCTTTCCCTGGTATGAGTGTGCCTGCTATGGAGTTGTCTTGTCTAATGCTTTCTAAGAGTTGCTCTGTAGTCAGTACGTCTTCACACTGACCCGATCAGTGAGACAAGGATGCTCCCTGTCACCACTACTCAACTGACCCGATCAGTGAGACAAGGATGCTCCCTGTCACCACTACTCAACTGACCCGATCAGTGAGACAAGGATGCTCCCTGTCACCACTACTCAATTGACCCGATCAGTGAGACAAGGATGATCCATGTCACCACTACTCAACTGACCCGATCAGTGAGACAAGGATGCTCCATGTCACCACTACTCAACTGACCCAATCAGTGAGACAAGGATGATCCATGTCACCACTACTCAACTGACCCGATCAGTGAGACAAGGATGCTCCCTGTCACCACTACTCAACTGACCCGATCTGTGAGACAAGGATGCTCCCTGTCACCACTACTCAACTGACCCGATCAGTGAGACAAGGATGCTCCCTGTCACCACCACTCAACTGACCCAATCAGTGAGACAAGGATGCTCCCTGTCACCACTACTCAACTGACCCAATCAGTGAGACAAGGATCCTCCCTGTCACCACTACTTAACTGACCCGATCAATGAGACAAGGATGCTCCCTGTCACCACTACTCAACTGACCCGATCAGTAAGACAAGGATCCTCCCTGTCACCACTACTCAACTGACCCGATCAGTGAGACAAGGATGCTCCCTGTCACCACTACTCAACTGACCCGATCTGTGAGACAAGGATGCTCCCTGTCACCACTACTCAACTGACCCGATCAGTGAGACAAGGATGCTCCCTGTCACCACCACTCAACTGACCCAATCAGTGAGACAAGGATGCTCCCTGTCACCACTACTCAACTGACCCAATCAGTGAGACAAGGATGATCCATGTCACCACCACTCAACTGACCCAATCAGTGAGACAAGGATGCTCCCTGTCACCACTACTCAACTGACCCAATCAGTGAGACAAGGATGCTCCCTGTCACCACCACTCAACTGACCCAATCAGTGAGACAAGGATGATCCATGTCACCACTACTCAACTGACCCGATCAGTAAGACAAGGATCCTCCCTGTCACCACTACTCAACTGACCGATCAGTGAGACAAGGATGCTCCCTGTCACCACTACTCAACTGACCCGATCTGTGAGACAAGGATGCTCCCTGTCACCACTACTCAACTGACCCGATCAGTGAGACAAGGATGCTCCCTGTCACCACCACTCAACTGACCCAATCAGTGAGACAAGGATGCTCCCTGTCACCACTACTCAACTGACCCAATCAGTGAGACAAGGATCCTCCCTGTCACCACTACTTAACTGACCCGATCAGTGAGACAAGGATGCTCCCTGTCACCACTACTCAACTGACCCGATCAGTAAGACAAGGATCCTCCCTGTCACCACTACTCAACTGACCCGATCAGTGAGACAAGGATGCTCCCTGTCACCACTACTCAACTGACCCGATCTGTGAGACAAGGATGCTCCCTGTCACCACTACTCAACTGACCCGATCAGTGAGACAAGGATGCTCCCTGTCACCACCACTCAACTGACCCAATTAGTGAGACAAGGATGCTCCCTGTCACCACTACTCAACTGACCCAATCAGTGAGACAAGGATGCTCCCTGTCACCACTACTCAACTGACCCAAACAGTGAGACAAGGATGCTCCCTGTCACCACTACTCAACTGAGTCGATCAGTGAGACAAGGATGCTCCCTGTCACCACTACTCAACTGACCCAATCAGTGAGACAAGGATGCTCCCTGTCACCACTACTCAACTGACCCAATCAGTGAGACAAGGATGCTCCCTGTCACCACTACTCAACTGACCCAATCAGTGAGACAAGGATGCTCCCTGTCACCACTACTCAACTGACCCGATCAGTGATACTAGGATGCTTTCTGTCACCACCACTCAACTGACCCAATCAGTGAGACAAGGATGCTCCCTGTCACCACTACTCAACTGACCCAATCAGTGAGACAAGGATGCTCCATGTCACCACTACTCAACTGACCCAATCAGTGAGACAAGGATGCTCCGTGTCACCACTACTCAACTGACCCGATCAGTGAGACAAGGATGCCCCCTGTCACCACTACTCAACGTCCTAGCCATCGAGCCTCTGCTGGAGAAAATCCGACAAGACGACACCATCAGAGGCACTTTCACACCAGGTGGAGGCGACAAGACGACACCATCAGAGGCACTTTCACACCAGTGGAGGCGACAAGACGACACCATCAGAGGCACTTTCACACCAGGTGGAGGCGACAAGACGACACCATCAGAGGCACTTTCACACCAGGTGGAGGCGACAAGACGACACCATCAGAGGCACTTTCACACCAGGTGGTGGCGACAAGAAATTGATAGTGTACGCCGATGACACAATTTTCTTCCCAATGAACACCGAATCAATGTGCCAAATCATCAAAACTTTCATGGATTTCGGAACCAGACGCGGAGCCAACATCAAAGCCCAAAAATCGTCCATCATGTGAATTGTCAGGTGGAAGAACAAAGTGGATTTCCACCGAGAAATGACCCCGGTCAACGTCATGAAAGTGTACGGCATCATCTTCCACCAGCTCCCTGGAATACACAAACCCATATGGCGGACTTTAATCGCACAGAGCACCATTACACTCTAACGATACAAAGACAAAACGGCGACCATCTTCGCAAGAAGTGTTATAGTAAACCGTACATCATTCCTAAACTAATCTACACGGCCATAGTTTTTGATCCACCCCTTGACGTCATTAAGGAAATCAAACAAATTCGAAAATTCGTCTTCCGTAACAAAATACACAAGATACAACACAAAATGCTCATCCAGGACAAACAGGAAGGGAGTACTTCACAACAGGACATCGCTACAAAAGTCAAAGCCCTCAGGATCAGCCATGTGGGTCGCATCATCCACCTTCCGGAACGCTAAACTTTCGCCCATTATACATGGACCTAAGATTATTAAAATAAAAAAAAATAAAAACTATGCAACGACAAACCACATCACTTCAAGACAATGCCGTCCATCTACAAGATCTGCGTCCAACCCTTGTAGCAAACGACCGCCTGATGCATCACAAAACACGAGGCATCTACAAGATCTGCGTCCAACCCCTGTAGCAAACGACCGCCTGATGCATCACAAAACACGAGATATCTATAGATCTGCGTCCAATCCTTGTAGCAAACGACCGTCTGATGCATCAGAAAACAAAGATCTGCGTCCAACCATTGTAGCAAACGACCGTCTGATGCATCAGAAAACAAAGATCTGCGTCCAACCATTGTAGCAAACGACCGTCTGATGCATCAGAAAACAAAGATCTGCGTCCAACCATTGTTGCAAACGTCCGCCTGATGCATCACAAAACACGAGACATCTACAAGATCTGCGTCCAACCCTTGTAGCAAACGACCGCCTGATGCATCACAAAACACGAGACATCTACAAGATCTGCGTCCAACCCTTGTAGCAACGACCGTCTGATGCATCAGAAAACAAAGATCTGCGTCCAACCATTGTTGCAAACGACCGCCTGATGCATCACAAAACACGAGACATCTACAAGATCTGCGTCCAACCCCTGTAGCAAACGACCGCCTGATGCATCACAAAACACGAGACATCTACAAGATCTGCGTCCAACCCCTGTAGCAAGCGACCGCCTGATGCATCACAAAACACGAGACATCTACAAGATCTGCGTCCAACCCCTGTAGCAAACGACCGCCTGATGCATCACAAAACACGAGACATCTATAAGATCTGCGCCCAACCCTTGTAGCAAACGACCGCCTGATGCATCACAAAACACGAGACATCTACAAAATCTGCGTCCAACCCTTGTAGAAAACGACCGCCTGATGCATCACAAAACACAAGCCGCTCGTCAAGCAGCAGGAACCTTCACTCCAAAGTAAAATCAAATGGAGTTACACCTACTTAACTCTACAAAACTTTGAACTTCAGAACCACTTTTAAAAACCTGCATCAAGCGGACATCAAGCCAAGAGCCAAAGAGGTCACCTACAGGCTGATTTATAACATGACACCAGTACAACCACACGTAGACCGCTGCCAGCTGTGCACCGAAAACCCACGAGAAAACCGAAGAACACACCTTCTGTAGATGCCCGATAGTAGGACCAACAATAACAGCATTACAACACATAATAGAAGCTCAAACAAATCAGACAACAGACATGTCAAAGCATTCATGATCAACACTATACCTACAACAACAACAAAAGAGATTCACAGTAAATTAATTCTACTGTTAGCCTGCTATGGATACTTGAGTGGACTAGCCGTATTGGGGGGGGGGGGGGGGGGGGGGGTTGGGGGGGGGGGGGGGGGGGGGGGGGATATGAGAATAGGTGTTTTAATTCTCGAACTTTCTTGTACATTTACAAAAATAGGAAATGTTCATTATAAAGTAGTGTATTTTATTAGTAGTACTTTTTGTCCCATTGTTAGATTATTTTACATTGTAATTTTAAGCAATGCATGAAATTTAACCTTATGTATGTATTCTATCAGTATTTCATTTACTCCGTAAGTATTGGATACATTGTGCTTTAGTATTATATTTTAACGGAATGAAAATGGTCATTGTAGCTTATAAGTAATTTAATTAATATTACTAACAATAGGTAACACTAGATTAGAAAATGTTAGGGGACTAACATTAGAGAAAATAAAGGCAGTGCCCCGAGAATCCACGATGATGCAAGAGTTTAAAGAAAATTACACTAGGATCATATACGGCTCTAGCGCAGATCACGGGCATGTTTTTCAAGGTCTCCTGTCGCTGATTCCTTGTAATGCAGGGGGAAAAGAACAAATCACTGAGTGGGAACAAAAAATATAGATATTTACCGAGATGCAGATAGAAACCAGAGAAGTTGCTTCATAAGTAGAAAAAAGAATCATTGTTAAGATTCCAAAAAAGGGCAATCTCAGATTGTAACAACTGGAGAGGCGTGACACTTTTGTCAGTTGCCTCAAAGTTATTCTGCAAAATCATCCTGAATAGAATAAAGCATTCAATAGATACAGTAATGCTTGAAAAACAGACTGGGTTTAGAAAAGGGAGAAGCTGCCTTGACCACACTTTTACTCTACGACTTATATTGTAGGAACACATTAAAAAGCAGAAACCTTTGTACTTAACTTCATCGACTTCAAAAAATCATCCGACAGTATTCATAGAGATTCTTTGTGGAAAATTCTGAAGCAATATGGCTTACCATAAAAAATCATAAATATTATTAAAGACATTTATGATGGCTACACATGTGCAGTTTGAACAGAGGAAGGACTGCGCGAATGTTTCCCAATAGAAACTGGGGTTAAAAAAGGATGTATTTTATCGCCCTTGTTATTTGGAGTTGTTATGGACTTCATAATGAAGAAATGCTGCACTGGTAATAAAGGCATCGAATGGATACAAGGAGACCATTCGGAGGACCTCGACTTTGCTGATGACATAGTGCTCATCAGCAAGATAAAAAACGATGCAGGAAAACACAAATGAACTATCATCAATAACCAGTAAAATTGGGCTTGAGATCAATCATGAAAAGACTAAGATCATGAAAAGTTTAATTCCAACAGACGACAAATATACATGGAAAACAAACCAGTTGAAGAGATCGATCACTTTACCTATCTTGGAAGTCACATCGATCGAGAAGAGGATTGAAGTAAAAAAATTAGAATAAGAAAAGCTAAAGCAGCAATGTCTTTCAGAAGCGTTGAAAGGTTGTGGAAATCAAAACTCATCAGCACAAACACAAAACTTGGACTATTCAAATCAAATGTACTATCTACCTTTATGTGTGCATGCGAGAGCTGGAAAACAACAAGAGATATAGAAACAATGTTGAACGCGATGCTCCTACCAAAAATTGTGGATGCTTTATATTTGTAACTCTGCAGCATGTCTGTTATCTTTGTGACTAGGTTCTGCCATGTTGGTTTATGTGTTCTGTTTGGGTTGCAAGGATATGTTATTCCGAGAGATAGAATGGAAGACTGGCTGTCTTTGTCATGAGTGTACTTTATATCTCGTATAAAGTGTGTGTGCTGGTGGATGTTTCTGTCGAGAGATAGGATGGAAGACTGGCTGTCTTGAGTGTACTTTATAATATCTCATATAAAGTGTGTGTGTTGGTGGATGTTTCTGTCGAGAGATAGAATGGAAGACTGGCTGTCTTGAGTGTACTTTATAATGTCTCGTATAAAGTGTGTGTGCTGGTAGATGTTTCTGTCGAGAGATAGAATGGAAGACTGGCTGTCTTGAGTGTACTTTATAATATCTCATATAAAGTGTGTGTGATGGTGGATGTTTCTGTCGAGAGATAGAATGGAAGACTGGCTGTCTTGAGTGTACTTTATAATATCTCGTATAAAGTGTGTGTGATGGTGGATGTTTCTGTCGAGAGATAGAATGGAAGACTGGCTGTCTTTGTCATGAGTGTACTTTATAATGTCTCGTATAAAGTGTGTGTGCTGGTAGATGTTTCTGTCGAGAGATAGGATGGAAGACTGACTGTCATGAGTGTACGTTATAATGTCTCGTATAAAGTGTGTGTGTTGGTGGATGTTTCTGTCGAGAGATAGAATGGAAGACTGACTGTCATGAGTGTACGTTATAATGTCTCGTATAAAGTGTGTGTGCTGGTAGATGTTTCTGTCGAGAGATAGGATGGAAGACTGACTGTCATGAGTGTACGTTATAATGTCTCGTATAAAGTGTGTGTGTTGGTGGATGTTTCTGTCGAGAGATAGAATGGAAGACTGGCTGTCTTTGTCATGAGTGAACGTTATGATGTCTCGTATAAAGTGTGTGTGCTGGTGGATGTTTCTATCGAGAGATAAGATGGAAGACTGGCTGTCTGTCCTGAGTGAACGTTATAATGTCTCGTATAAAGTGTGTGTGCTGGTGGATGTTTCTGTCGAGAGATAAGATGGAAGACTGGCTGTCTTTGTCATGAGTGTACGTTATGATGTCTCGTATAAAGTGTGTGTGCTGGTGGATGTTTCTGCCCTGTACACTGCACTGTTGATCTTTGTGAATGAGTGTTGCCATGAAAGGTTTGAGTTTGTTTATTAATGCTTTTGTTAGAATCTTGTAGTCTGTGTTAAGTAGTGAAATGGGTCTGCAGTTTTTAAGAAGTGATGTGTCTGTGTTGTCTTTGCGGAGCAATATTAAGTAAGACATGTTTAGGCTTGGAGGAAGTTGTTTCTTTTTGAGTGAGTCTGTGTACATTCTGAGAAGAAGAGGGCCTAAGAAATGGAAGAAATGTTTGAAGAATTCTGTTGTGAGACCGTTAGGTCACGGAGATTTGTTCTTTTGCATTGCTTATACTGTTTGTATGTCAGCTAGTGAGTTCAAGTTTTTCCCTGTCAGCGTCTGGTAGTTTCCTTGTGTATTGCATGAATTTGTCTTTGTTTTTTATTTATTGTGTGTTACTTTCCGTATAGAGGTTCTTGTAGTAGTTGTCGAATGTTTTCATCATATTTGAAGTGTCAGTCTGTGTGTTGCCGTCTACCTCTTATATTTTCCCTATTTGTTTGTTTCGTTGTATGATCTGTTTTATTGCCATGTACTGTTTTCTTGGAATTTCCTGTGTGATTGTTTTTATGCCTGTGCGAAGCAGTGCTCCGTGAAATGTGTGATGTCTGTGCTGTTCCAACTCCTCTAGTGTGGGGATATTGGGTGCATGTCTGTCTATTTGCTTTGTTAATTTGATGGCATCTTCTAGAAATTGCTCTTGTCTTAGTCTGTCTTTGTTTATCCGTAGTGCTAGAATCTGTGTTTTTTCCCGTATAGTGTTTTTGAGGAGTTCCCAATGTTGCTGTATATCGTCTTTGTCGTCAGTGTATAACTGGATAATTTGTTTAATATGTTCTGTATATGGTTTGTTCTGCAGTAGGGTGTTGTTGAATTTCCAGTGAGGTGACCTCCTGAAATGAGTGTTTGTGTGTGCGATGTTAATGGTTGCAATGGCTGCCTTGTGGTCTGTAAACTGGAGTGTGTTTGTGATATGTCTGGCCTGGCTGATGAAGTGAGTGGACGGGACGTAAATCCTGTCTAGCCGTGTTGCCATGTTGTGGGAGTGGTTTTTTTGTGTGTGAGGTCCATGCCGTGTGGGTGTTTGTTTCTGTAAGCATCCGCCAAACCATGTGTCTACTATCGACTGTAAAATCTCCAGTTGGTGATTGTCTTCTTTATTTGCTCTCCTTATCTGATCCTAACTCTCCTCCCACGATGTCCCGTCTGGACGCAGTTAAAGTCTCACCCTAAAATAATATTTTGTCCCCTGTATGAGCTTTCAAGCAGGCTCTCTAGTCCGTCATAAAAGATAGGTTGCTGTCCGTAATGTGGTGGTGCGTGTATGCAGACTATGGTGTATGTGTGCTTGTCGTCATCTTTTACTTGAACTATAGCTGTCTTGCTGTCGTCATCCCTGTCTTTCATAATGATCGTCGACCTGTCTGTCTGTCTGTCTCTCTCTCTCTCTCTCTCTCTCTCTCTCTCTCTGCGATCAGGACTCAATCAGAGCAGGATTCCAGACTCTCACATGAAGTCAGCTGTCAGGTTAAGTGTTGATCGCCCCCACAGACAGAACATCACAATTGAGTCTGCCAGATCCACTCTGATTCAACACCCGTTGAAACGTTGCACTGTGTTCTGCGCCAGTGTCCCAGTGCATCCGATTTCAGCCAGCATTTTATTTAGGTTTGCATTCCTTAGCCTTTGATTGTCCCCAATCTTCCTGCAATGCAGGAGATGATCGTTTCTGTAAGAGGATTCTGCACTTAGATGGTCGGCAATCCCAGGTTTACGAGCACCATCTGCCCGAGTCACTAGAGGTGACTAACACAGACATGCACACACAAAGAGATGACCTGTCTGATGTTTTTAGAACTGCAACTCCTGAACCTGTTTTGTTTGTGGCTAGGCTGAAACACGCGCGCAAGCCTAGCCGTGTTGTGATGCGGTATGCGTGGTCGTCTGTGTGTGTGTTTGTTTCCTGTTGTAAAATGAAGTCTGGCTTGTGTTTGTGTAGGAGTGTTAAAATTACAGATAAAATTATGGATCCACTGCTACAGAATACGATGAAGATGATGTCATTAGATAGGACACATACTGCAGAAGCTATTTGGGAATATTACTCGACAAGCATTTTTTGGAATCCCCAAGAAAGAAGACAATTAATCTTATAAGAATGCATGTACAAATGTTGCATAATATTTTGAGGCCCGTCTCGTTGTAAAACAACCAATTTAAACACAAGAACATATTCTACCGTTGAATTGTTGATGAAAATATTAATATAAGCCTTAGCACATTTTTTTTTCCCGTAGTAGTAGTAGCAGAAGAAGTAATACTTTAGTAGAGGATTTTATTTACAAATTTTTTTGTTTAAATATAACCATTTTAGAACAATTTCGTATTTATTTTGCCCTGAAAAGGGCACGAAGGTAGTATCATTGATACTCTAGGTCAGGGGTGGCCAAATGGCGGCCCGCCAGCCTAGTTTTCTTGGCCCGCGAAGCTCCACGGACTTGCTTCATTTTTTACCCCTAATAGCGGATTTCTCCTGGTTTTAATCGTGTCGGAGTTAAGTCTTCTATCGTTCAAGAATACACAATTTGAAAATCTCTGTCAATTTCTCGCAACAGCTAGATTGGCAACATAATTTCAAATAACACACACACACACACACACACACACACACACACACACACACACACACACACACACACACACACACACGCACGCACGCACGCACGCACGCACGCACACACGCACCACACACGCACCACACACGCACCCACACACGCACACACACACACCACACACACACACACCACACACACACACCACACACACACACACCACACACACACACCACACACACACACCACACACAACACACACACACACACACACCACACACACACACACACACACCACACACACACACACACACACGCACGCACCACACACACGCACACACACACACACCACACACACACACCACACACACACACCACACACACACACACACACACACACACACACACACACACACACACACACACACACACACACACCACACACACACCACACACACCACACACACACCCACACACACCACACACACACACACACACACCACACACACACACACACACACACACACACACACACACACACACACACACACACACACACACCACACACACACACACACCACACACACACCACACACACACACCACACACACACACTGCACAACTAATGGTGCCGACAATATTCAAAGTCTTTGCTTCGAGTTGGTACCGCAAAGTTGCTTTATTGTCAGTGCGGTGATAGCGTCAGATCTTTGGCTCAACATTTGTCGTCTGGACTTGTGGTGGCTCTTTCATTTCGCGGTAAGGGGTTAATGAGGTTGGGAGGGACAGGGGTGAGGGGACTTCGTAGCTCTAATTCTGTCTTTGAAGTTACATTCAAATGTTTCACTGTTCGCCTTCATTCCCTTTGATCCCATCGTCTTGTCTTGTCCATAAAATGACTGCAACGTGTTTATTTGGTCACAATCTTTTGATTTCATTGTCAAACACAAGTCTGTGTATAACTGTCAAATCTGGACTTATTTTCGATAGTGGACCAACATTCTGTGACTTTTAACTTTGATGTGAGATTTTGTATTAAATCATGTTAAAACGTAGAAAAGTTGATTGTGAAAATCGCATATTTAAACCTGAATGGGAATTAGATTATTTGTTCATCTTCAATAAGGATAGTAAACCTCAGTGCTTAATTTGCGTTCAAGTGTTAGCCGTTTTGAAGGAATATAATTTAAAACGGCACTATGCCACACATCATCAAAACATGTATGAGAAACATAGCATTGAAGCTAGGAAGCTTTTGGTTGAACAGCTGAAGACAAAGTTGAATCAACAGCAAAGTATGTATCCAAAGGCAATAAAATTAAAGAGTCATCGATCATTGCATCATATACAGTTACCTATGAGCTTGCAAAATCTAAAAAACCCTTTACTGACGGAAATTTTGTGAAGAAATGTGCGATTCAAATGGCAAAGGCATTCGGTCAAGAAAAAATAGCCAAAGAATTTGAATCTGTGCCTCTTTCAAAACAAACTGTAGCCAGAAGAACAGAAGACATCAATCTGCAACTGTCTCAAAGTTTAAAATCTTGTATTGAAAACTGCTCATATTTTTCGCTCGCGATTGATGAAAGTACTGACATCACTGACACTTGCCAGCTTCTTATTTTTGTTAAAGTTATCCAGGAGGATTTTACTGTTATTGAAGAATTGTTGAAAGTTTGCTCTTTGCATGACACTTGTAGAGGGACAGACATATTTTCTGCAGTTCATAGTGCCGTAGATGAAGTAGGTGGTTTTGGAAAGTTGTCTGCAGTGTGTACTGATGGTTGCAAAGCTTTTATTGGTTCAAATACTGGTTTTGTTGGACTTCTAAAGCAAAACAAAATTAACGTACCTACATTGCATTGCATAATTCATCAAGAGGCCCTTTGTGCAAAGTCCATAAATCTAAAAGACACCATGGCTACTGTTGTGAAAATAACAAATTTGATAAGAGGAGGACACCAGTCTTTAAATCACAGGAAGTTTTTATCATTTTTAGAGGAAGTAGATTCTAGCTACGGTGATCTCCTGCTTTATACAGAAGTAAGATGGCTTAGTCGAGGGAAATGTTTAATAATATTTTTTGAACTGAAGAATGACATTTATGACTTCCTGCGAGAGAACTTACCATGCTCCATTGATCTTCAACATGCACTCAAAGACATTAATTTCCTTCATAATCTGGCATATCTCACAGACATCACACAACATTTGAACATATTGAATTTGCAGCTACAAGGGGAAAAGCAAACCATTTTTCAATTGATGGGATATGTTGATGGTTTTAAAAAGAAGCTGAATCTATTTAGACTTTCTTTGCAAAAAAATGATCTGTTCCATTTTTCAAGTTGTAAGCAGTTGTTGTCAGAGATAGAAAGTGCAAACTTCAGTAAGTACGCAGCTGACATTGAACATTTGATTTGTGAATTTGATCGACGATTTCAAGATTTTGAAATGTTTCGTCCGCAAACGGAACTTTTTAATAACCCAATTAAGTGCACAGTGGAGTGCCAGCCATCAGATCTTCAACTAGAGTTGTGTGACCTTCAGTGTGACCCCTTCCTCAGTACTGTAAAGGCATTAGGAGCTGACTTCTGGAAATTGCTACCAAATGAACGTTACCCGTGTCTGAGAAAATGGGCACTAAAGATGTGCTCTATATTCGGCAGCACATATCTCTGCGAGACAACATTCTCTTCCATGAAGTTAATTAAATCTAAGACCAGGAACAGAATGACCGATTCGACATTGTCCCATACTCTCCGAATCGCCACGTCAAAAATGGAAGTGGACTTCAAATCTCTGGTGGAAAGCTGTGACAAGTCACAATCGTCGCACTGAGACATTAAAGGTAATTTAAAATGAATAATTAATGGATTTGTTACAAATCAAATATGTAGTCAAAGTGCAAGCATTATTTATATATTACTATATCGCATAGGTCCCTACTGTCATTTTTGACGATATTCTTAAGTGTGGCCCGCGGGTCTTGGCCTTGGCTTTAATCCGGCCCTCGGGCAACCTCAAGTTGGCCACCAACTGCTCTAGGTGGTACTCGGAGTCGCTGAAGTAGGGTGGCTGTTTATGTTCGTCATCGAAATCTAAGCCGTCCCACCCCGTTTCGCAGGTTGTGTTTGTCCATCGTTGTTCTTCCTTCAGTGTAGATTCGTGTGTGAGTTTGGTCTGTCATTCTTTGTTTCTGTGAGATTTTTGCTTCCAGGTTCATCATATGTTTCTGTTGATGTGACCGTCTTGACTTTTGTTCTGGGCCTCTGTTGCTGCGTTGTTTCGTTCGTTATTTGTTCTATCTTCTTTTGTTTTGAGCTGCGTTTCATTTTTGTAGGTGGTGGAAATGTGTCGCTGACGGATGCTTCTCCGGTGGTTGTCTTTAGATCGTTGGTCTGTACTGTTGTGCTCGGTGTGTATATAATGACTGGTTCCTCGACTGTCGTCTGCCTTCTCAGGCCTGACTTCTTGGGGCGTCGGTTTTCCCAGTGTGTGTCGAGTCCACAGTGAGAACATCGTGTTCTCCTGCCTAGCAGGGCAACGAAGACCTTGAGCGTTTCAGCAATTTTCCCTTTTAGTCTTACTTTGATATAAGATGGTATCTGCCCACATGTAACAGGTTTGTACAAGAAAGTCCACCTATCTGCTTCGTAAGTGTCTTGTTTGACCTGGGCCTCCTTGTTCCCGGTCATTTCGGATACAATCCCTTTGACTTGTTTGTTTTCCAACATTGGAAACTACTGATGACCTTTTTATTGTCTCGTGCAAGATCCGTCATCCGACAAGGGTTATAAAGGTTCAATATTCGACAAGATTGTCAAACCTTCAGCGTGCGTCTCTTCTCAAACTAAACCAACTCTACCTCCTGTGTCAAACCTTCAGCGTGCGTCTCTTCTCAAACTAAGCCAACTCTACCTCCTGTGTCAAACCTTCAGCGTGCGTCTCTTCTCGATCTAAACTAACTCTACCTCCTGTGTCATACCTTCATCGTGCGTCTATTCTCGAACTAAACCAAATCTACTTCCTGCGTAAAACCTTCAGCGTGCGTCTCTTCTCGAACTAAAGCAACACTACCCTCTGTGTCAAACCTTCAGCGTGCGTCTCTTCTCAAGCTAAACTAACTCTAGCCCCGTGTGTCAAACCTTCAGCGTGCGTCTCTTCTCGAATTAAACCAACACTACCACCTGTGTCAAACCTTCAGCGTGCGTCTCTTTTCGAACTAAACCAACTCACCCCCTGTGTCAAACCTTCAGCGTGTGTCTATTCTCGAACTAAACAACTCTACCTCCTGTGTTAAACCTTCAGCGTGCGACTCTTCTGGAGCTAGACCAACTCTACCTCCTGTATCAAACCTTCAGCGTGCGTCTCTTCTCATCTAAACCAACTCTACCTCCTGAGTCAAACCTTCAGCGTGCGTCTATTCTAAAGCTAAACCAACTCTACCTCCTGTATCAAACACACAAATGTGCGTCTCTTCTCGAGCTAAACCAACTCTACATCATGTGTCAAACCTTCAGCATGCGTCTCTTCTCAAGCTAAACCAATTCTACCTCCTGTGTCCAACCTTCATCATGCGTCTCTTCTCAAGCTAAACCAACTTTACCTCCTGTGTCAAACCTTCAGCATGCGTCTCTTCTCAAGCTAAAACAACTCTACCCCCGTGTCAAACGTACAAACGCGCGTCTCTTCTCATGCTAAACCATCTCTACCTCCTGTGTCAAACCTTCAGCGTGCGTCTCTTCTCAAGCTAAACCATCTCTACCTCCTGTGTCAAACCTTCAGCATGCGTCTCTTCTCAAGCTAAACCAACTCTACCTTCTGTGTCAAACCTTATGTGTGCGTCTATTCTCGAACTATATTCAAAGTATAAAGGCTGATATCGTATCTAATTTACGAAGTGAATCAAGTAGCAAAAAAATCATGTTCAATGCTAGGAATAAGCAAGTTATATATGTATATCAACAACCTTATATATATATACACACACACACACATATATCATCATCATTTGCCATACCGGTTGGCGTAGGTGATCATGTCCCTTCACAATCTTCTATCTACAGTGCATCGTATCAGTTCTGTTGTTGACTGTTTTCCATGCCATGACACCAAGCGATCCAGTATTTTCTCTCTTTGTCTTCCGCGATCTCTCTTTCCTTCTATTTTGCCAGTTGTAACCAAGTATTCCAACTTTCCTCTTCTCATGATGTGCCCGAAAAATGTTGATTGCTTCTTTCTGATGTTTTTTAAGAACTCCCTTTTTGTGTTGGCCTCTTTGAGAACTTCCTCATTGGTCTTTTTAGCTGCCCAGGGAACTTTCAACATTCTTCTGAGAAATCCCATCTCTGTCCATGATTCGCTTCCATAGGTCAGAATTGGTTCTATATAGCACCGGTGAACTCTCTTTCTCATTTTTATTCACATAGATTTGTTGCATAAGATGTTTTTCATTTCCTGAAATGCCATTTTGGCATGAGCTATTCTGCTTTTTATTTCTGTGGTGCATCTCCTATCTGATGTTATTATTGTGCCCAAGTATTTGAAACGTTGCATTTGTTTCAGATATACATATATATAAATATATATTCAAGTTAACTGATCAAGAATTCAAAATAGCAAGTTATCATGAAAGCTCAAGACAAAGCTTGCTCACGTTGTCGGGACAAGCAGTCAAGTTGATGTAAACAAGTTCAGAACTAGAGATTCAAGTTACTTCAGCACGTCGTGTCACGAGAAACTCCCGAAAAATTGCATGACAAACAGAGCACGTTTAAGATTGAAATCGTCAATTAGCGTAGGACAAATCCAGGTTAACTAGGGAACAGTGTAGCATTGTGAGATCGTCGAACTTAAAACGTTGTGTCTAGAGAGACAGTGTGCAATCACGTGACCGTGAGAGTGTAACCTACTTCTGGCTCTAATAAACATAAACATCGCGTGTGTACTTTCACTTTCCAAGTATCGTCAAGTAAGAAATACTTACTTAGTTAATTATAATTATGAATTGATTGATTGTCCTTTTGAATTGATTGTTGAAATGTAACTTAATGAATTGTTATTGTTTGCTAGAATACACGCGTTATAAAGTAGTATTTAATTGAAATATATTTCAAGTTACAAAAAAATGAATTGAAATTTGTCCAGAGCAAGTAAAATAAACTTTGTTTTCCTTCCAGAGAGACGAATCAAGACCTTTGTATTATGAATTGAATATATGTTGTTAAATTATATTAAATTATTAATCGCTTCAATCACATTGTGACAGGGCACAACAAGCAAATCTTAATGACATAATTATATAAAAATGAAATAGAACTAATTCTTGCACATATAGAATCAGCAGTTAGATATTAGCAGACGATAGAAAACTTGTTTACAGGCAAGTCAATCGATCGAAGTGAGAAGTTATATTAGTACTAAAGATAACAAAATAGAACATGGCAACAGCCTTAGATCCTGGCAATGAAGCGATGAGACTAGCAACTGAAACAGTAGATGAATTGAGGATAGCAATGAACCATCAAAATATTAACAATAGTATTGCCACGTTCAATCGGAGAACCGTCGAAATTCAGAGAGTGGATAGAAAATATAGAAACAATTTAGCTTACTTAACGACAAATAAAGAACTAAGGAATATAGCATTTCAGACCAGTTCAGATGAAGTGCCTGCGTTCATAAGAAGAAGGTTAGAATCAGTACCCGAGGAAAACGTGGGACAGTGCGAAACAGATATAAACATTTGAGGTATGCAGAAGAAAGAAGTCCACAAGATTTATTTACAAAATTACACAAGATGAAGCAAAAAGAAGGGGAAGCCGTGTGTAGGTATGGAGACAGATTGATTAGTTTAGCGGAAAGTTCATTTGTGCGGTGTCAGGTGTAAGGAATGAGGATATCCAAATGCAGATAATAACTATTTTTATTGAAGAGTTAAACAACAGGAGGTTAAGATTGTATTTGCTGAGAAAGGAGCTGAAGACAATCGATAAAACATTGGATTTACCAATTGAAGAAGAAAACTACTTGAAAAGATGTGCGATTGAAGACAAGCCCAACCATTCCAAGGTGCACAAGACATGAGGAAACCAGGAATATAGGTCCAACAAGAGAATTGAGTGACCCACCAATGGGGATAGATTAAGACAGACATGAGGAAACCAGGAATATAAGTCTAACAAGAGAATTGAGTGACCCACCAATGGGGATAGATTAAGACAGACATGAGGAAACCAGGAATATAGGTCCAACAAGAGAATTGAGTGACCACCAATGGGGATAGATTAAGACAGACATGAGGAAACCAGAAATATAGGTCCAACAGCCTCCTGTCCTCCTACAGCCTTATTTTTTTTGGTCTGTTGTCCTTGTCCATGATTCACATGTAACAGGGTTGAAACGATGTTAGGCACTGACAATGGTATGAATATTGGTAATGGTATGATAGGCCAATGAAAATGACCTGCCAGCACCATTTGAACAGCCTATAATAGCAGTCCACTGTAGCACACCGTTTATGACAACAACGTTCTTTCTTTGCTGTGTCGTTAGTACGTACACACACCCCGTGAGGGCTACTGTTACTGGTCAGGCGATAACGTTGACAAGGTACAAAAACGTGCAGTGGTGAACGTGCGCTCACCTCTCCGTCTCAGCTGTCAGGTTCTCACGTCCTCAACTAGTACTTCGGCTGTAATCTGATGAACTGTTTTGTTTAATCTCCGTCTTGTATGGGCCGCGACAACTCTCAGTTCGATTCAACGCCTTCGCGCATAGGTAGTGACTGTTATCATTATAGCTTGTTTCATAAGTCGTGCCCACCTTTTAAAATCAATATCTTTTAAACCGCTTTTTGTAATTTTTTCAAAATTTGCATGTAAAGTTATGAGTAGAACCCAACAGGGAATTAATTTAATTAAAAACAAACATTTGGTTATTATTATTGCTTATTTGATTTATATAAATTTATAACGACCCATTGATGTAGTCAAAACTTAGTGTTTACGGTATTTAAGTTAAAAATAGCGATTACAAATCCAAACACGGTCCAATTTACGATTTTTTCACGCTTTAAACGTGAGTTGTCTGACACAATTAGACACTTGTAGAAAACACGAGGCATTGTGTGTTCCATTTCCGTTCATTCATAGGTGTAGACGTGGAACGCTAACATTTATCATGAGTCTTAAAATGAAATTCTGCAGTTTACAAAACATCGCAATAAAAATGTATGACTATTTTTGCAAAGAGGCTAAACGAGGAAGATTATTTCATTCTTTAGAAAACCCTGAGAATAGGACAAGACACATTTTGGATTTATCTAAACGGTCATTTAATCGCTGGATTCAAGCACGTGACCGTCAATGTTCAAAATATACAAAATCACAAGGAAGAGCAAAATTGTTGGATAATTTCGACAGTGAACTTATTAGAAGTGAAATTCGCAAAATGTTGGGTATGAATGAAACTGTTACAATAAGAAAATTAAAAGTATCGCTGAAAAAGAACAACAGTATTGAAATATCAAAGTCTACATTATGGAGGAATGTGAGAGCTGCAGGCTTTACATTCAGAAAGTATTCCAATAGACGAAACATCATCTGTGAGAAACCACATATAGTAGTCATGAGAAGCAAGTACTTACGTGAAGTAAAAGAGGTGCGCAAGCAAGGTTATGATATTGTGTACTTGGATGAAACATGGATCAATGCTCACCACACTAACCAAAGGGAATGGCAGTCATCAGATGGAAAGATTAAGAGATTAATACCTAGCAGCAAAGGACAGCGCTTGATAATTGCTCATGCAGGTAGTCGACAACATGGACTAATACAGAATGCAGAGCTCATTTTTCTTCCAAAATCCATAGACAATTGGGATTATCACTCTGAGATGAATGGTCACATATTTAGACATTGGATTGAAAATTCTGTTCTCCCATCACTAGATCGACCATCTTGCCTAATAATGGACAATGCAGCGTACCACAACATTGTTGCACTTGAAGATAAAGTCCCGACGTCATCCAGTACAAAAGATGCTATTAAGATATGGCTCACAAAGGAGCACATACAATTTAATAACATGTACTTAAAACCTGAATTATTATCTCTAGTAAAGCAAAAACAGAGGACAAAGATTTTTCAAATAGATAAGATTATCCAAGAGCACGGTCATATAAGTTTGAGGCTGCCACCTTACCATGCTCATTTAAATTCAATATAACTAATCTGGGCAAAATTAAAAGGACAAGTGGCAGATGAAAATACAACATTCAAAATATGCGATGTAAAGACTCTTGCTAATCTCGCTTTATTAAATATAGACAAAGATTATTGGGCTAAATGTGAAGACCACGTCTTAAAACAGGAAGAGAAATATTGGAAAAATGATGGTTTGTGGAATGTTCAACCCCAAACAGTTATTAATCTTTTAGACTCGTCTGATTCAGAATGAAAGTATATAGCCCCCACAATGTTGGCCCCTATATTACCTTAAATTATTTCAACAAACGGTCCTTTTCAGGACCACACAACTATGAAAATTGGACATACAGGTATACCTTGATATTATCGTCCGTCCTCGAACTGAGCAGACAATAATTATCCTGGTGTTTTGTTTTATCCAGTTATTTCCCCATTACGGCCACGCCTTTACCTAGTGAAAATTAATCGTAGACCAGCAACTACGGTAGTTTCTATTCTTTAGGGCTTCACAATTTACAATTTTGACAAACATCAAAGAAATATCGCCGCTTTAAGAAAACTGCAGCTGCAAGATATTTGTTAAATATAGATTTTAATGGTCTTTTGCATTCTAATAACATTTGGAAAATTTCAAAAGTATTTAACAAACGGTTAGAGAGTAATAGCGTTTTGAAGTTGGGCAAATGTTTTGAAACGAGCTATAAATCAATGCTATCAATAAATGTTTGCACACTGCTGATTTTGAAAGATCATGTATCTTTATTCCGACAACTCTAACAATGGCAACTATGTACAATTATTCACAGCGGCTAGCGATCACACATCTCGTTCGGCCAGCCACACACACCGTATCACAAAGTTCACATCTCTACTGGATACTCTCGCCTCTGTGCGTCTGCCTACTCAGGCTTACTTTACTTAAGTATAATGCTTAAAACGAGGCAACAATAGCCTCGAGCACTCTGACGTCTGTGTTTGGGGATGTCGTCGGCGGCTGTATTGCTTTGATGATGCCACCAAGTGTGGCAAACAAGGGAGATAAAAGGCTTGACAGGTGTGCCTTTTCACTTGAATAGTGGAAAATCATTCATTCACATTCTTCCATTCATTCTCGAGAATTTAATTTTATTGTTTAAAAATGGACATTGCTCTTTATTATAAATAAGTAAAAACAAGTTGGCATTAAAAGTTTTCGATGGTAAACGGCATCATTTCTGCAAGCCAACACTAAATTCCTATATTCCGATAATAGAATTAGGGATTTAGTGTAGGATTGTTGTGTTGTTGTTTTTGGTAGTGTGTTTAGCATGATAGATCTGTATATGTCTACTTTCTGTGTAGAGTGTGTTTCTAGTGTGTGTTGTAACTCTGTTCTTGCTGGTATTATTGTGCTGCATTTGTAGAATATGTGTCCTTCTGTTTCTTGTATGTTTCGCCTGCAAAGTTGGCATTTTGCTGCTTGTCCTGTGGGTGTCATGCTGTATATGAGTCTGTATGTGACTTCCCTTGCTTTGGGAGCGATGTGTGGGTTGTGGAGGTTTGAGAAAGTGCTGGTGTAGTCTGTGAGAAAGTATTTTTGACCTCTCTTGATTCTGAGCTGTAATGGAGGTGCTTGCTGTTTAATGAGGTGTTTGTAAATGGTGTTTGGCTTTTGATGTAATAGATTGTCGTGTCCTTGGATGGCTTGAATGCAATTTTTGTAGAATGTGGGTGTGGGACCGAAATGGTGAGGTATTGAGTTGTTGGGTTTTCTGAATTTGAGTAATCTCAGTCCCATGTAATAGTGTGCGAAAATATGATTGTCTGGTTGTTGGATGATGCGGCTTACGTGGCTTATTCTGAGAGTTTTAATTTGTGTGTGTATGTCCTGTAGTGAAATACCTCCTTGTTTTTGTGTTGCATTAGTGTTTTGTGTTGTATGCTGTGTAAAGTGCTTCCAAAAACAAAATGTCTTATGAGTTTTCTTATGTCTGTTATTGTTTGCTGAGGTGGATTAAAAACTGTAGCTATGTATATTAGTTTTGGAATGATGTAAGTGTTTACAATGATTGGTCTACCAAAAATTGTGAATGTTTTGTATTTGTATCTCTGCAGCATGTCTGTTATCTGTGTGACTAGGTTCTGCCATGTTGGTTGTGTGTTCTGTTTGGGTTGCAAGGATATGTAATTCCATACAACTTGATGTTAGGAACAGGTGTTAGAGCAGAGGGAAAGTCCAATTTGTTCTTCCACTTGCCTATGCCCATGATGAATGATTTATGTGTGTTTATCTGTGCCCCGCTACCTTTCCCAAATTCTGTGAAAGTATTGAGGATGTTGTCTATTGATGTAATGTTTGATGGAAAGAAGACAGTATCGTCAGCGTAGGCTAACAATTTCTGCTCTCCTTTCCCTGGTGTAAATGTACCTTTAATGGAACTGTCTTGTCTGATGCTCTCTAAGAGCGGTTCTATGGTCAAAGCGTAAAGTAAAGGAGAGAGAGAACATCCCTTTCGGACTGATCTAGTTAGTCCGAAGGCCTCTGTGAACGAATGGTTCACAAGGACTTTACTTTCAGGTCTGGAATACAGAATGTGTATCCACTGTCTGAAGCTTGTTCCTAAGTTGCAGTTCAGTAGTGTCTTGTGGAGAAAAGAATGAGATACTCTGTCGAAGGCTTTTTCTTGGTCGAGAGATAGAATGGAAGACTGACTGTCTTTGTCATGAGTGTACGTTATGATGTCTCGTATAAAATGTGTGTGCTGGTGGATGTTTCTGCCCTGTACACTGCACTGTTGATCTTTGTGAATGAGTGTTGCCATGAAGGGTTTTAGTTTGTTTGTTAGTGCTTTTGTTAGTATCTTGTAGTCTGTGTTAAGTAGTGAAATGGGTCTGTAGTTTTTAAGAAGTGATTTGTCTGTGTTGTCTTTGCGGAGTAATGTTATGTAAGACATGTTTAGGCTTGGAGGAAGTTATTTCTTTGTGAATGAGTCTGTGTACATTCTGAGAAGAAGAGGGCCTAGGAGAGGAAAGAAATGCTGGAAGAATTCTATTGTGATACCGTCAGGTCCCGGATATTTGTTCTTTTGCATTGATTGTATTGCGTTTGTTATGTCAGCTAATGTGAGTTCTTCGTCTAGTTTTCCCTGTCAGCGTCTGGAAGTTTCCTTGTGTATTGCATGAATTTGTCTTGTATGTTTGCATGTGTGTTGCTTTCCGTGTAGAGGTTCCTGTAGTAGTTTTCAAATGCTTTTGTTATATTTGAAGTGTCAGTCTGTGTGTTGCCGTCTACGTCTATTATTGTTCCTACTTGTCTGTTTCGTTGTATGCTCTGTTCTATTGCCATGTATTGTTTGCTGGGAATTTCCTGTGTGATTGTTTTTAAGCCTGCGCGAAGCAGTGCTCCGTGGAATTTGTGATGTCTGTGCTGTTCCAACTCCTCCTCTAGTGTGATGATGTTGGGTGCATGTCTGTCTATTGTTTTGTTAATTTGATGGCTTCTTCTAGAAGTGTTTCTTGTCTTAATCTGTGTTTGTTTATCCGTAGTGCTAGAATCTGTGATCTTTATCGTATAGTGTTTTTGAGGAGTTCCAATGCTGCTGTATGTCATCTATGTCTTTGTCGTCAGTGCATAGCTGGATAATTTGTTTAATGTGTTCTGTATATGTTTTGTAGTAGGTGTTGTTGAATTTCCAGTGGGGTGACCTCCTGGAATGAGTGTTTGTGTATGCTGTGTTAATTGTTGCAATGACTGCCTTGTGGTCTGTAAACTTGAGTGTTTTTGTGATATGTGTGGCCTGGCTGATGAAATTTGTGGACGGAACATATATCCTGTCTAGCCGTGTAGCCCTGTTGTAGGAGTGGTTTGTGTGCGTGATGTCCATGCCGTGTGGATGTGTGTGTCTATAGGCATCGGTCAAACCGTGGGTGTCAATTATTGTGTGTAAAATGTCCAGTTGGTGATTGTCATCTTTACTTGTTTTCCTTATCTGCTTCCTGACCTCTCCTCCAATGATGTCCATATCTGTCAGGACGCAGTTAAAGTCCCCCCTAAAATAATATTTTGTCCCCTGTATGAGCGTGCCAGTAGACTCTCTAGTCTGTCGTAAAAGATAGGTTGCTGTCCGTAATGTGGTGGTGCGTGTATGCAGACTATGGTGTATGTGTGTTTGTCGTCGTCTTTACTTGAACTATGGCTGTCCTTCCGTCACTGTCTCTGTCTTTCCTAATGATCGTCCACCTGTCTGATGTTTGTAAAATAGCCACTCCTGATCCTGTATGGTTTATGGCTAGGCTGAAGCACGCGTGCCGCAGGCCTAGCCGTGTTGTGATGCGGGATGCGTGGTCGTCTGTGTGTATGTTTGTTTCCTGTAGTAAAATGAAATCTGGCTTGTGTTTGTGTATGAGTGTTGTGATGTGATCTAATTTGGACCTGAGGCCCCTAATGTTTAGTGTTAATATGATGATGGTTGCTGCCATTTACCAATTAATTTATAAAAATACATTCTATTTACATGTATACATGTAGAAGTATTTATAATAAATAAAATAGTAGTGACAAAATACGTGCACACAGACCTGCACTTGCATTCAACCACGTGCTCGCAAATAAGTTTGAAAAAATTTTTACATTCACCCACGTGCTCCCAACAAGTTATTATAAAACAGGTACATTCAACCACGTGCTCACAAATAATTTTGATGTAAATGGTACATTCGCACCCATGCTCACAACTAGTTTTAATTTGACATGTACATTCACCCACGTGTTTCCAACAAGTTAACATAAAACAGGTACATTCACCCACGTGCTCACATAAAGTTCTAATAAAACCCATACTTTCATCCACGTGCTCACAGAAATTTATAATAAAATAAATGCATTCGCCCCCGTGCTCACAGAAAATGATAATGAAATAAATACATTCGTCCCCATGCTCGCCAAACTTTATAATAATGTAAAATGACACACTTACGTGTTTTTCTGGTTTTGGAAAATTTAAATTAGCACACACACTACACATAATGAATTTTTTAAAAAAAGTTATTGTTTGTTCTTTTTTGAATTGGTTTTCTTTCGTGGCGTCGGCATCTCCTGCATAGAATCGTCTTCCGTGTCCGTATTGATGACTAGGCGCCCCATTGTGGGGATTTCAGTCTGTGTTAGCTCTTCTTCGCTCTCGAGCTCTGATGATGATGTTGGATTTCTCTTATGCTGGCTGTTGTGCCGGCGCTTTTTGCCGGCCTGGACAGTGACGAAACCGTCACTGTTTGGTGTTTCGCTTCTTTTGGTGCTGTCGGCTTTGGTATTGTTTTCTACAGTCTTTTTGACTGTCTGGTCGACAGCGTTTGATTCCTCTGATGGGAGGTCTTGTTTGTTGTCTCCGTCAACAACTATTTGCTCGGCAATAACTATTTGCCTCTCCCTTTCCTCTCGGAGTCGCCTTTCATGTCTTTGCTTTCTCAGTGGACATTGGCTGTCCCAGTGAGCATCACTGGTACAGTGCGTACACTGAGTACGGCGCCTGGAAGTGTCACCCACGTGGTGACAATTCTCCCACTTCGGGATCTCACCTTCATATAGTGAGGAATTGTGACACCTTCTACTGGGTTATATCTGAAGATCCAGTCGCACGTGATTCCGATTCTTCTGGCCTCAGCCTCTTTGTCCCCTGTCATTTTGGCGACAAGTTTTTGGAAAAGATCTTGGTCGATGGTTGGGGGTAACCAATGGATCACCCCCTTCTGTTTTTCTTTTTCCACGTGCTCGATCTCGATTGATAGTTTAGGTGTAGCCAGCTCTATTTTCTTTCCTTCCAGTCGTTTATAATGAGTAATGTGTGCCGCCGAACTTAGAGTGAAGTACCACTTGAAGGGGCTGTCCAAGCGGTACAAGGCTGTGATGCTGTTCTGTCCGATTCCAAAAGGACCGGACAGAACTCCCAATAACAAGTTAAAGTTCACTTTAGAAATGTCCTGACCTGTAATGTTAATAACTAGAGTTCCACTTCTGTGAATGAGGTATAGGCACCTCCATGTTACCGTGACCTATATGTCACCACAAAAACACTACCGAAACACAATCCAACGGAAAAAAACACTTTGAAAAGCACAAAATGGCGGGTTTGAAAATATTCACTAGAATTTCATAAACCCTGAACACTCCGAGAAATTGGCTTTGAACGTTTTGGATTGGTAAACGGCAGCATTCAGCAAGCCCACACTAAATTTCTATATTCCAATAACAGAATTAGGGATTTTGTGTAAGATTGTTGCATTGTTTTTGGCAGTGTGTTAAGTATGATAGATCTGTATAGTGTGTGTTTCTATTGTGTGTTGTAACTCTGTTCTTGCTGGTATGATTGCGCTGCATTTTTAGAATATGTGTTCTTCAGTTTCTTGTATGTTTCGTCTGCAAAGTTGACATTTGGCTGCCTGTCCTGTGGGTGACATGCTTGATTCTGAGCTGTACTGGAGGTGCTTGCTTTTTAATGAGGTGTTTGTAAATGGCGTTTGTCTTTTGATGTAATAAGTTGTCGTGTCCTTGGATGGCTTGAATGCAAGTTTTGTAGAATGTGGGGCTGAAGTGATGAGGGGCGCGTTCTCGTGTATTTTTCAGGCAGGAAATGCAGGGAACAGAAGGATAACCATTCATAACATTTGTGTAAATGGAAGGGCTGCTGTCCCCAGGATCCCCACCTCACTAGGTCTGATGCTCTAGGCTAGAGCTGCCTAGCTAGTGGAAACTAGCCCAGATTCAACAGCACACAGCCGTGCGCGATTGCAATCTCGGCACTAAGGACATCAGGTGTTACCTTGGTCCGACCACGCATCTTCCACCCCTCTGATGTTGCGTTCTAACAATGACATAATGGGAGGTACCAGCACAGTACCCAAAGACTACTATGCCATGTAGCCGACATGACACAGTCTGTGCTGCTAGAGCAGGCAACACAGGAGCTGAACCTAGGATGACACGAGCAGTCACGTCTTAATCATTGGCAACAATCAGACAGTTCCTTCTCAAAATATACACTAGTATTTCTGAGAAAGCGGCCACTAGAACGTCATAAAACTAATAAATAGTATATAAAGCACTTGCTAGCGTAATATTATAAGAGTACCTAAGTTTGCATATCACTTTAAAAAAACATTTTCTTAAAAGTACGTATGTTTAAATATTTAAAAAAATCTATATACAATGTATCAAAAAATGCACTAGGATTAAACATTATCAATCAAAGTTTATGCGCCTTTATTTTACGATGCAAATGGGAAATATTATTTTATATTAATTTTTTAAAGAATTATTTTCCTTGTTTATTAAGGGAAGTCACTACAAAAATTTAATTTTTCGTAAAGTACAAGTTATTGTTCGTAGGGGTAATTCCTTTAACTTTTAGACAGTTCATAACATTCAGTAATATATTAATCATTAGTCATGTTTAGCAATGCATATAGATTTAAATTAATGCGATAAATAAATGTACTTCGAAGTTTTGTGCAAATAATATGAAATTAATTTGTTTTTAGATGGTAGTAATGAAAAATTATCCAGTATGCGTAATATTCAATTAGAACTCCATGATTTTACTCACAATCGCATCCGGTGTAAACAATATATTCACCATTAGACGTGTTTAGCAATGCAAATAGATTTAATAAATTCAATAAATATATGTGCTTCTATGTTTTGTGCAAACTATATGAAATTAATTTTTTTAAATGATAGCAATTAAAAATAATCCAGTATGCATACAATTCAACAATAAATCCACGATTGTTATGTTAATGGTACCTATGTAAAAAATATATTTTATTTTTATCTTATCCTCACAAAATGCTGAGTGGATAGTCAAAATCAAATAATATTTTCATGAACATGGAGACCATATTATTTCAGGTTCTCTAACAGAATTACTTAGAATATCTTCAAATAGTGATAAAAAATGCATTTTATAAATAATATTTCCACTGCTACTTCAATTTTTTATTTTGAAAATGAATTAATATTCATTCATTATTATTCATTGTCTATTTGTCATGACGGACGAAGAGATAGAGGGAGTCCAAAAGAAAAAATACCAGACAGCTTAAGATAATGGCTTGGCTGAAGGTCAACAACAGAAATGATAACTGTTGAGATCAAAAGTTGTGGAGAAGAATGATCACCTACACCAGCAGGCCTGATACTTCATGATGATGATTTCTCATGATTCTAACTTCAAAAAGAATTAAGTAAGTTTGCCACAGGTAAAAATTATATATATATTAATAAGATTACAATGTCATTCTAATATTACAAATAGTAATAAGAATTACCTTAATTGTTATATTAAAATTAAATAAATTAAATGAAATCAGTAATATTAATAGCTCTCTCACACACACTATTTACACTCACATTTTTTTGCAGTCACAAATAATACAGTTCTGGATAAAAAATGGATTAAAAGCTGTATCTTATAGACATTCTTATTAAGTTATAGTTAGGGTATAAATAAAGGAGAAACTTTTCTTCAAAAATTAAGATAATTATTTTAGTACAAGACAATAAAACAAACTGCTCTCTTTGTTGAATAAAAACAGACAGTATGTAAATTTAATTATTAATTCTAAACTCTGTTATTTTTTTTTTTTTACAGTTTCTCACAATCAGATTTATTTGAGAATCACACAGTGGATTGATTAAGGACTATGGTTGAATTTGAAAGAGAAAAAAATATATATAATTATGCCAATGTGAAGAGAAAAAAAGAGCTCTACAGATAATTTATCAAAATTGTTCAGTAGGTATTTTTTTAGTCTTTTGTAAAAAAAAAAAAAGTATTCTGAAATTGTCAAAAAATGAAACACCGGCTTTGTTGAAGAGCGGCATAGTACTTTTAAAAATCTCTCTTCTGTAATGATTTCACTCATCATTAATGCTCCTTTAATTTCTAGAAATCATATAAGGGAATTCAAAATTGGTTGATGAGATGTAAAAGCTACCATGATTTCTCACAACTTTATGCTATATTTCACTCTAAAGAGTGTCAGATTAGAGATTCTATTAATTTTGTTATTTTACACATTAATTTATTACAAATATTAGTAATATACATGTGTGTATGTCTCTCTGTCTGTCTCTCTGTCTCTGAAAGCATTTCACAACAAACCTTGTGTAATGTTGCTATTGCTGTCTTGCAGGTTTGCCCACTTCTTGGCCAGGGACGATCCGTTTAGCCTTAGACCACGTCTTTCATGTTATATTAGACCATGATTGCAATCCAAAATTAAAAGTGTAAGTCACTTTTGCTTCATAAATTGAACATAACAACAATGTTGTCTTGTGGGATTTCCAGCTGTTTGTTGCCAGTACATACTCTAATTATTCTTTGATCTTTGCCTTCAATGTTTATGCCGTCTCAAATTTTTATTATTTCTTGCGCTTTAATTTATCAAATGCTCTGGTATAATCTATGAAACATATATATATATATAGATCTTTTTAGATAGTTTTTAAAAGTATTATTTTCTTTGGTTTGATTTGCATTCACATGGAGCATAAAATAAATAAATATTCAGTTAATAAATAATATTCTATACAATAAAAAATATTCAGTAAATATTACATATTTTTTCTGTTGTTGTGTTATTGGCGTGTCAAGCTGGGGCTCACTGTTGAGACCAGGTGTGGTTGCCGCAGAGAGAAATCACAAATAAAAATCCCAACTTGTACAGTCGGATTTGAACTAACAACCTCTCTGTGTCAAGACTGCCATAACTTGAGATTGAAAACTTCCTCTTCAAGCAAATTCCACAGAGGATTGTGAATTGCTTTAGGCTCAAAACTTTCCACTTTGAGAATTCCAATCACAGCTTATAGCTTCTAATATGTATTCAGTGCTTCCACCATTTTGATAACTAATACAAGGAAGCATGTGACACTAGACTGTGGAAACTTTTTTTTGGAAGAGAAAAAAAAATAAAAATTCTTCCTTTAAACTGGAACCAATATATTTTATAAAAATTTTGCAATGAAGATACATAATTTCACAGCTTATCAGTTTAAAATTGTTACTTTAGAGAGCTAAGTATACATTTTATTTGACATTTTAATTTATGTCATTCATTAAATGCTGTCTCCACATCCAAAGTTAGCTACCATGGAGCACCTTTCTTGTCTGTCTCTTGCTTTGATGGTGTAGGGATCGAACCCTACCTCTTGTCCTTTGTAGTCCAGTTCACTAACCACTGAGCTATCATGGCTCCCCATTTCATAGGTAAGGCTATGAATATTGATTTTAATAGGCCATCTGGTATATTTCACCTGTTATAAATTTGCATTCACATGGGGCATAAAATAAATAAATATTCAATTAATAAATAATATTCAATACAATAAATAAATATTCAGTAAATATTCAGTTTAACTGTTTAATTCTTTGTAATTTTAATTATTCTCTTTATGTCATGTCATTAAACAATTAAAAATTTCTTCCTTCGACAAGCTTACAAGAACTGAGACTGAGTGATTGCAAAAGTGTAGGTGATCTAGGCATGCAAGAGTGGCCAAATTACATAAGACTCTACGTTACCTCATTGTGGCAAAATGTAAAAAGGTAATGGAGGATTTTACATTCTAATGTCTCTTTATTTTTAAAAGTTTGGGAAAAGTATGTTAGTACTCATATATTTCCATGACTGTCTTACTTCTAATGCCCTGCAGTGCCATCAGATGGCACACAGGGTTTTTGGTGTACTTTGTCATATGTCCTTATTCTGGCCGAGCTTCTCAATCTTTGCCAAAATTCTACCTTACTCAACTTTGAAGAAAAGTATAAACCCAAGGTAGTATAGCAATTATTGAAAAGACACTGCCTTTAAGAAACCACTAGTCCTGAAATTGATGTGAGTAAGTATCATCTTGTACCAGCTCACCAACCACCTGCATTTACAAGTTTAACAGCCAAAAATTTGTAATAGAAAATATTGGTCTACGTGTAATGTGTATCATGCTATTTTTATCACCGCAAACATTTGTACTCAGATTTTTAAATTTAAAATGATGTATTACATTAACTCTTTTCATACGTTTCGCCGCACTGTGCGGCAATGCGATTCCACAATGTACATTTCGCCGCACAGTGCGCCACGCTCAATTTGATTAGTGTGAATGCCATCAAACCATATTCTTTTTACATGTCTTATATCATCTGGATATTGGTGAAATCTTATATCTTGTTCAATTATCTAAACATTCATATATAATATGTTAGATAAATATAATTATATAGATTAATTCTTAAAACCATGAACAATTTTGTCTCTGAAATCTCTTCTGTTGCGTCAATAAAAAGCTTCCGTGCGGAAAGAGTTAACCAAAAAAGTACAGTATAGACATTTTTTTTTTCTGCGTTCGCAGCTTTCACCCAAGGCGAAGTCCCTATAGCCTAGGAACTGAATTTTGCATGTTGATTCATTTTACCCTGGCAAACATGTGCGCAGGGACCCTCGCCACCCAGGCAGATAACTCCATCTTCAGAGGTACTCATATTTTTCTGTTGTTGTGTTATTGACGTGTCAAGCTGGACTCACTGTTGAGACCAGGGGTGGTTGCCACAGAGAGAAATCACAAATAAAAATCCCAACTTGTACAGTCGAATTTGAACTAACAACCTCTCTGTGTCAAGACTGCCATAACTTGAGATTGAAAACTTCCTCTTCAAGCTAATTCCACAGAGCATTGTGAATTGCTTTAGGCTCAAAACTTTTCACTATATTATATTTCACCTGTTATAGATTTGCATTCACATGGGCATAAAATAAATAAATATTCAGTTAATAAATAATGTTATATACAATAAATAAATATTCAGTAAATATTCAAATATTCAGTTTAACTGTTTCAAACTTGTCTTCTTTGTACTTTGTGGCTGCCATGGAGCATCTTTCTATTCTGTCTCTTGCTTTGATGATGAAGATTATCATAGGCTGATGTGAACATCTTTTTATGTTACTTGTCCATATTAGTCTTGGTCTACCTCTCCTCTTTTACCTTGCATTTTCCCTTCCAAGATTACTTTTAGTAGACCATTGTGTCTTTTAACATGCCGCAAAAATCTCATTTGTCTTGTTTGAATTGTGTTAGTAGTTCTCTTTTAATTTTTAGTTGTTTTAAGACTTCTTCGTTTGTTTGTCAATCCAAATCATTGGACAGTTATCACCACTATTGTCCAACAAGGAAATAATGCTATAGGGCAAAATGAGCACTGTACAATACAATCTTCATCCCAACGTTGTGTTACCAATGCCAGACCTGGACCTTAGATGCAAGAACAATAAGTAAAATAACCTCTACTAAGATGAAATGTGTCAGACGAATGACAGGAAACAGTCTGAGAGATAAGATCACAAATTAAGAACTAAGGAGAAAGCTAGGAATAGCCCCTGCCATAGAATATATAAAGAAACAACAGATACAATTTTTTGCCCGTATGACAAAGCAGAAAAATCAAAACACAACACAATGAGCCTTCAACAAATGTGAGAATACCAGACCCAATGGTTGACCACGAAAAAGATGGATGGATGGAATATTAGAAGCACTAGGAAACATTACAGAAGCCGAGGCAAACAGAAGAGCAAAAGACCACAAATTATATCTCCTCTCAATGCTTAAAGGCAAATGAGGAAGGAAAGTAGAAGAAGAATTGTTTGTTTTCTTTTCTTTCCTTTCAATTCTTCCTATTCTTCACATAAATCCACATCTGAAAAGCTTAAATTTTCTGTTCTGTTTTCTTGTCTAATGTCCATCTTTCAGCACCATAATGAATGTTGAGAAGCTATAACATTTTGCTATTCTTAGTTTTAGTCCTGCTTTATTGGTTTTGATGTTAGTATATTTTTTATGACATTAAAATTACTTTCTGCCATTTTCTATTTTTTTCTCTCCAGTTTTCCATTTTCCGTCACTGGTTATAGTGTGTTCAAAGTAGTTGTAGCTTTGAACTGTCTTCAAGTATATTTCTTGAAATTTGATATCCACTTGTAGGTTTTGAGTACTTTCTTTGTTTATGATCATAGTTTTAGTCTTTTTGATATTCATATCTAATCCATATTTTTTGCTTATCATGTTTATTTCATTTAGTATTTGATGTAGATCTTCAGGATTTTCTGCTAGTAATACAGTATCATCAGCATATCTTATGTTACTTACTATCATTCCATTATTGTTTATGCCTGGCATCTTTGTGATGTTTTTAAAGATTTTCTCATTGATTAGTTTAAACAAGCTTGGTGATAGAATTTGTGTCTCTGTTAAAATATTGACATATTTATATATGGCCTGCTTCAAAAATGTATTTACACATCTACCATTTTATGTGACAAGGTAGTTCAGCATTGCTTGATTTTGGTCACGACTTTTATAAAAGTCCTGTTGGTCATAAAAAAATATGATCACTAACATCATTATTCCTCCATATATTAAAAGGAATGATGCTTAATTTGTACATGTTTACTAGTGTTATGTTTATGTACAATGTTTCAACATTTAAAGAAAAATATGATAGTTGTTGACAGATATTTATATGGACTATTTACAAACATTTACATATATAATTGCTCACAAAGGCCTGTTTATAAACTTGTTACAAATTTGTTTCATGTTTACCAAGGTGTCAGACCAAGATGTCATTCACATTACTAAGATCTACAACAAGCAATGCTACTTCAACGCTTAGGGCTGTGAGGCTATCTCAGACATTGGCTTAGATTTTCTGGCACAAAACTGCTCAAGACTTTGCTCGTTGGACATAAGCAAATGTGACATAACAGACAACAGACTGTATGCCTTATCTATGCGCTGTCCAAATCTATATAAACTTTAGATGAAGTCATGTGATGCAACAACAGACAAAGGAATAGTGATGATTGCTTATAGGTACTCTTCATTTCAGCAGTTGCATGTCCAGAATTGTTGTCTATCCCCTGATATATGCTATGGTTAGAAAGTACTGCAAGAGAGCCATCACAGAACACAAAAATCCAACAGTTTTATAAGGCAGTTTTTATATTAATTTTGTTCTTTTGAGTTGTGTCCAACTTTTGTAATAGATGAGGATGTTCTAAAAGAGTAACGAGTGTATTCTAAAATTCTAAAGGGATATTCTGAAAGACTAACAGGGATATTCTGAAAGAGTAATGGGATATTCTGAAAGAGTAATGGGGATATTCTAAGAGTAATGGGGATATTCTAAAAGAGTAATGTGGATGTTCTAAAAAAATATCAAGTGTATTCAAAAAGAGTAATGGGGAAATTCTAAAAGAGTAATTAAGATGATTGGATGTTCTAATAGAGAAATTAGCATGTTCTAAAAGAGTAATTTGGATGTTCTAAAAGAGTCCAAATAAAAAATGAAAGCTAATTTCCAACATCAGGAGACATTAATCCCTTGGGGTCATGTCAGGAGAAGGGAACAACTGTGATCGTTTGTGACAACTGGGATATTTTTTGACAGCTGAGATATTTTGTGATAGCTGGGTTGTTTTGTGACATCTGCGATATTTTGTGACAGCTGGGATATTTGTGACAGCTGGGATGTTTTGTGACAGCTGGGATGTTTTATGACAGCTGGGATGTTTTGTTGCAGCTATGTTATAGCTGAGATATTTTGTGACAGCCGGGATATTTGTGACAGCCGGGATATTTTGTGACAGCTGGGATATTTTGTTACAACTTTAATATTTTGTAACAGCTGGCATATTTTGTGAGAATTATATTTTTTGAGAGCTGGCATATTTTGTGACAGCTGAGATATTTGTTACTGCTGGGCTATTTTGTGACAAATGACATATTTTGTGACAGCTGTGATACTTTGTTACTGCTGGGATATTTATGTGACATCTGGGATATTTAGTGACTGCTGGAAGATTTTGTTACAGTTGGGATATTTTGAGTGAACTGATATATATTTTTACTGCTAGAATATTTTTTATTACAGCTGGGATATTGTGGTACAGCTGACATATTTTATGAAAAATTGTATATTTTGTGACATCTGGGATATTTTGTAACAGCTGGAATATTTTGTTATGACTGGGATACAATTGTTGTAGTTGGGATATTTTATGACAATTGATATATTTTGTGACAGCTGATATATTTTGTGACAGCTGAAATATTTTGTTACTGCTGGGGTTTTTTGTTATCTGGGATATTTTGTGACAGCTGGGATATTTTGTTACAGTTGGTATATTTTGTGGCAGCTGGATATTTTATGAAAACTGAATTACTTTATGACAGCTGTGATAATTTTTTATAACTGAGATATTTTGTGACTGCTGCATGATTTTGTGATAAATAGGATATTTTGTGACAGCTGTATATTTTGTTACTGCTGGGATATTTTGTGACATCTGGGATATTTTGTGACATCTGGAATATTTTATGATAGCTGAGATATTTTGTGACAGCTGAAATATTTTGTGACAGCTGTGATATTTTGCGACAAATATTTTCTGTGACAGCAGGGATATTTTGTGTGAACTGAGATATATTTTGACTGCTGGGATATATTTTATTACATCAGGGATATTTTGGTACAGCTGGTTTATTTTGTGACATTCAGGATATTTTGTTACTGCTGGGATATTTTGTTACTGCTGTGACATTTTGTGACAACTGAAATATTTTGTGACAGCTGGAATAAGTTTTTACCACTGTGATACTTTGCATGTGGGATATTGTCCGACACCTAAAATATTGTTACATCTTTGATATTTTTGACAACTGATATATTTTATGACAATTCAGATATTTTATGTCAGCTTGGATATTTTGTGACAGCTGGGATATTTTGTTACTGCTGGGATATTTATGTAACGTGTGGGATATTTTGTGATAACTAAGGTATTTTGTGACAGCTGGAAGACTTTGTGATAGCTGGGATATTTTGTGACAAATTCTATATTTTGTGACTGCTGGGATATTTTGTGTGGGGGAAAAAAAGAAAAAAAGTAAAGTATCCCCATCACACCAAGTGGCATATAGGTAATATGGTGTTAGTGACCATAAATTTTACACACTTTCGGCACATGATTTTTGGGGTAATGGGGTCAGTATTATGACCGTGCCACTTAACTTTCCCAGAAAAAAAATCTGGTACCCATTTAAGGCTGGGTGAACCCGGAAGGCTTCGATTGGGATCGAACCCTACCTGTTGTCCTTTGTAGTCCAGTTCACTAACCACTGAGCTGTCGTAGCTCCCCAGCAAGCATGGTACTTGGCATTAATAATGACGACAACTTTGCAGTAATAATCAACAACACAAAAATGTTGTGGCCACAAACTATATCTTTCCTCATTGGTTAAATCAAACGAGAGAGGAAAGAACAACTACCATGCAACTCTGTGCCTCAGCTCTGTTCTGCTCTGTTTCTCTTCACCTGTATTTTACAGTTTTGATGGTAAAGAGTGTTCTTGACACGGGTCTGCAGTTTGCTTCATTTATAATTAGTACATTTCTTCTGCCTCTTCTTTCCTACCTTATTTACTTTTCACATCTAGGTGAGAAATAGTTTACAAAGTTTTGCTCTTTGATTTCCTCTTCTGCTTTCACATTTCTGTTTAGTATTCTGTCTATCCAACATATTTGAGAGGTATCCTCTTGGTTTTTGTTTTTGTTTTATAGCATTTGTTAATAACTGTATCGATTGTGTTTGATTGTTCCTGTCTTGATTCATGGCCTATTGAATTCATTGTTTAATTATATATTCTTCTTTGGAGGTGTTCCCAAACCTAGTTCTTAGTTCTTTACTTCTGATTTTGTCTGTCAAGCTGGCTCCCATGATTTATCTGACACATTTCTCTTCTGTGGCATTTAACTTATTATTCTTATTCTACCTTTCAGCTCCCTGTGGAGCATAGGTCTTCAACAAAACACTTTCCAAGACGTTCTGCTTCTCACCATTCTTTTAAGATCATTTCAAGTCTTCCCCAACATCTTCATCTCAGCTTCTATCTGTCTTCTCCAAGAATTCCTTGGTCTTTCTCTGTCTTTTTCCCTGGGGATTCCAAAAAAGGGCCTGTTGTGTAATATTCTCAGCTGGCTTCCACAGTGTGTGTCCTATCCAACACCATCATCTTCGCTGTATCTCTTTATACATAGGTATTTGACTGGTACATTTTCATAATTCTATGTTAGTGATTTTGTCCTGCCATTTCCATTCTTTTATTCTGCGTAAGCATCCATTAATGAAAGTTTGTATCTTCATGATTGAAATCTTTGTGTTCTCCATGTTTCACAGTCTTATATTAAGACTAACTTAACATTGGAGTTTAACATTTTTATTTTAGTGTTTAACCTAATTTCTTTGGACTTCCATATGTTTCCCAGTGGAAGAAATGCTCCTCTTGCTTTTGATATCCTTATTTTGGTATCATTTTCTGTTCCTCCCTCTTTGTCTATATTACTGCCAAGATATATGTAAGATTGTATGTTTAGTAGTGGTATTTCTCCTAATTTTATTTGGTTATTGTCAACTGCATTAATTCTCATAATTTTGTTCTTATCTCTATTTCATTCCTATCTGTTGTGATCTCTTATCAAGTATGCTCATTTTATCTTGCACCTGTCGATGGTTGTGTGACAGGAGAGCTATGTCATCAGCAAAGTCAAATTCATCAAGTAGTTTAGTCAGTGACCACTGGATTCCATTTCTGTTGTTTTGAGTTATTTTTATAATCCAATCTATGGCCAGTAGAAAGAGAAGTGGAGATAGAAGGCATCCCTACCTTACTCCTGTTTTTATTTCAAATGCTTTTGTAAGCTGTCCTTCATGCACTACACTACATTTAATTTCTTCATGCATTGTTGTTATCAGATTAATAAATTTTGTGGGGATTCCGTATTGACTCAGCAACTTCCAAAGCATTCCTCTGTCTAAACTATCAAATGCCTTTTCGTAATCTATGAATCCAATATAAAGTGGGGATTTTAGTTCTAAACTTTGTTCAACTATTATACTTAGAGTAGTTATTTGATCAGCACATGATCTGTTCTTCCTAAAACCTGCTTGTTCATCTCTCAAATGTTTCTCTATGGCCTCTTTAAGTCTCTCCAGAATGATTCTGCTTAATATTTTTTCCTGGCACTGATAGTAGCATAATTCCCCTATAATTTCTGCACTCATGTAAACTTCCTTTCTGTGGTTGTTTGATCATATAACCTTCTTTCAAGTCTTTGGGTATTTCTTCCCTCTCCCAAATTTTATCTAATAGATTATGTAACATCTTGGTAGAGGTGTTAATATCTGCTTTGATGGCTTCCGAAGGTATTTCACCTGGTCCTGTGGCTTTACCATTTTTTAATAGCTTGATGGCTTTCATTATTTCTTCCTTGCTGTATATTTGATTTTGTTCAATTCATTTTTCATGCCTTGACATGGGCAATCAATGAGGCCCACAATTCTTGTTCATGAATTTTATTGTTGAATAGCTTCCTTCATGCTATTATGATGTCAGATTATATATGATTTTATTTATTTGTCATCCTATGCAATTTTTTGCAAAGAATTTTGTAAAAGGTTATCAAAACTTTTAGACATATTTAATTTTGAAAGTAACAACATCCGTGTATTTGTATCAAGTGCAAATATATAATTTAACAAAAGCAATTATTTGTTACTGACATCTGACAACCAGTTAGCACTCTTGTTAGATGTGATGTTCTGTATTGTTACTAATGCTCCAAGAAATAAAGAATCTGTTTCATTAATTTGTATTAACTATTGTTAATTTATTTCTTTTACACAAGAGCATATATACAGGTACAAAGTAGGCATACTTGTTAAAGATGAAGTCGGCTCTTTTTACATAAAGAGCCCAGGGTTTGAGATTGGGTTCATCAGTTATCTCAGCTGAATAAAATAGATATATGACCTGTAGTGAGGGAAGTAATGGCATAAAGAAGATATACAATGTGACCAAGAGAGCGATGCCCTTTACTCCACTCCTCAATGTTGGTAATACTTGTGTTCACGTGATGACTAAAAGAGCATGCCTCTTCTACATCCACCCCTAAAAGGAAGTTAAGTGAGTGTAGTTGTGTTGTGATGTGGTTTACAGTAAAATTCTGATATTTCCACGTTTGGCCCAACATTAAAGCGCCTCATTTTTCAGTACTGGATTGTCTTCCCTAACCATTTGTCCAGATTAGACTAGTTACTGGGTAAAGGCATCAAGATGCATAGAAATTTGAAGCTGCTGTAAAGCTGATTATAATAATGAAAATTAAAAAAAAAAGAAAAAGTGGTATGGTAATAGCTTTTCGTAGGTGAGAAACGAACCAAAAGTGGTATGGTAATAGCTTTGTGTAGGCGAGAAACAAACCAAAAGTGGTATGGTAATAGCTTTACGTAGGTGAGAAACAAACCAAAAGTGGTATGGTAATAGCTTTATGTAGGTGAGAAACAAGCCAAAAGTGGTATGGTAATAGCTTTGTGTAGGTGAGAAACAAACCAAAAGTGGTATGGTAATAGCTTTACGTAGGTGAGAAACAAACCAAAAGTGGTATGGTAATAGCTTTGTGTAGGTGAGAAACAAACCAAAAGTGGTATGGTAATAGCTTTACGTAGGTGAGAAACAAACCAAAAGTGGTATGGTAATAGCTTTACGTAGGTGAGAAACAAAACAAAAGTGGTATGGTAATAGCTTTACGTAGGTGAGAAACAAAACAAAAGTGGTATGGTAATAGCTTTACGTAGGTGAGAAACAAAACAAAATTAGAACATTTCAGCCAAGAAGGCCATCAGCTGGAACACTAAAGCTTTTAGTAAAGGCTGGCATAACCTTACACAAAAATACATTTTCTTAAAATAAAAGATTACTTACTGACTTATGCACATGCACCACCAAGAATTGTGAGGAGCTGCAATATTTTTGTCCTGAGTCTAAGTGTATTGTATTTGACAGTTATTAACCTTTACTGCTGCTGGGTTTTCTGCGACATTGTCTATCTGTATGAATTTTGGTCTTCCTTGAGCCTTGAAACAAGTCTATCAACTCTTGCATGTACACAGCAAGTTACTGGTTTAGTGGTTTAATGCATATAATCCAAAATTTGATTGTGTCTCTATGCATTAAGTACTGGTTGTGATTTCAAAAGTTCACCTGAATTTCACCATTTCTTATTCTGTATTTTACAGTAGCCAGTATGGTTGTGCCATTTCACATGTTGTGATCTTTCTCTCTAATATGCCTACCTTAAATGTAGGACTATGTTGGACATAGTTGAATTAATTGAGTACTTGCAACTAAGTGGTCCAGGTTTATGAAATTCTAGTGAATATTTTCAAACCCGCCATTTTGTGCTTTTCAAAGTGTTTTTTCCATTGGATTGTGTTTCGGTAGTGTTTTTGTGGTGACATATAGGTCACGGTAAGATGGAGGTGCCTATGATCGACCTGGATGGTGACTTTGAGGGAAACCTCATTCACAGAAGTGGAACTCTAGTTATTAACATTACAGGTCAGGACATTTCTAAAGTGAACTTTAACTTGTTATTGGGAGTTCTGTCCGGTCCTTTTGGAATCGGACAGAACAGCATCACAGCCTTGTACCGCTTAGACAGCCCCTTCAAGTGGTACTTCACTCTAAGTTCGAATCAGATTGAAGTGTATATGGATGGGGCGGAATATCAAATACTGCACCTCAGGACAGGAAATACAGACTTCCATCTACTTAACTACTACTGTCCGAGTGACCGCCCACTAGCACTAGACACAATTACATTAAAAAAAGAATAATTGTATGTGGAGACTTTAACAGCCACTCACAGAGCTGGGGCTATGAACATATGGACAAGAGAGGTGAAGAGCTTGAAAATTGGCAGGATGACAATGGGCTTATACTATTAAACCAGGCAACAGATCCACCAACATTCTACTCCAGATCATGGCATACCACATCTACACCAGACCTTGCTTTCCATTCACCAGACCTGGATTGGAATATCACACGAATTGTTGGGAAACAACTTGGAGGCAGCGACCACCGACCAGTCTTTTTAGTGGTACAAAATAAGGCCATCAGGGAGAGCAGCACTCTCTCCAGATGGAATTACAAAAAGGCAGACTGGAAAATGTATCAACACTACACCAGTGTACTGACTAAAGATATAAATACAGATAGAGACATCAACAAAATAGTTGATGAATTCAGTAGACTAATAATACAAGCTGCCGGTGAAACAATACCTAGAGGGGCACGGAAACACTACAAACCATACTGGAGTAGTGAGCTAGAGCAACTGCACAATGACATGGAAACATCTCGAAAGCAAGCAGAAAATAACCCTTGCCAAGAACACCACAACAACTACCAGCATGCTAAAGCCAAATTTCAACGGGCTAAACTACAAGCCAGACGGAGAAGCTGGAAAGAGAAAACAGAGTCCTTGAATCTTGAACGAGACACAAGAAAAGTGTGGAAGCTTGTAAAACAGCTGAATGATGAGGGTACAGAAAGGAACACCAAAATTACACTGAAGAAGGATGGAAACATTCTAACAGGTAAGCATGCAGCAACTCACTTTGCAGACTCCTTTGCAAATGACAATAATATTGAAATTAGCCTAGAAAAACGACAAGAGACCCGTTTAAAACAACAAAATGCAAGACAAGAAGAGACCACACATGAAGTAATGGAAACACCCATTACACAAAGAGAGCTAGAGCTGGCAATATCCAAATTAAAAATGAAAAAGTCACCAGGCAATGATGGAGTGTCCAATGAAATGATTAAGAACTTGGGAACTGCAGCTAAAGCAAAACTACTGCAGATCTACAACATTTGCTGGATCACAGGTAGAGTGCCACAGGCATGGAGAGAAGCAATTATGATACCATTACTAAAGCCAGGAAAAGATGGTTCAATGACATCCAGCTATAGACCAATCAGCCTTACAAGCTGTTTGTGTAAAACAATGGAACGTATAATCAATCTCAGACTGCAGTGGTACCTGGAAAGTGAAAAATCTCCTTGTCCCACAACAAGCAGGCTTTAGACAGTGTTACTCTACCGAAGATCAAGCAAACTATCTTTCCCAGGAAATTGAAGATGCGTTTCAAGAAAAGAAACTGGTACTAGCAGCATGGATAGACCTAAAGAAAGCATTTGATAAGGTATGGAAGGAAGGGCTTTTGAAGAAACTGAGAAATTATGGAGTAAATGGCAGGATGTACAAATGGGTCAAAGCATACCTGCATAACAGGAGAGCCAGAGTGCAACTGGATGGTCTTAAGAGTAAGAAGGTCTTATTGCGCCAGGGCGTTCCACAAGGAGGGGTACTATCTCCAACACTTTTTCTGATCTACATCAATGACCTAGTTACTGAACTACCACATGGCATCAAAGTGGCAATGTATACAGATGACTTGGTAATGTGGTGCACAGAGGAGTATGCAACAGTGGCCTCCAAATTGCTACAAAGAGCTATGAATGCACTGAATTCATGGACAAATAGATGGTGTATCAGCATCAATACAGACAAATGCAGTACTACACTTTTCACACTCTCCCAAAACAAAAAGCAGGAGCCATCTATATAAACAATGAGCCTGTGAAAGAAGACATACAAGCTACATATCTCGAAGTCACATTTGATAACAAACTATCTTGGAAACAGCAGATAAATAAGGCAACCCAAAAAGCAAGGAGGAAATTGGCTATTCTAAGAAAGTTGTGTGGAACCACATGGGGTGCGAGTGGGAAAATACTCAGTAAAGTTTACCAACAGAGTATACGCCCACATTTAGAATATGGATCATCCGAATGGTGCTCAGCATCAAACACCACATTGCAAGAACTGGATAAAGTACAAAACCAGGCACTTAGGGTCATCACAGGAGCAATGAAATCAACACCAATATTGGAGATGGAGAAATTGTGGAGGATACCAGCACTGAGAGAACGGAGAGACACAAAGGTGCTGATACAGGCAGAAAAATTTGTATGCATGCCGAGACATCCAATAAAAGACAGATTCCAAAATCTTGCATTGGGACGACTTAATAGAAGCAGCTTTATCCACCAAGCCAAGCGTATTAGTAGACAAACACCAGACATGCCAAGAGTTGTTAAACCCCTTCTGCCCATACCAGAACAGACTCCCTGGACAGATGAATCAGGATTATCAGTTCAAATACGGACAGAAGTGAAAGGAATAGTTGACAAAGAGGAACAAAATAGTCTACAGCGAAAAACAATAACTCTCAGTTTCCTGGATGAAGAATACCCACAAGACCTATGGATCTGTGTGTACACAGATGGATCAGCACAGAATGCAGTAAAGAATGGGGGAGCAGGTGCATATATAGAGTACCCAAATAACACTAGGGATATGAATAAAATAGCAACAGGGAAATATTGTCACAATTATGATGCAGAAATACAAGCAATAAAGTTGGCAATAGAAAAACTGCTGAACAGTAATCTTAGCCCACAGCCTGTAGTGTTTTTGACAGATGCAAGATCAGTACTCCAGGCACTACAATCCAGAAAATTACCACATCTGCAGACCTTATTGACTGAACTCTGCAAGCACTACAGGGTTGCCCTGCAGTTGATCCCGTCTCACTGTGGAATACCAGGAAATGAGAAAGCAGATCAGTTGGCAAAGGAAGGTTCAACAGGCACACAACTAGATACACCAGTTACATACCATCATAAGAAACAGATAATCAAATCAATCAGAGGACAACAAGCCCCAAATCAGGATGCCTTTCATAATATGAATAGATATGAACAAGTTATCATTATACGCCTAAGAACAGGACACAATCGACTCCATAGTCACATGTATACAAAATTCAAGATCGGCACATCAACTACTTGTACATGTGGACAGGCACCCCAGACTGCTGAACACATACTTCAAGACTGCACTGAATATAGTAGACTGAGGAAAATCCATTGGCCCATAGATACAACACTACAGACAAAACTATATGGGCCACTGCAAGAAGTACGAAAGACAGTAAAATTTATACAGGAAACGACATTGCAGATATAGACAATACTTCAGGCGAACGAAAGATAGATAGATCCAGCTATACACTGACGACAAAGACATAGATGACATACAGCAGCATTGGGAACTCCTCAAAAACACTATACGAGAAAGATCACAGATTCTAGCACTACGGATAAACAAACACAGATTAAGACAAGAAACACTTCTAGAAGAAGCCATCAAATTAACAAAACAAATAGACAGACATGCACCCAACATCATCACACTAGAGGAGGAGTTGGAACAGCACAGACATCACAAATTCCACGGAGCACTGCTTCGCACAGGCTTAAAAACAATCACACAGGAAATTCCCACCAAACAATACATGGCAATAGAACAGAGCATACAATGAAACAGACAAATAGGGACAATAATAGACGTAGACGGCAACACACAGACTGACACTTCAAATATAACAAAAGCATTTGAAGACTACTACAGGAACCTCTATACGGAAAGTAACACACATCCAAACATACAAGACAAATTCATGCAATACACAAGGAAACTTCCAGACGCTGACAGGGAAAAACTAGACGAACTCACATTAGCTGACATAACAAACGCAATACAATCAATGCAAAAGAACAAATCTCCGGGACCTGACGGTCTCACAATAGAATTCTTCCAACATTTCTTTCCTCTCCTAGGCCCTCTTCTTCTCAAAATGTACACACACTCATTCACAAAGAAACAACTTCCTCCAAACTTAAACATGTCTTACATAACATTACTCCGCAAAGACAACACAGACAAATCACTTCTTAAAAACTACAGACCCATTTCACTACTTAACACAGACTACAAGATACTAACAAAAGCACTAACAAACAAACTAAAACCCTTCATGGCAACACTCATTCACAAAGATCAACAGTGCAGTGTACAGGGCAGAAACATCCACCAGCACACACATTTTATACGAGACATCATAACGTACACTCATGACAAAGACAGTCAGTCTTCCATTCTATCTCTCGACCAAGAAAAAGCCTTCGACAGAGTATCTCATTCCTTTCTCCACAAGACACTACTGAACTGCAACTTAGGAACAAGCTTCAGACAGTGGATACACATTCTGTATTCTAGACTTGAAAGTAAAGTCCTTGTGAACCATTCGTTCACAGAGGCCTTCGGACTAACTAGATCAGTCCGACAGGGATGTTCTCTCTCTCCTTTACTTTACGCTTTGACCATAGAACCGCTCCTAGAGAGCATCAGACAAGACAGTTCCATTAAAGGTACATTCATACCAGGGAAAGGAGAGCAGAAATTGTTAGCCTACGCTGACGATACTGTCTTCTTTCCATCAAACATCACATCAATAGACAACATCCTCAATACTTTCACAGAATTTGGTAAAGGTAGTGGGCACAAATAAACACACATAAATCATTCATCATGGGCATAGGCAGGTGGAAGAACAAAGTGGACTTTCCCTCTGCTCTAACACCTGTTCCTAACATCAAGTTGTATGGAATTACATATCATTGCAACCCAAACAGAACACACAAACCAACATGGCAGAACCTAGTCACACAGATAACAGACATGCTGCAGAGATACAAATACAAAACATTCACAATTTTTGGTAGACCAATCATTGTAAACACTTACATCATCCCAAAACTAATATACATAGCTACAGTTTTTAATCCACCTCAGCAAACAATAACTGACATAAGAAAACTATAAGACATTTTGTTTTTGGAAGCACTTTACATAGCATACAACACAAAACACTAATACAACACAAAAAACAAGGAGGTATTTCACTACAGGACATACACACAAAAATTAAAACTCTCAGAATAAGCCACGTAAGCCGCATCATCCAACAACCAGACAATCATATTTTCGCACACTATTACATGGGACTGAGATTACTTAAATTCAGAAAACACAACAACTCAATACCTCACCATTTCGGTCCCACACCCACATTCTACAAAAATTGCATTCAAGCCATCCAAAGACACGACAATCTATTACATCAAAAGACAATTGGGCAGTTTTTTAATTTTATTTTTATAAATCTTTATTTCGTTTTTAAAACAATACATTCCATTTTACAACAATAAATTTCATGTATGTGATTTGATGATGATGAGTGATGGTACATATATTTTCCATGTAAAAAGTTTAGCAATCTATTGCACAACACAACCAAAGGTTCAAAAGAGATTAGGAGCTCCAGAGGCGACAATAGACTTAATCACCCGGACCTTCGTCGGCGCTTAAAAGGTGGAACTTTCTTTATGTCTGTCGCCACTAAAGGTAGCTAAGCGAGGCGACAATAGCCTCGAGCCTGTGTTTTGGCAGGTGTGACGTCTCTTCGGCGTCTTAACTGATATCTTGTCTATCGATTGCCGCCAGTGAAAGCTTAAAACGAGGCAACAATAGCCTCGAGCACTCTGACGTCTGTGTTTGGGGATGTCGTCGGCGGCTGTATTGCTTTGATGATGCCACCAAGTGGGGCAAACAAGGGAGATAAAAGGCTTGACAAGTGTGCCTTTCCATTTGAATAGTGGGAAATCATTCATTCGCATTCTTCCATTCATTCTCGAAAATTTAAATTTTATTGTTTAAAAATGGACATTGCTCTTTTATTATAAATAAGTAAAAACAAGTTGGCATTAAAAGTTTTCGATTGGTAAACGGCAGCATTTCTGCAAGCCCACACTAAATTCCTATATTCCGATAATAGAATTAGGGATTTAGTGTAGGATTGTTGTGTTGTTGTTTTTGGCAGTGTGTTTAGCATGATAGATCTGTATATGTCTACTTTCTGTGTAGAGTGTGTTTCTAGTGTGTGTTGTAACTCTGTTCTTGCTGGTATGATTGTGCTGCATTTGTAGAATATGTGTTCTTCTGTTTCTTGTATGTTTCGCCTGCAAAGTTGGCATTTTGCTGCTTGTCCTGTGGGTGTCATGCTGTATATCAGTCTGTATGTGACTTCCCTTGCTTTGGGAGCGATGTGTGGGTTGTGGAGGTTTGAGAAAGTGCTGGTGTAGTCTGTGAGAAAGTATTTTTGACCTCTCTTGATTCTGAGCTGTAATGGAGGTGCTTGCTGTTTAATGGGGTGTTTGTAAATAGTGTTTGTCTTTTGATGTAATAGATTGTCGTGTCCTTGGATGGCTTGAATGCAATTTTTGTAGAATGTGGGTGTGGGACCGAAATGGTGAGGTATTGAGTTGTTGTGTTTTCTGAATTTAAGTAATCTCAGTCCCATGTAATAGTGTGCGAAAATATGATTGTCTGGTTGTTGGATGATGCGGCTTACGTGGCTTATTCTGAGAGTTTTAATTTTTGTGTGTATGTCCTGTAGTGAAATACCTCCTTGTTTTTTGTGTTGTATTAGTGTTTTGTGTTGTATGCTATGTAAAGTGCTTCCAAAAACAAAATGTCTTATGAGTTTTCTTATGTCAGTTATTGTTTGCTGAGGTGGATTAAAAACTGTAGCTATGTATATTAGTTTTGGGATGATGTAAGTGTTTACAATGATTGGTCTACCAAAAATTGTGAATGTTTTGTATTTGTATCTCTGCAGCATGTCTGTTATCTGTGTGACTAGGTTCTGCCATGTTGGTTTGTGTGTTCTGTTTGGGTTGCAATGATATGTAATTCCATACAACTTGATGTTAGGAACAGGTGTTAGAGCAGAGGGAAAGTCCACTTTGTTCTTCCACCTGCCTATGCCCATGATGAATGATTTATGTGTGTTTATTTGTGCCCACTACCTTTACCAAATTCTGTGAAAGTATTGAGGATGTTGTCTATTGATGTGATGTTTGATGGAAAGAAGACAGTATCGTCAGCGTAGGCTAACAATTTCTGCTCTCCTTTCCCTGGTGTGAATGTACCTTTAATGGAACTGTCTTGTCTGATGCTCTCTAGGAGCGGTTCTATGGTCAAAGCGTAAAGTAAAGGAGAGAGAGAACATCCCTGTCGGACTGATCTAGTTAGTCCGAAGGCCTCTGTGAACGAATGGTTCACAAGGACTTTACTTTCAAGTCTAGAATACAGAATGTGTATCCACTGTCTGAAGCTTGTTCCTAAGTTGCAGTTCAGTAGTGTCTTGTGGAGAAAGGAATGAGATACTCTGTCGAAGGCTTTTTCTTGGTCGAGAGATAGAATGGAAGACTGACTGTCTTTGTCATGAGTGTACGTTATGATGTCTCGTATAAAATGTGTGTGCTGGTGGATGTTTCTGCCCTGTACACTGCACTGTTGATCTTTGTGAATGAGTGTTGCCATGAAGGGTTTGAGTTTGTTTGTTAGTGCTTTTGTTAGTATCTTGTAGTCTGTGTTAAGTAGTGAAATGGGTCTGTAGTTTTTAAGAAGTGATTTGTCTGTGTTGTCTTTGCGGAGTAATGTTATGTAAGACATGTTTAAGTTTGGAGGAAGTTGTTTCTTTGTGAATGAGTGTGTGTACATTTTGAGAAGAAGAGGGCCTAGGAGAGGAAAGAAATGTTGGAAGAATTCTATTGTGAGACCGTCAGGTCCCGGAGATTTGTTCTTTTGCATTGATTGTATTGCGTTTGTTATGTCAGCTAATGTGAGTTCGTCTAGTTTTTCCCTGTCAGCGTCTGGAAGTTTCCTTGTGTATTGCATGAATTTGTCTTGTATGTTTGGATGTGTGTTACTTTCCGTATAGAGGTTCCTGTAGTAGTCTTCAAATGCTTTTGTTATATTTGAAGTGTCAGTCTGTGTGTTGCCGTCTACGTCTATTATTGTCCCTATTTGTCTGTTTCATTGTATGCTCTGTTCTATTGCCATGTATTGTTTGGTGGGAATTTCCTGTGTGATTGTTTTTAAGCCTGTGCGAAGCAGTGCTCCGTGGAATTTGTGATGTCTGTGCTGTTCCAACTCCTCCTCTAGTGTGATGATGTTGGGTGCATGTCTGTCTATTTGTTTTGTTAATTTGATGGCTTCTTCTAGAAGTGTTTCTTGTCTTAATCTGTGTTTGTTTATCCGTAGTGCTAGAATCTGTGATCTTTCTCGTATAGTGTTTTTGAGGAGTTCCCAATGCTGCTGTATGTCATCTATGTCTTTGTCGTCAGTGTATAGCTGGATCTATCTATCTTTCGTTCGCCTGAAGTATTGTCTATATCTGCAATGTCGTTTCCTGTATAAATTTTACTGTCTTTCGTACTTCTTGCAGTGGCCCATATAGTTTTGTCTGTAGTGTTGTATCTATGGGCCAATGGATTTTCCTCAGTCTACTATATTCAGTGCAGTCTTGAAGTATGTGTTCAGCAGTCTGGGGTGCCTGTCCACATGTACAAGTAGTTGATGTGCCGATCTTGAATTTTGTATACATGTGACTATGGAGTCGATTGTGTCCTGTTCTTAGGCGTATAATGATAACTTGTTCATATCTATTCATATTATGAAAGGCATCCTGATTTGGGGCTTGTTGTCCTCTGATTGATTTGATTATCTGTTTCTTATGATGGTATGTAACTGGTGTATCTAGTTGTGTGCCTGTTGAACCTTCCTTTGCCAACTGATCTGCTTTCTCATTTCCTGGTATTCCACAGTGAGACGGGATCAACTGCAGGGCAACCCTGTAGTGCTTGCAGAGTTCAGTCAATAAGGTCTGCAGATGTGGTAATTTTCTGGATTGTAGTGCCTGGAGTACTGATCTTGCATCTGTCAAAAACACTACAGGCTGTGGGCTAAGATTACTGTTCAGCAGTTTTTCTATTGCCAACTTTATTGCTTGTATTTCTGCATCATAATTGTGACAATATTTTCCTGTTGCTATTTTATTCATATCCCTAGTGTTATTTGGGTACTCTATATATGCACCTGCTCCCCCATTCTTTACTGCATTCTGTGCTGATCCATCTGTGTACACACAGATCCATAGGTCTTGTGGGTATTCTTCATCCAGGAAACTGAGAGTTATTGTTTTTCGCTGTAGACTATTTTGTTCCTCTTTGTCAACTATTCCTTTCACTTCTGTTCGTATTTGAACTGATAATCCTGATTCATCTGTCCAGGGAGTCTGTTCTGGTATGGGCAGAAGGGGTTTAACAACTCTTGGCATGTCTGGTGTTTGTCTACTAATACGCTTGGCTTGGTGGATAAAGCTGCTTCTATTAAGTCGTCCCAATGCAAGATTTTGGAATCTGTCTTTTATTGGACGTCTCGGCATGCATACAAATTTTTCTGCCTGTATCAGCACCTTTGTGTCTCTCCGTTCTCTCAGTGCTGGTATCCTCCACAATTTCTCCATCTCCAATATTGGTGTTGATTTCATTGCTCCTGTGATGACCCTAAGTGCCTGGTTTTGTACTTTATCCAGTTCTTGCAATGTGGTGTTTGATGCTGAGCACCATTCGGATGATCCATATTCTAAATGTGGGCGTATACTCTGTTGGTAAACTTTACTGAGTATTTTCCCACTCGCACCCCATGTGGTTCCACACAACTTTCTTAGAATAGCCAATTTCCTCCTTGCTTTTTGGGTTGCCTTATTTATCTGCTGTTTCCAAGATAGTTTGTTATCAAATGTAACTTCGAGATATGTAGCTTGTATGTCTTCTTTCACAGGCTCATTGTTTATATAGATGGCTCCTGCTTTTTGTTTTGGGGAGAGTGTGAAAAGTGTAGTACTGCATTTGTCTGTATTGATGCTGATACACCATCTATTTGTCCATGAATTCAGTGCATTCATAGCTCTTTGTAGCAATTTGGAGGCCACTGTTGCATACTCCTCTGTGCACCACATTACCAAGTCATCTGTATACATTGCCACTTTGATGCCATGTGGTAGTTCAGTAACTAGGTCATTGATGTAGATCAGAAAAAGTGTTGGAGATAGTACCCCTCCTTGTGGAACGCCCTGGCGCAATAAGACCTTCTTACTCTTAAGACCATCCAGTTGCACTCTGGCTCTCCTGTTATGCAGGTATGCTTTGACCCATTTGTACATCCTGCCATTTACTCCATAATTTCTCAGTTTCTTCAAAAGCCCTTCCTTCCATACCTTGGATGCCTTCTATTACAGCACTATCAGTGTCTCAGAGGAATCGAGTGGTAGTTATTCTGATAACGAAACTAGTACTTTAGGGACACATCACACAAAATAAGTCCAGGTGTGTAAATAAAAATAATAAACTTGACTTGTAAATATTATTGTTTTGACGTCACATAAATTTATAATATTTTTCATTCTGGGATCATTTACAAAAAAGTACATAATTTTGTTATTTGTGGACATAAATTAATCAAATAAACTGTACTTTGGAGGAATTTGGATTATGTTCTGTAATATTTCAAGCCAAATGGATAGCGACACATATAAACATGGAAAAGGGTAAGTGAATTACAATATTTTCAATTAAAAATTATCTATCTTGAATATTTTATATTTTAAACAAATATTTTATTCCTTTAAATAATCACATATCATAAATATACTGCTATTTTCATTTTCTGTATCCATTTCCCTTTCCGATGATGTATAACACATGCCACATTTATCTAAATTATTGTGTGAAGTAGTCAAATGAAAAAGGTATATGGTAAAATTTCTGGAAACAGGAAAATTAACCTGGTCCAAATCTGAAAATTCCTGTTTCCTGTTCTGGTCCTGAAAGAGTTAATGCCATCCATTATGTGTAAATGGCACAAGCCTTTGACAACCATGAATCCATATACCTCTTTTGTAGACGCGAAATTGTGCACTAAAGGGTCAGGAGATGAAATTGAAGACGGAATTGCTGTGCATCACAATGTAGTGCAGCACAGTGCGCAGAGAGTGAAAAGTGATGTGAAAATACGATGACATAGTTGGAAGGGCAGTTAGAAATTTGGCAAGAAGAGGGTGAGTTGAGAGTGGAGACAGCTGGGCCAGAGATGAACAGAGGAAGGGGCAGTTGATCAGTGATCATCTTGAACGAGTTTTGCATGGACGACTGGTGCTGCCAGAGATCCTTCACTGTTGATATGATCATGATTCATGGGATTGTTTCAATGAGTTCACAGACGGTTTGTGATTTGTCGTTTGACTTGATAAATTGTTCATCTTGAACGAGTTTTGCATGGACGATTGGTACTGCCAGAGATCCTTCACTGTTGATATAAACATTATTTATATGATTGTTCATTGAATTCATAGACGAGTGGTTGTTTGTCGTTGACTTGATAAACTGTTGACATTTGAAAGATTAAAGATTCACTCACTTACTCATGTCAAGATTTGGTCACTAATTCCATATTGAAGATTCAATAAACATTAAGAGATGTGATGGTATTTGCATACCCTCCCTGCCAAGATTGAAAGTGTGTGCCCTGTGAGTCATGAAATGTGATCGGGGCCTTATCATTAAGACAGGAGGAGAGATTAAACCTTTTGATCAGCTGCTGAGCTATCACCTCGAGACCTGATGGTTTAAACAACACACTAGATGATGAATATATAATATAGAAGCATTGACGATTGTGTAAAAATCATGTGCATCATATATAAAGGTTACAATCATAATAAAGAGGTTACACTTTTAGATGAAAGAGATGGGAGTAAAGATGGGTACATCCAAAAACGAGAGTGGTTGCACAAAAGCATGTATCAACCAACACAGAGATGGAGTCATCAGTCGATGCAGAACATACTGAGGAGGGGATCGGAGCTCTTATTGGCAGGTTCAGAGTGCAATGATGTCAAGCCACAAATAAATCAATAACTCAATGAGCCCTGTGTGATTTCTGACAGCACTGGAAAGATGATAATAATTTGGTTTATCCAAAAATGTTAATAGATCATTCAGAGTAATAAAATAATATTGACAAACAGAAAACAAGTACAAGCAATAGTTTAGTGCCACATCAGTTCAGAACTTCTTCTAATAATTTCTTTCAAAACTAAAAAGTCAACTTACTTCAACATTTGATTCCTCTTTTATATTCCAAATTGGTATGAAGCTTTTTGTTTCCATATTTCTGACTGTCAGAGAGTAACAAGTTATATTTATTTAGTAACATCAAATGCAGTAAATAATTCTATGCTAATAAATAATGAACATAATGTTGGTTTGCCTATAACTATAAGTTGTGGATTTTCATTTAAAATTATTTATTACATTCAAAGAGTGGTCTAGTTTGACTTTTTAAAATATAAATATAAAATAAATAAATATAGCTTGCTCTCTGAGTGTTTATTAAAATATCACTCAACGGAGTCAACGATCCCCATAACAATTTTAATTAGCAACAAAATCGCATTGACATTTTCTACTCTTAAAAAAAAAAATCTTTCAGACACAATTCTGAATAGTAAAGTCAAATTAAACTTAAATAGTTTGTGTAATGAAAGTGATTGTATGGGAGTATTATTATATTTCCGTAGTGAAATCTAACTTAACTTGAGTGAAGGCTAGACTTTAATAAAAATTACACATTGACAACTTCATGGAGTATTATTATAAATTAAAATCTTCTTCTTCTTTCCTTTCTCAACTGCCTTTCAGCGTCGAGGGGAGATATAATTTGTGGTCTTTTGCTCTTCTGTTCGCCTCTGCTGCTGTTATGTTTCCTAGTGCTTCTAATATTCCATCGACCCATCTTTTTTGTGGTCGACCCTTGGGTCTGGTGTTCTCACAACATTTGTTGAAGGCTCGTTGTGTTGTGTTTTGTACTTTCTGCCTTGTCACGTGGCCAAACCATTTTATCTGTTGTTTCCTTATATATTCTATGGCGGGGGCTATTCCTAGCTTTTTTTCTCAGTTCTTCATTTCTGATCTTATCTCTCAGGCTGTTTCCTGTCATTTGTCTAACAAATTTCATCTCTGTAGAGGTTATTTTTCTTATTGTTCTTGCATCTAGGGTCCAGGTCTGGCATTGGTAGCACAACGTTGGGATAAAGATTGTGTTGTATAGTCACTATAGTGATCGTTTTGTCTCCAGAGTTATTTCCTTGTTGGACAATAGTCACATAGTGGTGATAACGATAACTGTCCGATGTTTTTTTTTTTTTTTTGCAACATTCAATGACAAATTAAATAAATAAAGATATATTATAATGAATATATAATTATTTACCACATTAAAAAACATGCACATTATGTTATTTTAAAATCAAATAAATGTATTATGTACAATCAACAATGATTGATTTGATGACGATGGTATAATCATTGATGACATTAACCAATGACACTTGTAACTTGCCAATGACAGTGACGGTGACACTGTCATCACTGTGCAACTTTCACTGAGATCTCAGTGAGATATCATACAGCCACTGACACTGCTAAATAAAGTCTAATGCCAGCTAATTATTAATACAGATTAATAGACCGATATGGATGCTATCGATCACAAACATTTCAAACAACGGCAAGATCACTTAACGTCATGTTAGGTTACATTTTACTTGTTAAAATAGGTCAAGTGGTCAAGTAGCGGTTGTAGTTCGTTCCGTTCAGTATTGATCGTGTTACGCGCCTAAGTTAACTAAGTAAGTTAAGTAAGTAGTAAGTTAACTTACAGCAACAGATAGTAGTCAACGCGCTAGCTTTTATTAGTTGCTAGTCGTTTTAGTTCCTTTCAGGTCGAAGATGTCACTTGGTGAAAAGTAATATCTCTTCATGTGTGGCAATTCACTCTCAAATTTAGCAGACCTGTTTTACTTTTTATAAATGTCTCTTCTAGTCTCTATTACTTTTGTGGATCACCGGATATCACGTCACAGTTTTGTTACGGGGTCGCCAGATAAATCTCGGAAATCTCTCTCTCTGTCTGCGATCAGGACTCAATCAGAGTAAGGATTCCAGACTCTCACATGAAGTCAGCTGTCAGGCTAAGTGTGTTGATCGCCCCCACAGACAGAACATCACAAGTAGAGTTCGTCAGATCCACTCTGATTGAACACCCGTTAAAACGTTGCACTGTGTTCTGCGCCAGTGGCCCAGTGCATCCGATTTCAGCCAGCATTTTATTCGGGTTTGCTTTCCCTAGCCTTTGATTGTCCCCAATCTTCCTGCAAGGCAGCAGATTGTCTTTTCTGTAGGGGGATTCTGCCCTTAGATGGTCGGCCCTCCCAGGTTTACGAGCACCATCTGCCCGAGTCACTAGAGGTGACTAACACAGACATGCACACACAAAGATGTGAGATGTGACTAACACAGACACACACGCACAAAGATGTGAGATGTGACTAACACAGACATGCACACACAAAGATGTGAGATGTGACTAACACAGACGTGCACACACAAAGATATGAGATGTTACTAACACAGACATGCACACAGCGATACGAGGCATGACTAACACTGACACACATCAAGATATATGACACATGACTAGCATAAACATGCATATAAAGATATAAGATATAACTTTCATAGACATGCACACACAAAGATATGAGATGGGACTAACATAGCCATTCACACACAAGGATATGAGATGTGACAAACACAGACATGCACACACAAAGATATGAGATATGACTAACATAAACATGCACACAAAGATATGAGATATCACTAACCCAGACATGCACACACAAAGATATGACATATGACTAACACTGGTACACACAATGATATGAGATATGACTAAACACAGACACACATAAAGATATGAGACATTATTAACACGGACACACCAAGATATGAGATATGACTAACATGACACACGCCAAGATATGAGCCATGGCCAGCACACACAAGCTAAGATATGAGCCATCGCTAGGACAGAAACACAACAAGATATGAGCCATGGCTTCATGAAAAAAACACCAAGAAATGAACCATGTCTAGCACAGAAACATATTAAAGTGTCCATATGCTTGGGCTTGTTGTAGTCGGCAGACTCTTCTGAACGTGGGAATCACAGGTTTCGTTAAACAGTTGTCCGGAGGTTTGAGAGTGCAGTCTGACCCATAGAACGTTCTCTTGCATGTACAGATTCCAGATTGACTGTTCACAGGTGTCGTTGAAACAGTTGTCCGGACATTTAAGAGTACATATGATGTCACAGCCATCAGAACACATCTGTTCGCATTGTAGCCCAAAATTACCATCGGGACAAGTGTCATTACAGGTATAGCCAAGATGTTTACATTGTAGGCATTTTCCGGATTTTTCCTCAAATAAAGGACAGACACTGAGACAAGACCCGGAACAGTCGTGTCCATAGATCCCATGTGAACAGTTGCCGTGACAAGTACCTATGATGACATTGCAGCATTTACTACACCCACTACACACTGCACAAAACGACCAAGAATGCTCGTCCAGACAATAGGTGTCTGTAAATGTTTGCACCTCTCATACCGTCAGTGCACTGTCGGACTGCGAAATGGTCGGTGAGAACTCAATCTTAATGTGCGCCATTGGCGTTTGTGTTTTGACTACAATAGCGTTCACAGATAAATTAGGGTATGATATATCATTATATTGGAACACTACTCCGCACTGTCAGAGAAAGCCTTTAGAGTGGCATTCTTTACCCGAATCATAGTGCTCAAAGATAGATTCGAATGGTGTGAGTCTTCTGGGGCGTTGCAAAGTTCAGATACCGGAAAACAGAATTGTGTGTGTGTGCAGTCATTGTCATAGAGATTGGTCTTTGTTTTGCTATTAACTGCGGCCTCTGGTCCACATCCGTCTCCTGTATATAAAGCATCAAATGTGTCGGTCTGGTTTTTGATCTGTTTGAGAGCCTCTTTCCTACCCCCCGCCAATGTAGTTGGAGCAGATATTTGCAACTATCGCCTCTTCAATCCGTAACTTGTTGATCAGACCAGCCCCAGAGCAGAAGACATCAATCTCGTGCGGACTAACTACAAACCTTGATACATTGTTGCATGAGGCAGAACCATTCAGTTTTACCATGAAACTGTCCGGATATGTGTAAAAGTCATTCACATAAATCCTAAACCAGGAGCACAGCAAAGATTGATTGAGAGTTGTCTCAACTGATGTAGAATCTGTGTCCGTATTACATGAGGTGTCGTTGTAATCAAACAGGAAAGTAGGTTAAGATTTTTGGGCATATTTGTAAATAAAATCCAAGTACTGACACTGGGGTCCGAAATATTCGTGCTGACAACTGTAATTGTTTGGGCTGTCCCTGTAGTTTTGTCACAAACTAAGTCATTATAGCAGTGACATTGTAATGTACAATTCGTCCCAAACCAACCGGCTGCACAAGTTAGGTCATTAGCCTTTAGCTTCCAACGTTGCTAAGGAAGCCAGCGAATAAAGACTTGATCTACAGCGATGGTTAACGAACTGTGTACACACATGTATTATCAAAACCGTGATTACATAAAAAAAAAATCCACCAACTCGCTGTGGTAACAGATAGCATGAAATTCTCTAATAGAATAAGATAAACCGTTGAAGACAAGGAAAGTCAACATTTTTTACATGGCTTGGACGCAGGAAGCGTCCATTTTGGTGCGTCCCATGACGTCATAACCAATCTCGGAAATGTCTCTCGTCTTGCAATAAAAAAAAATGTATTGTTAAAATCTCAGAGATGCCAGGCCTAAACATTAATGGAACTATAATCAATAACCTAGGATATGCTGATGATACTCTACTACTAGCAAAAAATCCTAAAGATCTACAACAATTAATTAATGTAATACACATGGCAAACAAAAATTATGGACTAGATATGAATATCTGAAAGACTAAAACTATGATCATAAACAAAGAAAATTCTCAAGACCTACAAATAATTATATCAAAGTTGAAGGAATACATCTGGAGACAGTTCAGAGCTACAACTACCTTGGACATACTATAACCAATGATGGAAAATGTAAAACTTAAACAAACAAAAGAATAAATATGGCAAATAATAATTTTAATGCCATGAAATGTATACTAACAACAAAACAAATAACATCAGAGTTGAAACTAAGAATGACTGACTCCCATAGTTTCCTCCGCTATGACTCCTCTCACCCGACATCCTGCAAGAACTCTCTTCCCTATTCTCAGCTTCTCAGACTTTGTCGCCATTGCCAAGACGATGAAGGTTTCCTTCACAATGCCCACCTTATTCTTGACTTCTTCCGCCGACGTCTCTATCCTGAAACAGCTCTCCTCCCTGCCTTGCGTCGAGTTCTCCACACTTCACGTCAGTCTGCTCTTACCCCCTCTACTCATCCCCCCTTGGACAGAGTAGAGCTCGCCTTCACCTATCATCCTCACCACTACGCTGTGATTAGGACTATTCACCGCTACCTCCCTATTCTTCGATCTGACCCTACTACTCGCTCTCACCTATCACCCTCACCACTACGCTGTGATTAGGACTATTCACCGCTACCTCCCTATTCTTCGATCTGACCCTACTACTCGCTCTCACCTATCACCCTCACCACTACGCTGTGATTAAGACTATTCACCGCTACCTCCCTATTCTTTCATCTGACCCTACTACTCGCTCTCACCTATCACCCTCACCACTACGCTGTGATTAGGACTATTCACCGCTACCTCCCTATTCTTCGATCTGACCCTACTACTCGCTCTCACCTATCACCCTCACCACTACGCCGTGATTAGGACTATTCACCGCTACCTCCCTATTCTTCGATCTGACCCTACTACTCGCTCTCACCTATCACCCTCACCACTACGCTGTGATTAGGACTATTCACCGCTACCTCCCTATTCTTCGATCTGACCCTACTACTCGCTCTCACCTATCACCCTCACCACTACGCTGTGATTAAGACTATTCACCGCTACCTCCCTATTCTTTCATCTGACCCTACTACTCGCTCTCACCTATCACCCTCACCACTACGCTGTGATTAGGACTATTCACCGCTACCTCCCTATTCTTCGATCTGACCCTACTACTCGCTCTCACCTATCACCCTCACCACTACGCTGTGATTAGGACTATTCACCGCTACCTCCCTATTCTTCGATCTGACCCTACTACTCGCTCTCACCTATCACCCTCACCACTACGCTGTGATTAGGACTATCCACCGCTACCTCCCTATTCTTCGATCTGACCCTACTACTCGTCTGCTCTTCCCCGACCTGCGCCATTAGTGGCCTTTAGACGTGGCCGGAACCTCCGAGACTTCATGTCAGGGGCCGTCTTCCTGCCGCCCTCTTTAGCCATCGTGGTACTATCCGCTGCAACCGCAGAGTATGTAAAACTTGTGACCACGTTTTCCAGACCGACACTGTCCTCTTCCCTAATGGTCCTTTCGAGATCAGAGAGGGATTCACTTGCACATCGCGGAACATCATTTATGCCATCATTTGTAAGCGATGCAATTTGACCTACATCGGCCAATCTGGTAGACGCATCTGAGATTGGTTCCGTGAACACTTGAATGACATCACCCGAGAAGCGGACACTCCTGTAGCAGCCCACTTTAACTCGAGGGGCCATCGAGGAAGACTGATGTCTTGGTTACTGGCCTAGTATCATGCTCCTCTGATCACCACAGTCGGCTCACTCTGGAGCACCGTCTGATCGCTCGTTGGGGTTGTTTCAGCCCTCGTAGCCTCAATGTATCACTGTCCCTTTGAGGACCCTCCCTCCTCCGACTCCATCCTCCCACCTATGGACTTCTCTTCCTATTTCACTTTTTGGGTCTTCTACTCCTCGTCCATCCCTGTTCTCCATATCCGCTTTGAGTAACCCATATCTTGCCTTCTTCAGCCCCCCCCCCTTTTTTTTTTCTCATCTGGCTACCTTCATGTCCTTCGCCTCTTTTTCACTGTATTACCTCTCCACTTGGACTGTACCATCTCTCTGCCCACCTCTATTGTTCCTCGTCCTTCCCACCACCTCTCTGCTGATCTACTCCTAACTCTATTTCCTCTCTATTCACTACTCCTCTATATCTACTATTCCAGTATCCCCCTTATCCTGATGCCCACTTTCATTCCTCTCCTAGGACCCTCATCATCCCCCTTTGTTCTATTATTTCCCTACTTCTTTACCTCCTTTGGTTCATACCTCTTGCGCACCATTCCCCTATTACTCCACTTCTTCCAGACTTCCTCTTCTTTTATTCACTTCTGACCTACCGCCTCTCCTCCTATCCACTTCCTACATACCTGCTTCGCATCCCTCCTCTCTATTTCTCCTCCTCCATACTTCCCTACCTCTCGAGTGACTTACTTCCTCCGGACCACCCCTCTATCACTCTACCGCCCTTCTCCCTACCTACTTGACTTATGCCCGTTTCCTTATTCTTCCTCTCATCATCTCTCCCTCCGGTACTCACTACCTGCCATCGTTGACCTACCTTTCTACTCTTCCAGTTCTAGGCCTTCCATTCTGTAGAGCCTATATCTCTCTCGATAATCTCCCAGTTCACTACTTTGTCTTTTCATTCACTCTTTCTTTTAACCTCTCGCGGGATCTCTCACTTGCAGGGTTTGAGTGATTTATGGCATGGTTCGCCCCTCCGGCGTAGTGTCCTTCCACTCGCCTGTCGCAATCACGTGTTACATTCTAAACACATTCTCAACGCTCCTAGTCATTCTGACTTGTTTCAGCACGGAGGACTGACTTGCTGCTAGTAGCTAAGTGCATTTTATGATACATTTTTATTTTTCTCTGTCTCGTTTTCCATTTTATATATCTTGACGCCCATTCTACCTCTCCTCATGTAGTATTCATTTCTCTCTCCTTTCTTATTTCTGCATCATACTTTCCTAGCCCTCCACTTGATCATCTAACGTGTAGTTATAGATAATTGTGCTTCACCGTTTGTTGACGTTGTCCTTGTATTCTGAAGAAGGCCACAGGCCGAAACGTCAGTATTGTTTTGTGTTCCTTCCTTGTAAAGCTGTCATCATACTTTGGAGTGTTTAGCACACCCTACCACTGGCTCTCTGAAACTAAGAATAGCAAATTGTTATTTGGTTATGGAAGGCCCCGATATCACTGCAAACAAATTAAAATCCATAATTGCTCAACCGCCCGTGCCAGTGGTATCATCCGAATTACTAACTCATCTCCCAAACAAAGAAAGTTAGCTGTAGTTCCCCCAACATAGCAGTCTCAGCACACGCCAAAAGACATAAGGCAAAACCGCACAGAAAGTGAACACAGCCAGCTGTTCCCTGTCATTCGATATCAGCATTCATCGTAAATAATTAGAATATCGGAACATGATCAAAACGGATGAAACACACAGCTCACAGTATGCACAGAGCACCTAACTCTGTAGCTCCTGCAAAAAGCGGGACTTGGAATATGAAGAAACTGCAACCAGCAACACTTTTCAGATATAGCCTTCAATGGTTCCTGCTGCCTATCCACCATATTGACCAGAAGTTCACGTCCTCCTGAAAATGATGATCGTCATATTTTTAAAATGTATATCGCTTGATGATGTTAGGAAATCGTGTTTGACTCCAATTCCGAACATATAAAACACAGTTCGTCGTCAGATTATCCCCGTCGTACATCAAATAACAGACCGTAAGATTCGCGTATGGCTGGTCTTGGGATATAAGATGAGCCATTATGATGACGTAGCACACACACACAATGACAGCGCCCAATGATTCATGATTACTCTAGTGAATGCAGTCTACAACGAACGAAACATGGTGCAAATTTCCTAAAGAGATAAAACTTCGGCTGACTTGACGGAGCCCACCACATTAATGCGTTGTAAAATGTAAATAACTTGCGTCAAACAACTCCAACAACGATCATTGAACAGCACTCAGTGTGACGTAAAACGCAGATCAACACTAGACGGTGGAAGGTCGCATTCACAATACTTGATTTGTCAAAACGGAATATTGCCGTGCGAGCAAATTGTTACATCTTCTCAGTATTTCTGTATGGTGCAGAACAATGGACATTAGACAAGAAAACAGAACAGAAACGGGGGCCTCGGTAGCCTAGTTGGGAAAACCACCCGACTGGACTACCGACGTTCGGACAAACCGTGTTCGATTCCCGCTGTGAGCAGTGTGAATTGTACTCGTGTTTGGGAAAAAAAATACCCCCTCGGTCGACCCAGCCGTTGGCAGAAATGGGTACCAGGGTATTACCATGGGAAGGTGAGGAATGTCGCCTCACATCTGAGTTTCGATGCTTGAGGCGACACTATACAGAAATATCCCAACATTTCTGGATAGGCGGCCGAGCACATACAGGTGGAAACTCGCGTGCTAAGACGTCGGTTCAAGTCTCGTACTTTACCTCTACAGAACAGAAAATTGAAGCCTTTGAAATGTGGATTTATAGAAGAATAGGTACAATTAAATGGAAAGAAAAGAAAACAAACGATGATTTAAAACAACTAAAAATAAAAATGTAATTATTAAATACAAATCAGACAAGACAAATTAAATTTTTAGGGTATGTTAAAAGACAACAACCTAATAAAAGTAATATGGGAAGGGAAAATACAAGGAAAAGAGGCAGAGACAGACCAAGACAAACATGGACGAGTAACATCAAGAGATGGACAAGTCAACCTATGACAAACTGCACCATCAAAGCAGAGACAGAATGGAATGGCGCTCCATGGTAGCCAACCTTCGTTGCGCAGACGGCACTCAATGATGATGATGATGATTACTAAAATAAAGCTAATGGCAGCTTACCAGTAGCAACTAAGCTGAGAGCTGTAGCGTTAGCGACCCACAGATGACTGATCGTGTTAGTCCGGATTATCAAAGAAAGGAGCGGATCAAGTTCCTACTCAGAATGTTGACCATAAACCTTACACGTCTAGAATGTTGACCAAAAACCGTACACACCTTTATATTTCCTTCTCTTGTTCACTAATGGATTGATTGTCCTTTTCATCATCCATTCACAGAAGGACATTAAATTGACGTACATGCCCTGTGTTTACGGGCGAACTGTGATATTTGCGCCCTTAATTACCAAAACAAGCGACTTCAGGACGGCATTTTTTTACTACCGTCTTTTCTGTTCAATCCCTACTCGCTTGATTAGACTAGAAAGGTTTGCTCCTAGAAACACCACAAAAAAAAAAAAAGGTGGAGTAGAGTCTGGATGGTTCTGGTTCACCGATCATAATGCAGACCATCAGCAATGAGTCAGACTCTAGCTCTGCTACTGTCTGGCGCCTTGCCACCAAAACCTCATATATAAAACATTTTCCTTGATATTTAATGACCTATTAGATATCCAATATTATTAGCTCGTTTCAAATAATCTGCCCAACTTCAAAACGCTATTTCTCTCTAACCGTTTGTTAAAAACTTTTGAAATTTTCCAAATGTTATTAGAATGCAAAAGACCCTTTAAATGTATATTTAACAAATATCTTGCAGCTGCAGTTTTCTTAAAGCGGCGATATTTCTTTGATGTTTGTCAAAATTGTAAATTGTGAAGCCCTAAAGAATAGAAATGACCGTAGTTGCTGGTCTATGATTAATTTTCACTAGGTAAAGGCGTGGCCGTAATGGGGAAATAACTGGATAAAACAAAACACCAGGAGAATTATCGTTCGAGGACGGACGATAATATCAAGGTATACCTGAAAGTCCAATTTTCATAGTTGTGTGGTCCTGAAAAGGACCGTTTGTTGAACTAATTTAAGGTAATATAGGGGCCAACATTGTGGGAGCTATATACTTTCATTCTGAATCAGACGAGTCTAAAATATTAATAACTGTTTGGGGTTGAACATTCCACAAACCATCATTTTTTCCAATATTCCTCTTCCTGTTTTAAGACGTGGTCTTCACATTTAGCCCAATAATCTTTGTCTATATTTAATAAAGCGAGATTAGCAAGAGTCTTTACATCGCATATTTTGAATGTTGTATTTTCATCTGCCACTTGTCCTTTTAATTGTGCCCAGATTAGTTCTATTGGATTTAAATGAGCATGGTAAGGTGGCAGCCTCAAACTTATATGACCGTGCTCTTGGATAATCTTATCTATTTGAAAAATCTTTGTCCTCTGTTTTTGCTTTACTAGAGATAGTAATTCAGGTTTTAAGCACATGTTATTAAATTGTATGTGCTCCTTTGTGAGCCATATCTTAATAGCATCTTTTGTACTGGATGACGTCGGGACTTTATCTTCAAGTGCAACAATGTTGTGGTACGCTGCATTGTCCATTATTAGGCAAGATGGTCGATCTAGTGATGGGAGAACATAATTTTCAATCCAATGTCTAAATATGTGACCATTCATCTCAGAGTGATAATCCCGATTGTCTATGGATTTTGAAAGAAAAATGAGCTCTGCATTCTGTATTAGTCCATGTTGTCGACTACCTGCATGAGCAATCATCAACCGCTGTCCTTTGCTGCTAGGTATTAAACTCTTAATCTTTCCATCTGATGACTGCCATTCCCTTTGGTTAGTGTGGTGAGCATTGATCCATGTTTCATCCAAGTACACAATATCATAACCTTGCTTGCGCACCTCTTTTACTTCACGTAAGTACTTGCTTCTCATGACTACTATATGTGGCTTCTCACAGATGATGTTTCGTCCATTGGAATACTTTCTGAATGTAAAGCCTGCAACTCTCACATTCCTCCATAATGTAGACTATGATATTTCAATACTGTTGTTCTTTTTCAGCGATACTTTTAATTTTCTTATTGTAACAGTTTCATTCATACCCAACATTTTGCGAATTTCACTTCTAATAAGTTCACTGTCGAAACTATCCAACATTTTTGCTCTTCCTTGTGATTTTGTATATTTTGAACATTGACGGTCACGTGCTTGAATCCAGCGATCAAATGACCATTTAGATAAATAGATAATTACAAAATGTGTCTTGTCCTATTCTCAGGGTTTTCTAAAGAAAGAAATAATCTTCCTCGTTTAGCCTCTTTGCAAAAATAGTCATACATTTTTATTGCGATGTTTTGTAAACTGCAGAATTTCATTTTAAGACTCATGATAAATGTTATTGTTCCACGTCTTCACCTATGAATGAACGGAAATGGAACACACAATGCCTCGTGTTTTCTACAAGTGTCTAATTGTGTCAGAAAGCCCACTTGGAAAGTGTGCAAAAACGTCAATTGTACCGTGTATGGATTTTTAATCGCTATTTTTAACATAAAATACAGTAAACATTAAGTTTTGACTACATCAATGGGTCGTTATAAAATTATATAAATCAAATATGCAACAATAATAACCAAATGTTTTTTTTAATTTAATTAATTCCCTGTTGGGTTCTAATCATTATAACTTTACATGCAAATTTTGAAAAAATTACAAAAAGAGATTAAAAAGATATCGATTTTAAAAGTTGGGCAGATGATTTGAAACGAGCTATAGTGTTTTTTTTTACCTCTCTCTCTCTCTCTCTCTCTCTCTCTAACATTATCTCTTCTAGACTCTACAGTAAAGTGATGAGACGGCATGAGCTAATCTTTCATCCTGTGATCTATAAAAATGTTTAGAAACTTTAAACAGTTAATTATCATTTAAGAAATATAATAATTCTTTGATATTTAAATGTTGCATAATATTTACAGGCATGATCTTTCGAACATATTAAACTGAAATGCAAAAAATGTGTTCTACCGTTGAATTGTTGATGAAAATGTTAATATAAACTTATATGCTTTAGAAATTAAAATGCATCTTCCTTTATTAAAAGGGAAGCAACTCCTGTTATATTGATAGTTAAGAATTGTTTATAAGTCGATATATAGTAATTGTAAATTGTCAAAACTTTTATATATATGCATATTGTTTCCCAGAAAATAATTTTCTCATAAAGTTTGCAAGATCTTTGAACATTTTTATTATGAAATTGCAATTCCTAAAGTATCTAATTAAAAGAAATGTACCTTTCCTTAATTTGTAGTGCAAATATTAATTATTTATACTTTCTCTCAAAGATTAAAAGTTATCTTCCTTTGCTCACAAAAAAGTCAACTCCTGTCATAAATAAGAAAACGTGCCTGTATAAAATCCGGTGCAGTGAACATATTTGTGAAATTACGTGAAATTGTATATAAAATTTGTGTTATTCATCTAGATACTACTGCTGTTGGCTGGCTTGTATAAGATAAAGGAGCTGTTCACGCGATGAAGCTGTGTTTACATCATGTGTTCAAAATATCCAGCACAGGCCTCAAGATATTCTGAGACTTGTCTCTTACTATTTTCGAAAACCTTCTGGATCTATCTTTCGTTCGCCTGAAGTATTGTCTATAACTGCAATGTCGTTTCTTGTATAAATGTTACCGTCTTTTGTCATTCTTGCAGTGGTGCATATAGTCTTGTCTGTAGTGTTGTATTAATGGTATAAATGGACTTTCCTCAGTCTACTATATTCGGTGCATTCTTGAAATATGCGTTCCGCTGTCTGGGGCGCCTGTCCATATGTACATGTAGTTGATGTAACGATCTCTTTACATATTAAAATTTTAAACTGCTTTTTTCTTCATGCTAGTATTTTAAATTGTCTCCCTGGTCATTCTAGAATTTTCAAAAGGTTTACTTTTGATGTTAGAAATATAAACTCTCTCAACTCTCTTAAATCCTACATTTAAATCTCTATCTATTAATGCTAAAAATTTAAAATGCCTATCTCTCATTCTCTATCTTCTATCTATATCTTAATGTTTAATATATATAACTGCATCTCTCATTTTCGCTCTTTCTCTCTCTCTCTTAATGTTAGGATTTTATACTGCCTCTCTCCCTCTCCAATGACATGAATTATGTGCAATTGTCTAACTCCAACTCCTCTCCCTTTTTCTACTACAATTTTTTAATTTTCAACTGCATAATATATTACTAGAGTTTTTTTTACCTCTCTCTCTCTCTCTCTCTCTCTCTCTCTCTCTCTCTCTAACATTATCTCTTCTAGACTCTACAGTAAAGTGATGAGTCGGCATGAGCTAATGTTTGTAAATTAACATCTTTCGTCCTGTGATCTATAAAAATGTTTAGAAACTTTAAACAGTTAATTATCATTTAAGAAATATAATAATTCTTTGAAGAATATATATTTAAATGTTGCATAATATTTACAGGCGTGGTTCGTTCGAACATATTAAACTGAAATGCAAAAAATGTGTTCTACCGTCGAATTGTTGATGAAAATGTTAATATAAACTTATATGCTTTAGAAATTAAAATGCATATTCCTTTATTAAAAGGGAAGCAACTTCTGTTATATTGGTAGTTAAGAATTGTTTATAAGTCGATATATAGTAATTGTAAATTGTCAAAACTTTTATATATTTGCATATTGTTTCCCAGAAAATAATTTTCTCATAAAGTGTGCACGATCTTTGAAAATTTCTATATGAAATTTGAAATCCTAAAGTATCTAATTAAAAGAAATGTACCTTTCCTTAATTTGTAGTTGCAAATATTAATTATTTATACTTTCTCTCAAAGATTAAAAGTTATCTTCCTTTGCTCACAAAAAAGTCAACTCCTGTCATAAATAAGGAAATGTGCCTGTATAAAGTCCGGTGCAGTGAACATATTTTTGAAATTAAGTGAAATTGTATATAAAATTTGTGTTATTCATCTAGATACTACTGCTGTTGGCTGGCTTGTATAAGATAAAGAAGCTGTTCACGCGATGAAGCTGTGTTTACAGCATGCGTTCAAAATATCCAGCACAGGCCTCAAGATATTCTGAGACTTGTCTCTTACTATTTTCGAAAACCTTCTGGATCTATATATCTATCTTTCGTTCGCCTGAAATATTGTCTATATCTGCAATGTCATTTCCTGTATAAATGTTACTGTATTTAGTAATTCTTGCAGTGGCCCATATTGACTTGACTGCTGTGTTGTTTTTATGGGCCAATGGGTTTTCCTCAGTCTACTATATTCAATGCATTCTTGAAATATGCGTTCCGCAGTCTGGGGCGACTGTCCACATGAACATGTAGTTGAGGTGCCGATATTGAATTTTGTATACACGTGAAGGTGGAGTCGATTGTGCCCTGTTCTAATGCGTATAATGATAATATGTTTCCATCTATTCATATTATGAAAAGTATCCTGATTTGGGGCATGTTGTCTGCTGATTAAATTGATTATCTGTTTATTATGATGGTATGTAACCGGTGCATCTGGTTGTGTGCCTGTTACACCTTCATTTGCCAGCTGATCTGCTTTCTCATTTCCTGGTATTCTACAGTGAGGTGGGATCCACTGCAGGGCAACCCTGTGGTGTTTGCATAGTTCAGTCATAAAGGTCTGCAGATGTAGCAACTTTCTGGATTGCAGTGCTTGGGGTACTGATCTTGCATCAGTCAAAAACACTACAGGCTGTGAGCTAAGAATACTGTTCAGCAGTTTTTCTATTGCCAACTTATTGCTTTGATTTCTGCATCGTATTTGCGACGATATTTCCCTGTTGCTATTTTATCCAGATCACTAGTGTTATTTGGGTATTCTATGTATGCACCTGCTCCCCCATTCTTTACTGTATTCTGTAGTGACCCATCTGTGTACACACGAATCCATAGGTCTTGCGGGTATTCTTCATCCAAGAAACTGAGAGTTATTGTTTTACGCTGCAGGTTATTCAGTTCATCCTTGCCAGGTATTCCTTTCACTTCTGTCCGTGTTTGTTTTGAAAATCCTGATTCCTCTGTTAAGGGAGTCTGTTCTGGTATGGACAGTAGGGGGTTAACAACTCGTTGTATGCCTGGTGTTTGTCTATAAAAACCTTCTGGATAATGACCGGTGATATTTGTTGTCTCTGGGTGACGATTTCCGCCTACAGGTCATTATCTGTCTTCAGAATATTCGATAAACATTTCTTTTGGAACATCACCTACACAGATAATAATTAGGCGGGGTTAGGTCAGGTAATAATTAGGCGGGGTTAGGTCTAGTGAACGAGCAGGCCAGATTACAAGTGAAATAATGCGATTTGCTAATACGCTTTCCTAATAAGTAAGTGATGTTGTTGCGGCTGTGTGTGCTGTTGCCCCATCCTGCCGAAACCGAGCTTCTTTAATTTCCCGCTCTGTAAGGTAGGCTATGAATGATTCCAGCATTAAAGTACGGTCATGTTCTCCGTTGATTTTTGCATTGAAAAAAATGTTTCCCAACTTTCCGCTTACGACTTTCTGAACGTAAAGCGGTACTTGATGTAAATCATGCGGGGTTTTTTTTTTTACTGCTCTACATACGGTTGTTCTCACTTGTTGACGCAACCGGAGAGATGAAACCGTGCCTCATCAGTGAAGAATGTCATGTCAAGGACTTCATCACCTTGTTCAGAGATAAGGTTCTGAACCCACATGCAGTAGTTCAATCTGGATACACAATTTCTTGCATGTAATTAAGACGATTCAATTAATCTGTAAGGACGATAGTGCAGCTTACACTTCAGAACCTTGTTCACGGTACACATTGGAAAAGTTTGCATGTTGAGGCAACCACCTTAAAGATTTATTAGGGCTCATTGTAATTCTGGTCTGCATGTTGAGACAACCACCTTAAAGATTTGTTAGGGCTCATTGTAATTCTGGTCTGCATGTTGAGACAACCACCTTAAAGATTTATTAGGGCTCATTGTAATTCTGGTCTGCATGTTGAGACAACCACCTTAAAGATTTGTTAGGGCTCATTGTAATTCTGGTCTGCATGTTGAGACAACCACCTTAAAGATTTATTAGGGCTCATTGTAATTCTGGTCTGCATATCAAGTTCTGTGTCTTCTGAAGTTGAAGGCCCTCCAGATCCTGCACCTACAACACTTTCCGTAGCACGAAACTTGTCAATCAAAGTCATAGCCTCATTGCGGTGGGAGACTTGTGAGTCTGGACATTTCAACACAAATTGTTGAATAACTTCTTCTCTATATTTGCTATCATTACCGAAGACGTATTTAAAAAAAAAAATATCCTGTTTCCATTGTATAAAAGCATTTCCCTTCAGCAATGAAACCGTGAATATAATAGCGGCTTACTGTGTTATGTTTGTGACGGGATTGTGGACACAGAATGTGATGTCAGTTTCATCAATCGGTTATTTCATTTCAAGAATATTGATCAAGTCACTCCATAGCGACATTATAAACACCCCATATTACACTTTATTCTACAACTTTGATCAATTATTCTGAACTTGATTCTCAGTTTAAAAATAAAATAAAAAATAATGACTGTCTCTCACTACTTTAATGCTTGAGATGTAATTGTCTCTCTCTCTTTCATAACATTATTTTAAGCTGCTTTTATTTTTCTTGTTAGTATTTCTAACTGTTTCTTTATTAATACATAGTAGGATTTTTAACTGCATCTCTTTTCATACCAATATTATAATCTGCTTTTCAAATCGTGCTTGTATTTGAAATTGTCTCTCTGGTCATTCTAGGATTTTTAAATGGTTAACTTTTGATGCTAGAAGTATAAACTTTCTCAACTCTCTTAATTCCTTCATTTTAATCTCGATCTCTATATATTAATGCTAGAAATTTAAACTCTCTCTCTCTCTCTCTCTCTCTCTCTCTCTCTCTCTCTCTCTCTCTCTCTTCTATCTATATCTTAATGTTTAATATATTAAACTGCGCCTCTTTTTTTAGCTCTCTCTCTCTCTCCCTTAATGTTAGGATTTTAAAGTGCCACTCTCCCTCTCCCGTGACATGAATTTTCGCGTGCCCACGAGATGAGATAGTGCTGCAGTGCCACTGGCTCTTGATTTTAGTAGAACGGTAACAGGCCTCGGCCTTGCCTTGGTACGGGGTGTATGATTTGTCTGTTTCCAATAACAATTTGCACAAGCTGGACCGCGGTCGGATCAAGTGTCTCACGGAGGTGGTGGCCTGACTTCATTTGTTGGGACAGCGACTATTGTTGTGGCATGCTCACTAATCTTATGTCCACGGTTTTGTCGCTGACACATTCTGAGTTATGCTGCTTGTGACGGACGTTACAGTGACTCGGGTGTGTCCATTATGAGCTGCACGCCTTTTGTACAGAGTTCAGCGCGTTCAATATTACAGTTTTCTATGCATCAAATAGCACACCATTTTGAGAGAAGAACTCAGCGTGTTCTATGGAAAAGTATGAACGATCGAGATGGACATTTTGTTGGTTGCTGGCTGAGTAGATATGGAGGTGCCAGACTCTAGTGAAGCCATCCCTTTCTAAAGTCAAAGCTACGGCACAGCTGCTTGTTTCATTCTTAAAGTGGCATTTTACTTCCAACATTGAAATGTTTGCAGCTTTAATATGTGAAGATGACCTGAGTCTACAACATTTTGCCCATTCAAAAATGTATATTTTATGGGAGTGGTTTCAGATTGTGACACCAGACACACACACACCAACGCACGCACACACGCACACACACACACACACACACGCGCGCACGCACACACGCACACACACACACACACACAAGTGAAGCTTCTAGTCAAGCTAACAAGTAAAAGTTACGGTTCACTTTCCTGCCTTGCTAGGCATATGTGGAATATGGTGTTAGTGACCATATGTTTCCATGACAAGGCAAGTTGTTTAGTGAGGTGGTCGGTATCACTCCAGGCCGTCTATACTTCCCTGCCTTGCTAGGCTTATGTGGAATATGGTGTTAGTGACCATATGTTTCCATGACAACGCAAATTGTTTAGTGAGGTGGTCGGTATCACTCCAGGCCGTCTATACTTCCCGGAAAAAAAAAAAACATCCGATACCCATTTACAGAGACCGAGTAAAGATTTAAGCCTTGTCGGTCCGAAAATATCCACTTCTGGAAATCGAACTTAGATCCTTCTAATCAAGCACTGTTTACACTAACCACTCAACCACCGAGGCTCCAAACTTGTGGCTTAATTAATCTGTGCATGAATAATGTTTCAATAGAATAATACTAGTAATTATCATTGTTTTTTCTTCCAAAATTTTCAAATTTGACACGTTCTGTTTTGAAATAATTAATTTTTCAACGCCAAATTTTCTCATTATTTAAGATATATAAATTCGTGCAATCAACTTGAATGTACACAAGACAAAGGATATGCATTTCTCAAAAGAGACAAATAGCAGATCAACGAAAATATCAGTGACAAGGAGTTGTGACGGATCTGTCTGAAAACATCTTATGGTATTTTCCCATTATTGGAGCTTGCCGGGAGCTGCATCCACTCCTGCTGCAAACATTCTATATCAATCTTCTGTTGCATACTTTGAGAGTCGGTCACCGAGACTGTGTGATCCACATTCTGTGTAACCAACCATGTTATCTCCGCCGTTGCTGCTTCTATCTCCGTTCTCATGCTGGACACCGTAATGCTACACTTGCCAGATTTCCTGGCCACTTTCTCACAGACTACACCAGCACTTCCTCAAAACTTACAATCCAAAGGTAAGTCACATACAGACTCATATACAGCATGACACCCACAACAAAAAGAGAAGCTCACATATCAGGACAGACAGCCAAGTGCCAACTTGCAGACGAAACATACAAGAAACGGAAGAACACATATTCTACGAATGCAGCACAATCATACCATCAAGAACGGCGTTACAACTTACACTAGAAACACACAGAAGGTAGACATATACAGATCTATCATGCTCAACACACTGTCAAAAACAAAACAAGAATCCTACACTCAAGCGCTAATTCTAATATCCGAATATAGAAATTTAGTGTGGACCTGTAGAAATGATGACGTTTCCAATTCAAAACTTTTAATGCCAACCTGTTTGTACAGTTTTATAATAAAAAATCAATGTCCATCTTTAAAACAACATAATTTAATGCGTGAGAATGAATGAATGATTGTCCAATATTCATTTAGAAAGACACATCTTTCAAATCTTTCCTTTCCTTTGTTTGTTACATTTGTTGGTGACAGGCGGAAGGCGCCAGTCATCGGTCAATTTTGCTTTACAGACGCCGACGAGACGTCACACCTCCCAAAATAAACTGTGATGTCACACCCCTCTTAAATAAACTTAGATGTCGGGGTGCTTTTGTCTTCATGTCGCCTCTGGTGCCTCTGGAAATCCTTGGTCGTGTGATGTCATATCTTATTGACCTCTTAATTACATCTAAAATATATGTAACATCTTTCACTCCCATTATTGAATCATATCAATGTAATTATTGTTGTGTACTGTGATGATTTTGAATTTGAAAATGAAATAAAGATTATTATTTTAAAAAAAAAACATAATGTGCTACATAAATCTAAAAATCACATACAAAAGTGAAGCCGTACAGGCGTGATAATTGTGTTGACAGCTTTACACATTTAAGTCAGTTAAAATCACCGATGTTTACACAAACACGAGAATCTATAAGTATCGGTTTTTGTTGTAAACTAGTGGGACAATTTATCCACTCCCAGATAAAAGTTGAGAGCTATATTTGGGGTTTTCTCACTTTCATACCACGCATATACATAGACGAACACATACATGAAAGAAACAACAAGGTTAAACATAATATATACATAAATAAATACATACAACAAGGTAAAACATAATATATACATAAATAAATACATACAACAAGGTAAAACATAATATATACATAAATAAATACATCTATCTATCTATTGACCGTTCGAGCCGTTGCCGGCCCATAGGGCGTAGACCAAGATACACCTTCTCATATCTGATATCTGAATTTTTGTTCTAGCAGTTTTTTTTTAAAGATATTGTATCAAATCTCGCCATTTGTCTCTGTTCTGTGCAAGCAGCTCTATCTCATTGAGGGAGCCGAATCCTGTGCTCTTGCCTCTCTCATCAATGTTCTTCTCAGTGTCTCCCTGGGTCTTCCTCTTTTTCTCTTACCTGTTGTTTCCCATATGAGGGCCTGCTTGCTATTAGGTTTTTGTCTCTTCTCATCACATGTCCAACATATGACCATCGTGTTTTCTTTATTACTGAAGATATTAGTGGTTGATTGGCGATTTCTCTAATTTCCTCGTTTGTTTTGAATTCGTTCCATTCTATACCAAGTATTTTCCTTAGACATTTATTTCGAATGCGTTCAACTTTGTTTCTATATCTCTTGTTGTTTTCCAGCTTTCACACGCATACGTAAAGATTGATAGTACATTTGATTTGAATATCCTAAGTTTTGTGTTTGTGCTGATTAGTTTTGATTTCCACAACTTTTCAAAGCTTCTGAAAGACATTGCTGCTTTAGCTATTCTGATTCTAATTTCTTTACTTGTATCCCCTTCTCGATCAATGTGACTTCCAAGATAGATAAAGTGATCGATCTCTTCTACTGGTTTGTTTTCCATGTATATTTTGTCATCTGTTGGAATTAAACTTTTCATGACTTTAGTCTTTTCATGATTGATCTCAAGCCCAATTTTGCTGGCTATTGCTGATAGTTCATTTGTGTTTTCCTGCATAATTTTTATCTGACTGCTGATGAGGACTATGTCATCAGCAAAGTCGAGGTCCTCCATATAGTCCACAACAATTCCAAATTGTAATTCCAAATTTCAAAATATATTATACTTTACCTTATTGTATATAAATAAATACATACAACAAGGTAAAACATACTATATACATAAATAAATACATACAATAAGGTAATAAGGTTTACAGCAGGTTTTAACGTTCAAAAGCATGTGACAACACACTCGTGAGACGATTATTATGTCGTACAGAGCGTTGGGGCGGTTAGTGTGTGTGCTGCATGCGTCTTCTTCCACATCGTTCCTTGACAGGAAGCAGTTGAAATCTCCCACTAAGGATGGTCTTCTGTCCCGTGTATTTCCTCGTTACTAGGAGGGAGAGGTCCTCATAGAATTGTTGTTGTGCCGGTATTGGTGGTGAGTGGATGTTGACCATGGTGTATCGCTGTGCGACGTCTTTTATTTGGATGATGGTCGTTCTGTAGCAGCATAGCGACATCAAGTAATGGTATAACAGTAACGGAGTCAGTTGAGAATGGAATTTTCCTAAAGCATGGGAAAGCTGTTAATAGAACAGTAGGTGACTGGTGACACGAAGAGAATAGGTCGACAACAGCAGACTAAATCCGTGAGATTGAGGCCAAAAGTTCAAGGCTGAGTTGTCTGGAGACTTCGAAGGTTGGGCAAAGTTGAGTAGTGACGTGTTGTTTTATAAATTAGAGACAAGAATAATTCAGCGTGTCGAATTTTGATTGGTTGAGCGGGGAGCTTGGAGAATGAAACTGGAGTATTTAAACTTAAGCACATATGATTTACAGGATTTAGACCAGATCTAGAAAGAGTTTAGAGGTCTACGATCTAATATAGATATTTACCTACAACTTTGTTTTCTCAAAACTGTTGTTTTTCTTGGGAATACACACCATGCCTCCCAAGGTCTCGAGTAAAGAAGCCAAGTAAGTGTTTTCAATGCTATCACGATTTAGTTAATTTTTGTGCCAGAAATCGACTAGACGACAATTTTACAGAAACCCACAAGCCACAAGATTTGTCCAAGAGTCTCAACCACGTGGCTGCCACTTCAGCTGAATTCACACGATACTTCCCAATCCACGATGTCGACCTCGAAGGTGGAAAGATTCACGTAAGAGAGACTGTAGTAACGGATATCAGCGGGCCAGAAGCCCATAAAATTATGGACTCAACCTTGATGTGTATATTGATGAGGCCAGTCGGCCTCGGAAACAGAGGCGAGGCCACGCTATACCGCTTTGCAAACCCCCGTAAGTAGTTTTTTTTTTTTACATTATCGGCAGCAGCCCACCTAACCCACTATAAAAATATATGACAAAGAACTCGACCTGAAGTCTCCACAAATCTCCATAAAGTTGCAACATATAGAGAAAGAGCATAGCACTGGGCACATAAATTGGCTGCCGCCATCATTGCCACATAAAACAGTGGAAACCCCAGGGACTTCCACAGAGGCGTTGACCGGCAGAAAACACCGTCAGCTCAGACAAGTAAAGGAGTCGCCTGAGCATAAGATTCAGGCATGTGGAGCACCAGACACAGACAGTGAAGACGATACACTAAAGGCTCTCGCTACTCATGGCCTGTTGTTGATTGACACAGATTGCTCCCATCTCCAGCATGGATAAAAGTAACATCGCCACAGAAAAAGAGCGAGGCGCAAAAGAACAGAACACATTAATTAGATTTTAGATTATTCAATAGACTATACTAAACATAAATAAACCATATACATATACAATTTAGAATGTTTAATTTTAGTAAATTTGTTGACCATGGCTAACATTAAGATTGTATCCATCAACATTAGGGGCCTAAGGGCCAAAACACAGCATATCATTTCACTAATACACCAGTACAAACCAGAATTCATTTTAGTGTAAGAAACGAACATACACACAGACTACCACGCACAACAAATAACAACACAGTTAGGCCTAAAACATTCCTGTTTCAGCTTGGCGGTCCAAACCTTAGGGTCCGGTGTCGCTATACTCCAGACCTCCGACAAGTGGATTCTTGGAAAGATGTGCAGGGACAGTGTGGCAGATCAATCATAGTGCAAGCTAAAGACGACTGACACATATACACGATAGTTAACATTCATGCACCACCCACCAACGAGATCAGCCCCATTTCTACGAACACCTAGTGAATCGACAGACAAATACGCAGGACAAGACATTATTCTATATTAATGACATCACATGTGGTTTGACAATAAGTCTCTGATACAATCAACAAGTTCTAAATTTCTTATAAATCTGACATTACTATAGCGTTACGTGATGGAGTCTATCGGCGATGATTATCATACGTAACTTTGTGATCGTATTAATGTTCCCTCAATATATGCACATAATACTAACTTGAGAACTTTCTAAATCCAAAATGTTTGTAACAAAATCTCTAGACTGTTGTAATCTGCCTGACTCTTAATTCTATCTTCTGCCTTGAGGCAGGTAGCTAATCTCCTCTGCTCTCGTCCTACATTTCTGTCTTATTTTTAAAAATAAATCTTTTTGTATCTTTAAATTCCATATTGCAGAGCATAACATTTTTTTCATGAAAAACAAAATGGAATAAACATCTCTCACATTCCATCCATAACATTTCAAAGAAAGAACATTTAGTATTTATCTCTTTCGTTCACATACTTTCATGCTCAACAGTAAACTTGTTTATTTTAGTTCCACCCGCAACGTTTATAAAAATAATGTACATTTTTAAAATTATTTATCTCTTTCGTTCACATACGTTCATTCACAACAGTAAACTTGTTTATTTTAGATGGTCATTGTTCTTTGGTTAAAAATGTGCAGGAAAAAGATAAGAATTAAAATTCTGACATTCGAACATAGCCTCATTCCTGCAAGTCCATCTAATATTTCTGTATTCTGATAGTAGTATAAGTAATTGTGTAAAGAGAATCTTGTGTTGTTGTTTTTGGCAGTGTGTTGAGCATAATAGATCTGTATTTGTCGACTTTTTGTGTGGTATGTGATTTAGTGTGTGTTGCAGTGCCCTTCTTGCCGGTATGATTGTACTGCACCTATAGAATAGGTGCTCTTCTGTTTCTTGAATGTTTTGTCTGCAGAGGAGTGTCCGTCTTAATCTGTGGGTTGTCTCGCTGTGATGGGTGTCATGTTTATATATGAGTCTGTATGTGACCTCCCAGGCTGTAATGGGTGTCGTGTTATATATGAGTCTGTATGTGACCTCTCTCGCTGTAATGGATGTCATGTTATATTACGTCTGTATGTGACCTCCAGGCTGTAATGGGTGTCATGTTATATATGTCTGTATGTGACCTCCTCGCTGTAATGGGTGTCATGTTATATATGAGTGTATGTGACTTCCTCGCTGTAATGGGTGTCGTGTTATATATGAGTCTGTATGTGATCTCCCTTGCTGTAATAGGTGTCATGTTATATATGAGTCTGTATGTAACCTCCCAGGCTGTAATGGGTGTCATGTTATATATGAGTCTGTATGTGACCTCCCTTGCTGTAATGGGTGTCAGTTATATATGAGTCTGTATGTGACCTCCCTCGCTTTAATGGGTGTCATGTTATATGAGTCTGTATATGACCTCGCTCGCCGTAATGGATGTCCTGTTATATATGGGTCTATATGAGACCTCCCTCGCTGTAATGGGTAATGGGTGTCATGTTATATATGAGTCTGTTTGTGACCTCCCTTGTTGTAATGGGTGTTATATTATATATGATCTGTATGTGATTCATCCCTCGCTGTAATGGGTGTCATGTTATAAATGAGACTGTATGTGACCCTCCCTCGCTTTGGTGGCGATGTTTTGGATTGTGGAGCTTTGAGAAAGTGCTGGTGTAGTCTGTGAGAAAGTACTTTGGCCCTCTTGATTCTGTGATGTAGTGGAGGTGCCTGGGCTTTAATTAGGTGTTTGTAGATGTTGTTTGTCCCTGGTGTAATAAACTGTCATGACCTGGATGGCCTGTAGACATGCTTGGTAATAAGGGGGCGTGGTGCCGAAATGGTGAGGCAATGTATTAAGTTTTCTGAATCTGGTTAATTTCAGTCCCAAGTTGTAGTGTGCAAGGTGTGGTTGTCTGGTTGTTTGATGTTCCCACTTATGTGATTTATTCTGAGAGCTTTTATTTTTGTGTGTATGTCCTGTAGTGAGATCCCTCCCTGTCTTTTGTGCTGTATCAGTGTTTTTTTTTTATGCTGTGTTTGGTGTGGCCAAATACAAAGGTTCTTATCAGTTTGTTTATCTCTTTGATTGTTGATTGCGGTGAGTCGAAGACTGTGGCTGTGTAAATCAATTGGGGATGATGTATGTGTTGACTATGATGCTCCGGCCAAAAATCGTTGATGTTTTGTATTGTATCTCTGTAGTATGTCTGTAATTTTTGTGACTAGGTTCTGCCATGTTGGATTGTGTGTTTTATTGGGTTGCATGGATATGTTATCTCGTATAGTTTTAAGTTGGTGACCGGTGTTGGGGCTGAGAGAAAGTCTGCTTTGCTCTTCCACCAGGCTATACCCATAATAAAAGATTTATGTATATTTATTTGTGCCCCGCTGCCCTTCCCAAACTCTGTGAATGTGCTGAGGATGTTGTCTATTGATCTAGTGGATGGAAAGAAAACAGTGTCATCGGTGTAGGTTAACAGCTTCTGTTCTCCTTTCCCTGGTATGAGTGTGCCTGCTATGGAGTTGTCTTGTCTAATGCTTTCTAAGAGTTGCTCTGTAGTCAGTACGTCTTCACACTGAACCGATCAGTGAGACAAGGATGCTCCCTGTCACCACTACTCAACTGACCCAATCAGTGAGACAAGGACGCTCACTGTCACCCACTACTCAACTGACCCGATCAGTGAGACAAGGATGCTCCCTGTCACCACTACTCAACTGACCCGATCAGTGAGACAAGGATGCTCCCTGTCACCACTACTCAACTGACCCGATCAGTGAGACAAGGATGCTCCCTGTCACCACTACTCAACTGACCCAATCAGTGAGACAAGGATTCTCCCTGTCACCACTACTCAACTGACCCAATCAGTGAGACAAGGATTCTCCCTGTCACCACTACTCAACTGACCCAATCAGTGAGACAAGGATGCTCCCTGTCACCACTACTCAACTGACCCAATCAGTGAGACAAGGATTCTCCTGTCACCACTACTCAACTGACCCAATCAGTGAGACAAGGATGCTCCCTGTCACCACTACTCAACTGACCCAATCAGTGAGACAAGGATGCTCCCTGTCACCACTACTCAACTGACCCAATCAGTGAGACAGGATGCTCCCTGTCACCACTACTCAACTGACCAAACAGTGAGACAAGGATGCTCCCTGTCACCACCACTAACTGACCCAAACAGTGAGACAAGGATGCTCCCTGTCACCACCACTCAACTGACCCAATCAGTGAGACAAGGATGCTCCCTGTCACCACTACTCAACTGACCCAATCAGTGAGACAAGGATGCTCCTGTCACCACTACTCAACTGACCCAATCAGTGAGACAAGGATGCTCCCTGTCACCACTACTCAACTGACCCGATCAGTGAGACAAGGATGCTCCCTGTCACCACTACTCAACTGACCCAATCAGTGATACAAGGATGCTCCATGTCACCACCACTCAACTGACCCAATCAGTGAGACAAGGATGCTCCCTGTCACCACTACTCAACTGACCCAATCAGTGAGACAAGGATGCCCCCTGTCACCACTACACAATTGACCCGATCAGTGAGACAAGGATGCTCCCTGTCACCACTACTCAACTGACCCGATCAGTGAGACAAGGATGCTCCCTGTCACCACTACACAATTGACCCGATCAGTGAGACAAGGATGCTCCCTGTCACCACTACTCAACTGACCCGATCAGTGAGACAAGGATGCTCCCTGTCACCACTACACAATTGACCCGATCAGTGAGACAAGGATGCTCCCTGTCACCACTACTCAACTGACCCGATCAGTGAGACAAGATGCTCCGTGTCACCACTACACAATTGACCCGATCAGTGAGACAAGGATGCTCCCTGTCACCACTACACAATTGACCCGATCAGTGAGACAAGGATGCTCCCTGTCACCACTACACAATTGACCCGATCAGTGAGACAAGGATGCTCCCTGTCACCACTACTCAACTGACCCAATCAGTGAGACAAGGATGCTCCCTGTCACCACTACTCAACTGACCCAAACAGTGAGACAAGGATGCTCCCTGTCACCACTACTCAACTGACCCGATCAGTGAGACAAGGATGCTCCCTGTCACCACTACTCAATTGACCCGATCAGTGAGACAAGGATGCTCCCTGTCACCACTACTCAACTGACATGATCAGTGAGACAAGGATGCTCCCTGTCACCATTACTCAACTGACCCGATCAGTGAGACAAGGATGCTCCCTGTCACCACTACTCAACTGACCCGATCAGTGAGACAAGGATGCTCCATGTCACCACTACTCAACTGACCCAATCAGTGAGACAAGGATGCTCCGTGTCACCACTACTCAACTGACCCGATAAGTGAGACAAGGATGCCCCCTGTCACCACTACTCAACGTCCTAGCCATCGAGCCTCTGCTGGAGAAAATCCGACAAGACGACACCATCAGAGGCACTTTCACACCAGGTGGTGGCGCGAAAATAAATTGATAGTGTACGCTGATGACACAATTTTTTCTCCAAGGAACACCGAATCAATATGCCAAATCATCAAAACTTTCATGGATTTCGGAACCAGAAGCGGAGCCAACATCAAAGCCCAAAAATCGTCCATCATGTGAATTGTCCGGTGGAAGAACAAAGTGGATTTCCACCGAGAAATGACCCCGGTCAACGTCATGAAAGTGTACGGCATCATCTTCCACCAGCTCCCTGGAATGCACAAAACCCATATGGCGGACTTTAATCGCACAGAGCACTATTACACTCTAACGATACAAAGACAAAACGGCGACCATCTTCGCAAGAAGTGTTATAGTAAACACGTACATCATTCCTAAACTAATCTACACGGCCATAGTTTTTGATCCACCCCTTGACGTCATTAAGGAAATCAACAAACAAATTCGAAAATTTGTCTCCGTAACAAAATACACAAGATACAACACAAAATGCTCATCCAGGACAAACAGGACGGGAGTACTTCACAACAGGACATCGCTACAAAAGTCAAAGCCCTCAGGATCAGCCATGTGGGTCGCATCATCCACCTTCCGGAACGCTATACTTTCGCCCATTATACATGGACCTAAGATTATTAAAATAAAAAAAATAAAAACTATGCAACGACAAACCACATCACTTCAAGACAATGCCGTCCATCTACAAGATCTGCGTCCAACCCTTGTAGCAAACGACCGCCTGATGCATCACAAAACACGAGACATCTACAAGATCTGCGTCCAACCCTTGTAGCAAAAGACCGCCTGATGCATCACAAAACACGAGACATCTACAAGATCTGCGTCCAACCCTTGTAGCAAACGACCGCCTGATGCATCACAAAACACGAGACATCTACAAGATCTGCGTCCAACCCTTGTAGCAAACGACCGTCTGATGCATCAGAAAACAAAGATCTGCGTCCAACCATTGTTGCAAACGACCGCCTGATGCATCACAAAACACAAGACATCTACAAGATCTGCGTCCAACCTTGTAGCAAACGACCGCCTGATGCATCACAAAACACGAGACATCTACAAGATCTGCGTCCAACCCTTGTAGCAAACGACCGTCTGATGCATCAGAAAACAAAGATCTGCGTCCAACCATTGTTGCAAACGACCGCCTGATGCATCACAAAACACAAGACATCTACAAGATCTGCATCCAACCCTTGTAGCAAACGACCGCCTGATGCATCACAAAACACGAGACATCTACAAAATCTGCGTCCAACCCTTGTAGAAAACGACCGCCTGATGCATCACAAAACACAAGCCGCTCGTCAAGCAGCAGGAACCTTCACTCCAAAGTAAAATCAAATGGAGTTACTACCTACTTAACTCTACAAAACTGTGAACTTCAGAACCACTTTTAAAAACTGCATCAAGCGGGCATCAACCCAAGAGCCAAAGAGGTCACCTACAGGCTGATTTATAACATGACACCAGTACAACCACACGTAGACCGCTGCCAGCTGTGCATCGAAAACCCACGAGAAAACCGAAGAACACACCTTCTGTAGACGCCCGATAGTAGGACCAACAATAAAAGCATTACAACACATAATAGAAGCTCAAACAAATCAGACAACAGACATGTCAAAGCATTCATGATCAACACTATACCTACAACAACAACAAAAGAGATTCACAGTAAATTAATTCTACTGTTAGCCTGCTATGGATACTTGAGTGGACTAGCAGTATTTGGGGGGGGGGGGGGTGGAATATGAGAATAGGCGTTTTAATTCTCGAACTTTCTTGTACATTTACAAAAATAGGAAATGTTCATTATAAAGTAGTGTATTTTTATTAGTAGTACTTTTTGTCCCATTGTTAGATTATTTTACATTGTAATTTTAAGCAATGCATGAAATTTAACCTTATGTATGTATTCTATCAGTATTTCATTACTCCGTAAGTATTGGATACATTGTGCTTTAGTATTATATTTCAACGGAATGAAAATGGTCATTGTAGCTTATAAGTAATTTAATTAATATTACTAACAATAGGTAACACTAGATTAGAAAATGTTAGGGGACTAACATTAGAGAAAATAAAGGCAGTGCCCCGAGAATCCACGATGATGCAAGAGTTTAAAGAAAATTACACTAGGGATCATATACGGCTCTAGCGCAGATCACGGGCATGTTTTCAAGGTCTCCTGTCGCTGATTCCTTGTAATGCAGGGGGAAAAGAACAAATCACTGAGTGGGAACAAAAAATATAGATATTTACCGAGATGCAGATAGAAACCAGAGAAGTTGCTTCATAAGTAGAAAAAAAGAATCATTGTTAAGATTCCAAAAAAGGGCAATCTCAGATTGTAAACAACTGGAGAGGCGTGACACTTTTGTCAGTTGCCTCAAAGTTATTCTGCAAAATCATCCTAAATAGAATAAAGCATTCAATAGATACAGTAATGCTTGAAAAACAAACTGGGTTTAGAAAAGGGAGAAGCTGCCTTGACCACACTTTTACTCTACGACTTATATGTAGGAACACATTAAAAAGCAAAAACCTTTTGTACTTAACTTCATCGACTTCAAAAAATCATCCGATAGTATTCATAGAGATTCTTTGTGGAAAATTCTGAAGCAATATGGCTTACCATAAAAAATCATAAATATTATTAAAGACATTTATGATGGCTACACATGTGCAGTTTGAACAGAGGAAGGACTGCGCGAATGTTTCCCAATAGAAACTGGGGTTAAAAAAGGATGTATTTTATCGCCCTTGTTATTTGGAGTTGTTATGGACTTCATAATGAAGAAATGCTGCACTGGTAATAAAGGCATCGAATGGATACAAGGAGACCATTCGGAGGACCTCGACTTTGCTGATGACATAGTGCTCATCAGCAAGATAAAAACGATGCAGGAAAACACAAATGAACTATCATCAATAACCAGTAAAATTGGGCTTGAGATCAATCATGAAAAGACTAAGATCATGAAAAGTTTAATTCCAACAGACGACAAAATATACATGGAAAACAAACCAGTTGAAGAGATCGATCACTTTACCTATCTTGGAAGTCACATCGATCGAGAAGAGGATTGAAGTAAAAAAATTAGAATAAGAAAAGCTAAAGCAGCAATGTCTTTCAGAAGCGTTGAAAGGTTGTGGAAATCAAAACTCATCAGCACAAACACAAAACTTGGGCTATTCAAATCAAATGTACTATCTACCTTTATGTCTGCATGCGAGAGCTGGAAAACAACAAGAGATATAGAAACAATGTTGAACGCGATGCTCCTACCAAAAATTGTGGATGTTTTATATTTGTAACTCTGCAGCATGTCTGTTATCTTTGTGACTAGGTTCTGCCATGTTGGTTTGTGTGTTCTGTTTGGGTTGCAAGGATATGTTATCCGAGAGATAGAATGGAAGACTGGCTGTCTTTGTCATGAGTGTACTTTATAATGTCTCGTATAAAGTGTGTGTGCTGGTGGATGTTTCTGTCGAGAGATAGGATGGAAGACTGACTGTCATGAGTGTACTTTATAATATCTCATATAAAGTGTGTGTGCTGGTAGATGTTTCTGTCGAGAGATAGGATGGAAGACTGACTGTCATGAGTGTACTTTATAATGTCTCGTATAAAGTGTGTGTGATGGTGGATGTTTCTGTCGAGAGATAGAATGGAAGACTGACTGTCATGAGTGTACTTTATAATATCTCATATAAAGTGTGTGTGCTGGTGGATGTTTCTGTCCAGAGATAGGATGGAAGACTGACTGTCATGAGTGTACTTTATAATGTCTCGTATAAAGTGTGTGTGATGGTGGATGTTTCTATCGAGAGATAGGATGGAAGACTGGCTATCTTTGTCATGAGTGTACTTTATAATGTCTCGTATAAAGTGTGTGTGCTGGTGGATGTTTCTGTCGAGAGATAGAATGGAAGACTGACTGTCATGAGTGTACTTTATAATATCTCATATAAAGTGTGTGTGATGGTGGATGTTTCTGTCGAGAGATAGAATGGAAGACTGACTGTCATGAGTGTACTTTATAATATCTCATATAAAGTGTGTGTGCTGGTGGATGTTTCTATCGAGAGATAAGATGGAAGACTGGCTGTCTGTCCTGAGTGAACGTTATAATGTCTCGTATAAAGTGTGTGCGCTGGTGGATGTTTCTGTCGAGAGATAGGGTGGAAGCCTGGCCGTCTTTGTAATGAGTGTACGTTATGATGTCTCGTATAAAGTGTGTGTGCTGGTGGATGTTTCTGTCGAGAGATAAGATGGAAGACTGGCTGTCTTTATCATGAGTGTACGTTATGATGTCTCGTATAAAGTTTGTGTGCTGGTGGATGTTTCTGTCGAGAGGTAGGGTGGAAGACTGGCTGTCTTTGTCATGAGTGTACGTTATGATGTCTCGTATAAAGTGTGTGTGCTGGTGGATGTTTCTGCCCTGTACACTGCACTGTTGATCTTTGTGAATGAGTGTTGCCATGAAAGGTTTGAGTTTGTTTATTAATGCTTTTGTTAGAATCTTGTAGTCTGTGTTAAGTAGTGAAATGGGTCTGCAGTTTTAAGAAGTGATGTGTCTGTGTTGTCTTGGCGGAGCAATATTAAGTAAGACATGTTTAGGCTTGGAGGAAGTTGTTTCTTTTTGAGTGAGTCTGTGTACATTCTGAGAAGAAGAGGGCCTAAGAAATGGAAGAAATGTTTGAAGAATTCTGTTGTGAGACCGTTAGGTCACGGAGATTTTTTTTTTTTGCATTGCTTATACTGTTTGTATGTCAGCTAGTGAGTTCAAGTTTTTCCCTGTCAGCGTCTGGTAGTTTCCTTGTGTATTGCATGAATTTGTCTTTGTTTTTTATTTATTGTGTGTTACTTTCCGTATAGAGGTTCTTGTAGTAGTTGTCGAATGTTTTCATCATATTTGAAGTGTCAGTCTGTGTGTTGCCGTCTACCTCTTATATTTTCCCTATTTGTTTGTTTCGTTGTATGATCTGTTCTATTGCCATGTACTGTTTTCTTGGAATTTCCTGTGTGATTGTCTTTAAGCCTGTGCGAAGCAGTGCTCCGTGAAATGTGTGATGTCTGTGCTGTTCCAACTCCTCTAGTGTGGGGATATTGGGTGCATGTCTGTCTATTTGCTTTGTTAATTTGATGGCATCTTCTAGAAATTGCTCTTGTCTTAGTCTGTCTTTGTTTATCCGTAGTGCTAGAATCTGTGTTTTTTCCCGTATAGTGTTTTGAGGAGTTCCCAATGTTGCTGTATATCGTCTTTGTCGTCAGTGTATAACTGGATAATTTGTTTAATATGTTCTGTATATGGTTTGTTCTGCAGTAGGGTGTTGTTGAATTCCAGTGAGGTGACCTCCTGAAATGAGTGTTTGTGTGTGCGATGTTAATGGTTGCAATGGCTGCCTTGTGGTCTGTAAAATGGAGTGTGTTTGTGATATGTCTGGCCTGGCTGATGAAGTGAGTGGACGGACGTAAATCCTGTCTAGCCGTGTTGCCATGTTGTGGGAGTGGTTTTTTTGTGTGTGAGGTCCATGCCGTGTGGGTGTTTGTTTCTGTAAGCATCCGCCAAACACGTGTCTACTATCGACTGTAAAATCTCCAGTTGGTGATTGTCTTCTTTATTTGCTCTCCTTATCTGATTCCTAACTCTCCTCCCACGATGTCCCGTCTGGACGCAGTTAAAGTCTCCCCCTAAAATAATATTTTGTCCCCTGTATGAGCTTTCAAGCAGGCTCTCTAGTCCGTCATAAAAGATAGGTTGCTGTCCGTAATGTGGTGGTGCGTGTATGCAAACTATGGTGTATGTGTGCTTGTCGTCATCTTTTACTTGAACTACAGCTGTCTTGCTGTCGTCATCCCTGTCTTTCATAATGATCGTCGACCTGTCTGTCTGTCTGTCTCTCTCTCTCTCTCTCTCTCTCTCTCTCTCTCTCTCTCTCTGCGATCAGGACTCAATCAGAGCAGGATTCCAGACTCTCACATGAAGTCAGCTGTCAGGTTAAGTGTTGATCGCCCCCACAGACAGAACATCACAATTGAGTCTGCCAGATCCACTCTGATTCAACACCCGTTGAAACGTTGCACTGTGTTCTGCGCCAGTGTCCCAGTGCATCCGATTTCAGCCAGCATTTTATTTAGGTTTGCATTCCTTAGCCTTTGATTGTCCCCAATCTTCCTGCAATGCAGGAGATGATCTTTTCTGTAGGAGGATTCTGCACTTAGATGGTCGGCCCTCCCAGGTTTACGAGCACCATCTGCCCGAGTCACTAGAGGTGACTAACACAGACATGCACACACAAAGATATGAGATGACCTGTCTGATGTTTTTAGAACTGCAACTCCTGAACCTGTTTGTTTGTGGCTAGGCTGAAACACGCGCGCAAGCCTAGCCGTGTTGTGATGCGGTATGCGTGGTCGTCTGTGTGTGTGTTTGTTTCCTGTTGTAAAATGAAGTCTGGCTTGTGTTTGTGTAGGAGTGTTAAAATTACAGATAAAATTATGGATCCACTGCTACAGAATACGATGAAGATGATGTCATTAGATAGGACACACACTGCAGAAGCTATTTGGGAATATTACTCGACAAGCATTTTTTTGGAATCCCCAAGAAAGAAGACAATTAATCTTATAAGAATGCATGTACAAATGTTGCATAATATTTGAGGCCCGTCTCGTTGTAAAACAACCAATTTAAACACAAGAACATATTCTACCGTTGAATTGTTGATGAAAATATTAATATAAGCCTTAGCACATTTTTTTTCCCGTAGTAGTAGTAGTAGCAGAAGAAGTAATACTTTAGTAGAGGATTTTATTTACAAATTTTTTTGTTTAAATATAACCATTTTAGAACAATTTCGTATTTATTTTGCCCTGAAAAGGGCACGAAGGTAGTATCATTGATACTCTAGGTCAGGGGTGGCCAAATGGCGGCCCGCCAGCCTAGTTTTCTTGGCCCGCGAAGCTCCACGGACTTACTTCATTTTTTACCCCTAATAGCGGATTTCTCCTGGTTTTAATCTTGTCGGAGTTAACTCTTCTATCGTTCAAGAATACACAATTTGAAAATCTCTGTCAATTTCTCGCAACAGCTAGATTTTGGCAACATAATTTCAAATAACACACACACACACACACACACACACACACACACACACACACACACACACACACACACACACACACACACACACACACACACACACACACACACACACACACACACACACACACACACACACACGCGCGCACACACACACACGCACGCACGCACGCACGCACGCACGCACACACACACACCACACACACACCACACACACACCACACACACACCACACACACCACACACACCACACACACACACACCACACACACACCACACACCACACACACCACACACCACACACACACACCACACACACACACAACACACACACACACCACACACACACACACACACACACACACACACACACACACACACACACACTGCACAACTAATGGTGCCGACAATATTCAAAGTCTTTGCTTCGAGTTGGTACCGCAAAGTTGCTTTATTGTCAGTGCGGTGATAGCGTCAGATCTTTGGCTCAACATTTGTCGTCTGGACTTGTGGTGGCTCTTTCATTTCGCGGTAAGGGGTTAATGAGGTTGGGAGGGACAGGGGTGAGGGGACTTCGTAGCTCTAATTCTGTCTTTGAAGTTACATTCAAAATGTTTCACTGTTCGCCTTCATTCCCTTTGATCCCATCGTCTTGTCTTGTCCATAAAATGACTGCAACGTGTTTATTTGGTCACAATCTTTTGATTTCATTGTCAAACACAAGTCTGTGTATAACTGTCAAATCTGGACTTATTTTCGATAGTGGACCAACATTCTGTGACTTTTAACTTTGATGTGAGATTTTGTATTAAATCATGTTAAAACGTAGAAAAGTTGATTGTGAAAATCGCATATTTAAACCTGAATGGGAATTAGATTATTTGTTCATCTTCAATAAGGATAGTAAACCTCAGTGCTTAATTTGCGTTCAAGTGTTAGCCGTTTTGAAGGAATATAATTTAAAACGGCACTATGCCACACATCATCAAAACATGTATGAGAAACATAGCATTGAAGCTAGGAAGCTTTGGTTGAACAGCTGAAGACAAAGTTGAATCAACAGCAAAGTATGTATACAAAGGGCAATAAAATTAAAGAGTCATCGATCATTGCATCATATACAGTTACCTATGAGCTTGCAAAATCTAAAAAACCCTTTACTGACGGAAATTTTGTGAAGAAATGTGCGATTCAAATGGCAAAGGCATTCGGTCAAGAAAAAATAGCCAAAGAATTTGAATCTGTGCCTCTTTCAAAACAAACTGTAGCCAGAAGAACAGAAGACATCAGTCTGCAACTGTCTCAAAGTTTAAAATCTTGTATTGAAAACTGCTCATATTTTTCGCTCGCGATTGATGAAAGTACTGACATCACTGACACTTGCCAGCTTCTTATTTTTGTTAAAGTTATCCAGGAGGATTTTACTGTTATTGAAGAATTGTTGAAAGTTTGCTCTTTGCATGACACTTGTAGAGGGACAGACATATTTTCTGCAGTTCATAGTGCCGTAGATGAAGTAGGTGGTTTTGGAAAGTTGTCTGCAGTGTGTACTGATGGTTGCAAAGCTTTTATTGGTTCAAATACTGGTTTTGTTGGACTTCTAAAGCAAAACAAAATTAACGTACCTACATTGCATTGCATAATTCATCAAGAGGCCCTTTGTGCAAAGTCCATAAATCTAAAAGACACCATGGCTACTGTTGTGAAAATAACAAATTTGATAAGAGGAGGACACCAGTCTTTAAATCACAGGAAGTTTTTATCATTTTTAGAGGAAGTAGATTCTAGCTACGGTGATCTCCTGCTTTATACAGAAGTAAGATGGCTTAGTCGAGGGAAATGTTTAATAATATTTTTGAACTGAAGAATGACATTTATGACTTCCTGCGAGAGAACTTACCATGCTCCATTGATCTTCAACATGCACTCAAAGACATTAATTTCCTTCATAATCTGGCATATCTCACAGACATCACACAACATTTGAACATATTGAATTTGCAGCTACAAGGGGAAAAGCAAACCATTTTTCAATTGATGGGATATGTTGATGGTTTTAAAAAGAAGCTGAATCTATTTAGACTTTCTTTGCAAAAAAATGATCTGTTCCATTTTTCAAGTTGTAAGCAGTTGTTGTCAGAGATAGAAAGTGCAAACTTCAGTAAGTACGCAGCTGACATTGAACATTTGATTTGTGAATTTGATCGACGATTTCAAGATTTTGAAATGTTTCGTCCGCAAACGGAACTTTTTAATAACCCAATTAAGTGCACAGTGGAGTGCCAGCCATCAGATCTTCAACTTGAGTTGTGTGACCTTCAGTGTGACCCTTCCTCAGTACTGTAAAGGCATTAGGAGCTGACTTCTGGAAATTGCTACCAAATGAACGTTACCCGTGTCTGAGAAAATGGGCACTAAAGATGTGCTCTATATTCGGCAGCACATATCTCTGCGAGACAACATTCTCTTCCATGAAGTTAATTAAATCTAAGACCAGGAACAGAATGACCGATTCGACATTGTCCCATACTCTCCGAATCGCCACGTCAAAAATGGAAGTGGACTTCAAATCTCTGGTGGAAAGCTGTGACAAGTCACAATCGTCGCACTGAGACATTAAAGGTAATTTTAAAATGAATAATTAATGGATTTGTTACAAATCAAATATGTAGTCAAAGTGCAAGCATTATTTATATATTACTATATCGCATAGGTCCCTACTGTCATTTTTGACGATATTCTTAAGTGTGGCCCGCGGGTCTTGGCCTTGGCTTTAATCCGGCCCTCGGGCAACCTCAAGTTGGCCACCAACTGCTCTAGGTGGTACTCGGAGTCGCTGAAGTAGGGTGGCTGTTTATGTTCGTCATCGAAATCTAAGCCGTCCCACCCCGTTTCGCAGGTTGTGTTTGTCCATCGTTGTTCTTCCTTCAGTGTAGATTCGTGTGTGAGTTTTGGTCTGTCATTCTTTGTTTCTGTGAGATTTTTGCTTCCAGGTTCATCATATGTTTCTGTTGATGTGACCGTCTTGACTTTTGTTCTGGGCCTCTGTTGCTGCGTTGTTTCGTTCGTTATTTGTTCTATCTTCTTTTGTTTTGAGCTGCGTTTCATTTTTGTAGGTGGTGGAAATGCGTCGCTGACGGATGCTTCTCCGGTGGTTGTCTTTAGATCGTTGGTCTGTACTGCTGTGCTCGGTGTGTCTATAATGACTGGTTCCTCGACTGTCGTCTGCCTTCTCAGGCCTGACTTCTTGGGGCGTAGGTTTTCCCAGTGTGTGTCGAGTCCACAGTGAGAACATCGTGTTTCTCCTGCCTAGCAGGGTAACGAAGACCTTGAGCGTTTCAGCAATTTTCCCTTTTAGTCTTACTTTTATATAAGATGGTATCTGCCCACATGTAACAGGTTTGTACAAGAAAGTCCACCTATCTGCTTCGTAAGTGTCTTGTTTGACCTGGGCCTCCTTGTCCCGGTCATTTCGGATACAATCACTTTGACTTGTTTGTTTTCCAACATTGGAAACTACTGATGACCTTTTTATTGTCTCGTGCAAGATCCGTCATCCGACAAGGGTTATAAAGGTTCAATATTCGACAAGATTGTCAAACCTTCAGCGTGCGTCTCTTCTCAAACTAAACCAACTCTACCTCCTGTGTCAAACCTTCAGCGTGCGTCTCTTCTCAAACTAAGCCAACTCTACCTCCTGTGTCAAACCTTCAGCGTGCGTCTCTTCTCGATCTAAACTAACTCTACCTCCTGTGTCATACCTTCATCGTGCGTCTATTCTCGAACTAAACCAAATCTACTTCCTGCGTAAAACCTTCAGCGTGCGTCTCTTCTCGAACTAAAGCAACACTACCCTCTGTGTCAAACCTTCAGCGTGCGTCTCTTCTCAAGCTAAACTAACTCTAGCCCCGTGTGTCAAACCTTCAGCGTGCGTCTCTTCTCGAATTAAACCAACACTACCACCTGTGTCAAACCTTCAGCGTGCGTCTCTTTTCGAACTAAACCAACTCACCCCCTGTGTCAAACCTTCAGCGTGTGTCTATTCTCGAACTAAACCAACTCTACCTCCTGTGTTAAACCTTCAGCGTGCGACTCTTCTGGAGCTAGACCAACTCTACCTCCTGTATCAAACCTTCAGCGTGCGTCTCTTCTCATCTAAACCAACTCTACCTCCTGAGTCAAACCTTCAGCGTGCGTCTATTCTAAAGCTAAACCAACTCTACCTCCTGTATCAAACACACAAATGTGCGTCTCTTCTCGAGCTAAACCAACTCTACATCATGTGTCAAACCTTCAGCATGCGTCTCTTCTCAAGCTAAACCAATTCTACCTCCTGTGTCCAACCTTCATCATGCGTCTCTTCTCAAGCTAAACCATCTCTACCTCCTGTGTCAAACCTTCATCATGCGTCTCTTCTCAAGCTAAACCAACTCTACCCCCGTGTCAAACGTACAAACGCGCGTCTCTTCTCATGCCAAACCATCTCTACCTCCTGTGTCAAACCTTCAGCGTGCGTCTCTTCTCAAGCTAAACCATCTCTACCTCCTGTGTCAAACCTTCAGCATGCGTCTCTTCTCAAGCTAAACCAACTCTACCTTCTGTGTCAAACCTTATGTGTGCGTCTATTCTCGAACTATATTCAAAGTATAAAGGCTGATATCGTATCTAATTTACGAAGTGAATCAAGTAGCAAAAAAATCATGTTCAATGCTAGGAATAAGCAAGTTATATATGTATATATATATATATATATATATATATATATATACACACACACACACACATATATCATCATCATTTGCCATACCGGTTGGCGTAGGTGATCATGTCCCTTCACAATCTTCTATCTACAGTGCATCGTATCAGTTCTGTTGTTGACTGTTTTCCATGCCATGACACCAAGCGATCCAGTATTTTCTCTCTTTGTCGTCCGCGATCTCTCTTTCCTTCTATTTTGCCAGTTGTAACCAAGTATTCCAACTTTCCTCTTCTCATGATGTGCCCGAAAAATGTTGATTGCTTCTTTCTGATGTTTTTTTAAGAACTCCCTTTTTGTGTTGGCCTCTTTGAGAACTTCCTCATTGGTCTTTTTAGCTGCCCAGGGAACTTTCAACATTCTTCTGAGAAATCCCATCTCTGTCCATGATTCGCTTCCATAGGTCAGAATTGGTTCTATATAGCACCGGTGAACTCTCTTTCTCATTTTTATTCACATAGATTTGTTGCATAAGATGTTTTTCATTTCCTGAAATGCCATTTTGGCATGAGCTATTCTGCTTTTTATTTCTGTGGTGCATCTCCTATCTGATGTTATTATTGTGCCCAAGTATTTGAAACGTTGCATTTGTTTCAGATATACATATATATTCAAGTTAACTGATCAAGAATTCAAAATAGCAAGTTATCATGAAAGCTCAAGACAAAGCATGCTCACGTTGTCGGGACAAGCAGTCAAGTTGATGTAAACAAGTTCAGAACTAGAGATTCAAGTTACTTCAGCACGTCGTGTCACGAGAAACTCCCGAAAAATTGCATGACAAACAGAGCACGTTTAAGATTGAAATCGTCAATTAGCGTAGGACAAATCCAGGTTAACTAGGGAACAGTGTAGCATTGTGAGATCGTCGAACTTAAAACGTTGTGTCTAGAGAGACAGTGTGCAATCACGTGACCGTGAGAGTGTAACCTACTTCTGGCTCTAATAAACATAAACATCGCGTGTGTACTTTCACTTTCCAAGTATCGTCAAGTAAGAAATACTTACTTAGTTAATTATAATTATGAATTGATTGATTGTCCTTTTGAATTGATTGTTGAAATGTAACTTAATGAATTGTTATTGTTTGCTAGAATACACGCGTTATAAAGTAGTATTTAATTGAAATATATTTTCAAGTTACAAAAAAATGAATTGAAATTTGTCCAGAGCAAGTAAAATAAACTTTGTTTTCCTTCCAGAGAGACGAATCAAGACCTTTGTATTATGAATTGAATATATGTTGTTAAATTATATTAAATTATTAATCGCTTCAATCACATTGTGACAGGGCACAACAAGCAAATCTTAATGACATAATTATATAAAAATGAAATAGAACTAATTCTTGCACATATAGAATCAGCAGTTAGATATTAGCAGACGATAGAAAACTTGTTTACAGGCAAGTCAATCGATCGAAGTGAGAAGTTATATTAGTACTAAAGATAACAAAATAGAACATGGCAACAGCCTTAGATCCTGGCAATGAAGCGATGAGACTAGCAACTGAAACAGTAGATGAATTGAGGATAGCAATGAACCATCAAAATATTAACAATAGTATTGCCACGTTCAATCGGAGAACCATCGAAATTCAGAGAGTGGATAGAAAATATAGAAACAATTTAGCTTACTTAACGACAAATAAAGAACTAAGGAATATAGCATTTCAGACCAGTTCAGATGAAGTGCCTGCGTTCATAAGAAGAAGGTTAGAATCAGTACCCGAGGAAAACGTGGGACAGTGCGAAACAGATATAAACATTTGAGGTATGCAGAAGAAAGAAGTCCACAAGATTTATTTACAAAATTACACAAGATGAAGCAAAAAGAAGGGGAAGCCGTGTGTAGGTATGGAGACAGATTGATTAGTTTAGCGGAAAGTTCATTTGTGCGGTGTCAGGTGTAAGGAATGAGGATATCCAAATGCAGATAATAACTATTTTTATTGAAGAGTTAAACAACAGGAGGTTAAGATTGTATTTGCTGAGAAAGGAGCTGAAGACAATCGATAAAACATTGGATTTACCAATTGAAGAAGAAAACTACTTGAAAAGATGTGCGATTGAAGACAAGCCCAACCATTCCAAGGTGCACAAGACATGAGGAAACCAGGAATATAGGTCCAACAAGAGAATTGAGTGACCCACCAATGGGGATAGATTAAGACAGACATGAGGAAACCAGGAATGTAAGTCTAACAAGAGAATTGAGTGACCCACCAATGGGGATAGATTAAGACAGACATGAGGAAACCAGGAATATAGGTCCAACAAGAGAATTGAGTGACCCACCAATGGGGATAGATTAAGACAGACATGAGGAAACCAGAAATATAGGTCCAACAGCCTCCTGTCCTCCTACAGCCTTATTTTTTTTGGTCTGTTGTCCTTGTCCATGATTCACATGTAACAGGGTTGAAACGATGTTAGGCACTGACAATGGTATGAATATTGGTAATGGTATGATAGGCCAATGAAAATGACCTGCCAGCACCATTTGAACAGCCTATAATAGCAGTCCACTGTAGCACACCGTTTATGACAACAACGTTCTTTCTTTGCTGTGTTGTTAGTACGTACACACACCCCGTGAGGGCTACTGTTACTGGTCAGGCGATAACGTTGACAAGGTACAAAAACGTGCAGTGGTGAACGTGCGCTCACCTCTCCGTCTCAGCTGTCAGGTTCTCACGTCCTCAACTAGTACTTCGGCTGTAATCTGATGAACTGTTTTGTTTAATCTCCGTCTTGTATGGGCCGCGACAACTCTCAGTTCGATTCAACGCCTTCGCGCATAGGTAGTGACTGTTATCATTATAGCTTGTTTCATAAGTCGTGCCCAACTTTTAAAATCAATATCTTTTAAACCGCTTTTTGTAATTTTTTCAAAATTTGCATGTAAAGTTATAATGAGTAGAACCCAACAGGGAATTAATTTCATTAAAAACAAACATTTGGTTATTATTATTGCTTATTTGATTTATATAAATTTATAACGACCCATTGATGTAGTCAAAACTTAGTGTTTACGGTATTTAAGCTAAAAATAGCGATTACAAATCCAAACACGGTCCAATTTACGATTTTTCACGCTTTAAACGTGAGTTGTCTGACACAATTAGACACTTGTAGAAAACACGAGGCATTGTGTGTTCCATTTCCGTTCATTCATAGGTGTAGACGTGGAACGCTAACATTTATCATGAGTCTTAAAATGAAATTCTGCAGTTTACAAAACATCGCAATAAAAATGTATGACTATTTTTGCAAAGAGGCTAAACGAGGAAGATTATTTCATTCTTTAGAAAACCCTGAGAATAGGACAAGACACATTTTGGATTTATCTAAACGGTCATTTAATCGCTGGATTCAAGCACGTGACCGTCAATGTTCAAAATATACAAAATCACAAGGAAGAGCAAAATTGTTGGATAATTTCGACAGTGAACTTATTAGAAGTGAAATTCGCAAAATGTTGGGTATGAATGAAACTGTTACAATAAGAAAATTAAAAGTATCGCTGAAAAAGAACAACAGTATTGAAATATCAAAGTCTACATTATGGAGGAATGTGAGAGCTGCAGGCTTTACATTCAGAAAGTATTCCAATAGACGAAACATCATCTGTGAGAAACCACATATAGTAGTCATGAGAAGCAAGTACTTACGTGAAGTAAAAGAGGTGCGCAAGCAAGGTTATGATATTGTGTACTTGGATGAAACATGGATCAATGCTCACCACACTAACCAAAGGGAATGGCAGTCATCAGATGGAAAGATTAAGAGATTAATACCTAGCAGCAAAGGACAGCGCTTGATAATTGCTCATGCAGGTAGTCGACAACATGGACTAATACAGAATGCAGAGCTCATTTTTCTTCCAAAATCCATAGACAATTGGGATTATCACTCTGAGATGAATGGTCACATATTTAGACATTGGATTGAAAATTCTGTTCTCCATCACTAGATCGACCATCTTGCCTAATAATGGACAATGCAGCGTACCACAACATTGTTGCACTTGAAGATAAAGTCCCGACGTCATCCAGTACAAAAGATGCTATTAAGATATGGCTCACAAAGGAGCACATACAATTTAATAACATGTACTTAAAACCTGAATTATTATCTCTAGTAAAGCAAAAACAGAGGACAAAGATTTTTCAAATAGATAAGATTATCCAAGAGCACGGTCATATAAGTTTGAGGCTGCCACCTTACCATGCTCATTTAAATTCAATATAACTAATCTGGGCAAAATTAAAAGGACAAGTGGCAGATGAAAATACAACATTCAAAATATGCGATGTAAAGACTCTTGCTAATCTCGCTTTATTAAATATAGACAAAGATTATTGGGCTAAATGTGAAGACCACGTCTTAAAACAGGAAGAGAAATATTGGAAAAATGATGGTTTGTGGAATGTTCAACCCCAAACAGTTATTAATCTTTTAGACTCGTCTGATTCAGAATGAAAGTATATAGCCCCCACAATGTTGGCCCCTATATTACCTTAAATTATTTCAACAAACGGTCCTTTTCAGGACCACACAACTATGAAAATTGGACATACAGGTATACCTTGATATTATCGTCCGTCCTCGAACTGAGCAGACAATAATTATCCTGGTGTTTTGTTTTATCCAGTTATTTCCCCATTACGGCCACGCCTTTACCTAGTGAAAATTAATCGTAGACCAGCAACTACGGTAGTTTCTATTCTTTAGGGCTTCACAATTTACAATTTTGACAAACATCAAATAAATATATTATAAAATTATAAATCAATGCTATCAATAAATGTTTGCACACTGCTGATTTTGAAAGATCATGTATCTTTATTCCGACAACTCTAACAATGGCAACTATGTACAATTATTCACAGCGGCTAGCGATCACACATCTCGTTCGGCCAGCCACACACACCGTATCACAGAGTTCACATCTCTACTGGATACTCTCGCTTCTGTGCGTCTGCCTACTCAGGCTTACTTTACTTAAGTATAATACTTAAAACGAGGCAACAATAGCCTCGAGCACTCTGACGTCTGTGTTTGGGGATGTCGTCGGCGGCTGTAATGCTTTGATGATGCCACCAAGTGTGGCAAACAAGTTAACATAAAACAGGTACATTCACCCACATGCTCACATAAAGTTCTAATAAAACCCATACTTTCATCCACGTGCTCACAGAAATTTATAATAAAATAAATGCATTCGCCCCCGTGCTCACAGAAAATGATAATGAAATAAATACATTCGTCCCCATGCTCGCCAAACTTTATAATAATGTAAAATGACACACTTACGTGTTTTTCTGGTTTTGGAAAATTAAATTAGCACACACACTACACATAATGAATTTTTAAAAAAAGTTATTGTTTGTTCTTTTTTGAATTGGTTTTCTTTCGTGGCGTCGGCATCTCCTGCATAGAATCGTCTTCCGTGTCCGTGTTGATGACTAAGCGCCCCATTGTGGGGATTTCAGTCTGTGTTAGCTCTTCTTCGCTCTCGAGCTCTGATGATGATGTTGGATTTCTCTTATGCTGGCTGTTGTGCCGGCGCTTTTTGCCGGCCTGGACAGTGACGAAACCGTCACTGTTTGGTGTTTCGCTTCTTTTGGTGCTGTCGGCTTTGGTATTGTTTTCTACAGTCTTTTTGACTGTCTGGTCGACAGCGTTTGATTCCTCTGATGGGAGGTCTTGTTTGTTGTCTCCGTCAACAACTATTTGCTCGGCAATAACTATTTGCCTCTCCCTTTCCTCTCGGAGTCCTTTCTTGTCTTTGTTTTCTCAGTGGACATTGACTGTCCCAGTGAGCATCACTGGTACAGTGCGTACACTGAGTACGGCGGCCTGGAAGTGTCACCCACGTGGTGACAATTCTCCCACTTCGGGATCTCACCTTCATATAGTGAGGAATTGTGACACCTTCTACTGGGTTATATCTGAAGATCCAGTCGCACGTGATTCCGATTCTTCTGGCCTCAGCCTCTTTGTCCCGTCATTTTGGCGACAAGTTTTTGGAAAAGATCTTGGTCGATGGTTGGGGGTAACCAATGGATCACCCCCTTCTGTTTTTCTTTTTCCACGTGCTCGATCTCGATTGATAGTTTAGGTGTAGCCAGCTCTATTTTCTTTCCTTCCAGTCGTTTATAATGAGTAATGTGTGCCGCCGAACTTAGAGTGAAGTACCACTTGAAGGGGCTGTCCAAGCGGTACAAGGCTGTGATGCTGTTCTGTCCGATTCCAAAAGGACCGGACAGAACTCCCAATAACAAGTTAAAGTTCACTTTAGAAATGTCCTGACCTGTAATGTTAATAACTAGAGTTCCACTTCTGTGAATGAGGTATAGGCACCTCCATGTTACCGTGACCTATATGTCACCACAAAAACACTACCGAAACACAATCCAACGGAAAAAAACACTTTGAAAAGCACAAAATGGCGGGTTTGAAAATATTCACTAGAATTTCATAAACCCTGAACACTCCGAGAAATTGGCTTTGAACGTTTTGGATTGGTAAACGGCAGCATTCAGCAAGCCCACACTAAATTTCTATATTCCAATAACAGAATTAGGGATTTTGTGTAAGATTGTTGCATTGTTTTTGGCAGTGTGTTAAGTATGATAGATCTGTATAGTGTGTGTTTCTATTGTGTGTTGTAACTCTGTTCTTGCTGGTATGATTGCGCTGCATTTTTAGAATATGTGTTCTTCAGTTTCTTGTATGTTTCGTCTGCAAAGTTGACATTTGGCTGCCTGTCCTGTGGGTGACATGCTTGATTCTGAGCTGTACTGGAGGTGCTTGCTTTTTAATGAGGTGTTTGTAAATGGCGTTTGTCTTTTGATGTAATAAGTTGTCGTGTCCTTGGATGGCTTGAATGCAAGTTTTGTAGAATGTGGGGCTGAAGTGATGAGGGGCGCGTTCTCGTGTATTTTTCAGGCAGGAAATGCAGGGAACAGAAGGATAACCATTCATAACATTTGTGTAAATGGAAGGGCTGCTGTCCCCAGGATCCCCACCTCACTAGGTCTGATGCTCTAGGCTAGAGCTGCCTAGCTAGTGGAAACTAGCCCAGATTCAACAGCACACAGCCGTGCGCGATTGCAATCTCGGCACTAAGGACATCAGGTGTTACCTTGGTCCGACCACGCATCTTCCACCCCTCTGATGTTGCGTTCAAACAATGACATAATGGGAGGTATCAGCACAGTACCCAAAGACTACTATGCCATGTAGCCGACATGACACAGTCTGTGCTGCTAGAGCAGGCAACACAGGAGCTGAACCTAGGATGACACGAGCAGTCACGTCTTAATCATTGGCAACAATCAGACAGTTCCTTCTCAAAATATACACTAGTATTTCTGAGAAAGCGGCCACTAGAACGTCATAAAACTAATAAATAGTATATAAAGCACTTGCTAGCGTAATATTATAAGAGTACCTAAGTTTTGCATATCACTTTAAAAAAACATTTTCTTAAAAGTACGTATGTTTAAATATTTAAAAAAATCTATATACAATGTATCAAAAAATGCACTAGGATTAAACATTATCAATCAAAGTTTATGCGCCTTTATTTTACGATGCAAATGGGAAATATTATTTTATATTAATTTTTTTAAAGAATTATTTTCCTTGTTTATTAAGGGAAGTCACTACAAAAATTTAATTTTTCGTAAAGTACAAGTTATTGTTCGTAGGGGTAATTCCTTTAACTTTTTAGACAGTTCATAACATTCAGTAATATATTAATCATTAGTCATGTTTAGCAATGCATATAGATTTAAATTAATGCGATAAATAAATGTACTTCGAAGTTTTGTGCAAATAATATGAAATTAATTTGTTTTTAGATGGTAGTAATGAAAAATTATCCAGTATGCGTAATATTCAATTAGAACTCCATGATTTTACTCACAATCGCATCCGGTGTAAACAATATATTCACCATTAGACGTGTTTAGCAATGCAAATAGATTTAATAAATTCAATAAATATATGTGCTTCTATGTTTTGTGCAAACTATAGGAAATTAATTTTTTTAAATGATAGCAATTAAAAATAATCCAGTATGCATACAATTCAACAATAAATCCACGATTGTTATGTTAATGGTACCTATGTAAAAAATATATTTTATTTTTATCTTATCCTCACAAAATGCTGAGTGGATAGTCAAAATCAAATAATATTTTCATGAACATGGAGACCATATTATTTCAGGTTCTCTAACAGAATTACTTAGAATATCTTCAAATAGTGATAAAAAATGCATTTTATAAATAATATTTCCACTGCTACTTCAATTTTTTATTTTGAAAATGAATTAATATTCATTCATTATTATTCATTGTCTATTTGTCATGAAGGACGAAGAGATAGAGGGAATCCAAAAGAAAAAATACCAGACAGCTTAAGATAATGGCTTTGCTGAAGGTCAACAACAGAAATGATAACTGTTGAGATCAAAAGTTGTGGAGAAGAATGATCACCTACACCAGCAGGCCTGATACTTCATGATGATGATTTCTCATGATTCTAACTTCAAAAATAATTAAGTAAGTTTGCCACAGGTAAAAATTATATATATATTAATAAGATTACAATGTCATTCTAATATTACAAATAGTAATAAGAATTACCTTAATTGTTATATTAAAATTAAATAAATTAAATGAAATCAGTAATATTAATAGCTCTCTCACACACACTATTTACACTCACATTTTTTTTGCAGTCACAAATAATACAGTTCTGGATAAAAAATGGATTAAAAGCTGTATCTTATAGACATTCTTATTAAGTTATAGTTAGGGTATAAATAAAGGAGAAACTTTTCTTCAAAAATTAAGATAATTATTTTAGTACAAGACAATAAAACAAACTGCTCTCTTTGTTGAATAAAAACAGACAGTATGTAAATTTAATTATTAATTCTAAACTCTGTTATTTTTTTTTTTACAGTTTCTCACAATCAGATTTATTTGAGAATCACACAGTGGATTGATTAAGGACTATGGTTGAATTTGAAAGAGAAAAAAATATATATAATTATGCCAATGTGAAGAGAAAAAAAGAGCTCTACAGATAATTTATCAAAATTGTTCAGTAGGTATTTTTTTAGTCTTTTGTAAAAAAAAAAAGTATTCTGAAATTGTCAAAAAATGAAACACCGGCTTTGTTGAAGAGCGGCATAGTACTTTTAAAAATCTCTCTTCTGTAATGATTTCACTCATCATTAATGCTCCTTTAATTTCTAGAAATCATATAAGGGAATTCAAAATTGGTTGATGAGATGTAAAAGCTACCATGATTTCTCACAACTTTATGCTATATTTCACTCTAAAGAGTGTCAGATTAGTGATTCTATTAATTTTGTTATTTTACACATTAATTTATTACAAATATTAGTAATATACATGTGTGTATGTCTCTCTCTCTGTCTCTGAAAGCATTTCACAACAAACCTTGTGTAATGTTGCTATTGCTGTCTTGCAGGTTTTGCCCACTTCTTGGCCAGGGACGATCCGTTTAGCCTTAGACCACGTCTTTCATGTTATATTAGACCATGATTGCAATCCAAAATTAAAAGTGTAAGTCACTTTTGCTTCATAAATTGAACATAACAACAATGTTGTCTTGTGGGATTTCCAGCTGTTTGTTGCCAGTACATACTCTAATTATTCTTTGATCTTTGCCTTCAATGTTTATGCCGTCTCAAATTTTTATTATTTCTTGCGCTTTAATTTATCAAATGCTCTGGTATAATCTATGAAACATATATATATATATATAGATCTTTTTAGATAGTTTTAAAAGTATTATTTTCTTTGGTTTGATTTGCATTCACATGGAGCATAAAATAAATAAATATTCAGTTAATAAATAATATTCTATACAATAAAAAATATTCAGTAAATATTACATATTTTTTCTGTTGTTGTGTTATTGGCGTGTCAAGCTGGGGCTCACTGTTGAGACCAGGTGTGGTTGCCGCAGAGAGAAATCACAAATAAAAATCCCAACTTGTACAGTCGGATTTGAACTAACAACCTCTCTGTGTCAAGACTGCCATAACTTGAGATTGAAAACTTCCTCTTCAAGCAAATTCCACAGAGGATTGTGAATTGCTTTAGGCTCAAAACTTTCCACTTTGAGAATTCCAATCACAGCTTATAGCTTCTAATATGTATTCAGTGCTTCCACCATTTTGATAACTAATACAAGGAAGCATGTGACACTAGACTGTGGAAACTTTTTTTGGAAGAGAAAAAATAATAAAAATTCTTCCTTTAAACTGGAACCAATATATTTTATAAAAATTGTGCAATGAAGATACATAATTTCACAGCTTATCAGTTTAAAATTGTTACTTTAGAGAGCTAAGTATACATTTTATTTGACATTTTAATTTATGTCATTCATTAAATGCTGTCTCCACATCCAAAGTTAGCTACCATGGAGCACCTTTCTTGTCTGTCTCTTGCTTTGATGGTGTAGGGATCGAACCCTACCTCTTGTCCTTTGTAGTCCAGTTCACTAACCACTGAGCTATCATGGCTCCCCATTTCATTGGTAAGGCTATGAATATTGGTTTTAATAGGCCATCTGGTATATTTCACCTGTTATAAATTTGCATTCACATGGGGCATAAAATAAATAAATATTCAATTAATAAATAATATTCAATACAATAAATAAATATTCAGTAAATATTCAGTTTAACTGTTTAAAACTTGTTTTCTTTGTAATTTTAATTATTCTCTTTATGTCATGTCATTAAACAATTAAAAATTTCTTCCTTCGACAAGCTTACAAGAACTGAGACTGAGTGATTGCAAAAGTGTAGGTGATCTAGGCATGCAAGAGTGGCCAAATTACATAAGACTCTACGTTACCTCATTGTGGCAAAATGTAAAAAGGTAATGGAGGATTTTACATTCTAATGTCTCTTTATTTTTAAAAGTTTTGGGACAAGTATGTTAGTACTCATATATTTCCATGACTGTCTTACTTCTAATGCCCTGCAGTGCCATCAGATGGCACACAGGGTTTTTGGTGTACTTTGTCATATGTCCTTATTCTGGCCGAGCTTCTCAATCTTTGCCAAAATTCTACCTTACTCAACTATGAAGAAAAGTATAAACCCAAGGTAGTATAGCAATTATTGAAAAGACACTGCCTTTAAGAAACCACTAGTCCTGAAATTGATGTGAGTAAGTATCATCTTGTACCAGCTCACCAACCACCTGCATTTACAAGTTTAACAGCCAAAAATTTGTAATAGAAAATATTGGTCTACGTGTAATGTGTATCATGCTATTTTTATCACCGCAAACATTTGTACTCAGATTTTTTAATTTAAAATGATGTATTACATTAACTCTTTTCATACGTTTCGCCGCACTGTGCGGCAATGCGATTCCACAATGTACATTTCGCCGCACAGTGCGCCACGCTCAATTTGATTAGTGTGAATGCCATCAAACCATATTCTTTTTACATGTCTTATATCATCTGGATATTGGTGAAATCTTATATCTTGTTCAATTATCTAAACATTCATATATAATATGTTAGATAAATATAATTATATAGATTAATTCTTAAAACCATGAACAATTTTGTCTCTGAAATCTCTTCTGTTGCGTCAATAAAAAGCTTCCGTACGGAAAGAGTTAACCAAAAAAGTACAGTATAGACATTTTTTTTTCTGCGTTCGCAGCTTTCACCTAAGGCGAAGTCCCTATAGCCTAGGAACTGAATTTTGCATGTTGATTCATTTTACCCTGGCAAACATGTGCGCAGGGGCCCCTCGCCACCCAGGCAGATAACTCCATCTTCAGAGGTACTCATATTTTTTCTGTTGTGTTATTGACGTGTCAAGCTGGGACTCACTGTTGAGACCAGGGGTGGTTGCCACAGAGAGAAATCACAAATAAAAATCCCAACTTGTACAGTCGAATTTGAACTAACAACCTCTCTGTGTCAAGACTGCCATAACTTGAGATTGAAAACTTCCTCTTCAAGCAAATTCCACAGAGCATTGTGAATTGCTTTAGGCTCAAAACTTTTCACTATATTATATTTCACCTGTTATAGATTTACATTCACATGGGGCATAAAATAAATAAATACTCAGTTAATAAATAATGTTATATACAATAAATAAATATTCAGTAAATATTCAAATATTCAGTTTAACTGTTTCAAACTTGTCTTCTTTGTACTTTGTGGCTGCCATGGAGCATCTTTCTATACTGTCTCTTGCTTTGATGATGAAGATTATCATAGGCTGATGTGAACATCTTTTTATGTTACTTGTCCATATTAGTCTTGGTCTACCTCTCCCTCTTTTACCTTGCATTTTCCCTTCCAAGATTACTTTTAGTAGACCATTGTGTCTTTTAACATGCCGCAAAAATCTCATTTGTCTTGTTTGAATTGTGTTTAGTAGTTCTCTTTTAATTTTTAGTTGTTTTAAGACTTCTTCGTTTGTTTGTCAATCCAAATCATTGGACAGTTATCACCACTATTGTCCAACAAGGAAATAATGCTATAGGGCAAAATGAGCACTATACAATACAATCTTCATCCCAACGTTGTGTTACCAATGCCAGACCTGGACCTTAGATGCAAGAACAATAAGAAAAAATAACCTCTACTAAGATGAAATGTGTCAGACGAATGACAGGAAACAGTCTGAGAGATAAGATCACAAATTAAGAACTAAGGAGAAAGCTAGGAATAGCCCCTGCCATAGAATATATAAAGAAACATCAGATACAATTTTTTGCCCGTATGACAAAGCAGAAAAATCAAAACACAACACAATGAGCCTTCAACAAATGTGAGAATACCAAACCCAATGGTCGACCACGAAAAAGATGGATGGATGGAATATTAGAAGCACTAGGAAACATTACAGAAGCCGAGGCAAACAGAAGAGCAAAAGACCACAAATTATATCTCCTCTCAATGCTTAAAGGCAAATGAGGAAGGAAAGAAGAAAAGAAGAATCGTTTGTTTTCTTTTCTTTCCTTTCAATTCTTCCTATATTCTTCTATAAATCCACATCTGAAAAGCTTAAATTTTCTGTTCTGTTTTCTTGTCTAATGTCCATCTTTCAGCACCATAATGAATGCTGAGAAGCTATAACATTTTGCTATTCTTAATTTTAGTCCTGCTTTATTGGTTTTAATGTTAGTATATTTTTTATGACATTAAAATTACTTTCTGCCATTTTCTATTTTTTTTTCTCCAGTTTTCCATTTTCCTTCACTGGTTATAGTATGTTCAAAGTAGTTGTAGCTTTGAACTGTCTTCAAGTATATTTCTTGAAATTTGATATCCACTTGTAGGTTTTGAGTACTTTCTTTGTTTATGATCATAGTTTTAGTCTTTTTGATATTCATATCTAATCCATATTTTTTGCTTATCATGTTTATTTCATTTAGTATTTGATGTAGATCTTCAGGATTTTCTGCTAGTAATACAGTATCATCAGCATATCTTATGTTACTTACTATCATTCCATTATTGTTTATGCCTGGCATCTTTGTGATGTTTTTAAAGATTTTCTCATTGATTAGTTTAAACAAGCTTGGTGATAGAATTTGTGTCTCTGTTAAAATATGGACATATTTATATATGGCCTGCTTCAAAAATGTATTTACACATCTACCATTTTATGTGACAAAGTAGTTCAGCATTGCTTGATTTTGGTCACGACTTTTATAAAAGTCCTGTTGGTCATAAAAAAATATGATCACTAACATCATTATTCCTCCATATATTAAAAGGAATGATGTTTAATTTGTACATGTTTACTAGTGTTATGTTTATGTACAATGTTTCAACATTTAAAGAAAAATATGATAGTTGTTGACAGATATTTATATGGACTATTTACAAACATTTACATATATATATATATATATATATATAATTGCTCACAAAAGCCTGTTATAAACTTTTTACAAATTTGTTTCATGTTTACCGAGGTGTCAGACCAAGATGTCATTCACATTACTAAGATCTACAACAGGCAATGCTACTTCAATGCTTAGGGCTGTGAGGCTATCTCAGACATTGGCTTAGATTTTCTGGCACAAAACTGCTCAAGACTTTGCTCGTTGGACATAAGCAAATGTGACATAACAGACAACAGACTGTATGCCTTATCTATGCGCTGTCCAAAACTATATAAACTTTAGATGAAGTCATGTGATGTAACAACAGACAAAGGAATAGTGATGATTGCTTATAGGTACTCTTCATTTCAGCAGTTGCATGTCCAGAATTGTTGTCTATCCCCTGATGCATATGCTATGGTTAGAAAGTACTGCAAGAGAGCCATCACAGAACACAAAAATCCAACAGTTTTATAAGGCAGTTTTTATATTAATTTTGTTCTTTTGAGTTGTGTCCAACTTTTGTAATAGATGAGGATGTTCTAAAAGAGTAACGAGTGTATTCTAAAAGTCTAAAGGGATATTCTGAAAGACTAACAGGGATATTCTGAAAGAGTAATGGGGATATTCTGAAAGAGTAATGGGGATATTCTAAGAGTAATGGGGATATTCTAAAAGAGTAATGTGGATGTTCTAAAAAATATCAAGGGTATTCAAAAAGAGTAATGGGGAAATTCTAAAAGAGTAATTAGGATGATTGGATGTTCTAATAGAGAAATTAGCATGTTCTAAAAGAGTAATTAGGATGCTCTAAAAGAGTCCAAATAAAAAATGAAAGCTAATTTCCAACATCAGGAGACATTCATCCCTTGGGGTCATGTCAGGAGAAGGGAACAACTGTGATCTTTTGTGACAAGTGGGATATTTTTTTACGCTGAGATATTTTGTGATAGCTGGGATGTTTTGTGACAAATGAGGATATTTTGTGACAGCTGGGATGTTTTGTGACAGCTGGGATGTTTTATGACAGCTGGGATGTTTTGTTGCAGCTATGTTATAGCTGAGATATTTTGTGACAGCCGGGATATTTTGTGACAGCCGGGATATTTTGTGACAGCTGGGATATTTTGTTACAACTTTAATATTTTGTAACAGCTGGCATATTTTGTGAGAATTATATTTTTTGAGAGCTGGCATATTTTGTGACAGCTGAGATATTTTACTGCTGGGCTATTTTGTGACAAATGACATATTTTGTGACAGCTGTGATACTTTGTTACTGCTGGGAAATTTATGTGACATCTGAGATATTTATTGACTGCTGGAAGATTTTGTTACAGTTGGAATATTTTGAGTGAACTGATATATATTTTTACTGCTGGAATATTTTTTATTACAGCTGGGATATTGTGGTACAGCTGACATATTTTATGAAAAATTGTATATTTTGTGACATCTGGGATATTTTGTAACAGCTGGAATATTTTGTTATGACTGGGATACAATTGTTGTAGTTGGGATATTTTATGACAATTGATATATTTTGTGACAGCTGATATATTTTGTGACAGCTGAAATATTTTGTTACTGCTGGGGTTTTTTGTTATCTGGGATATTTTGTGACAGCTGGGATATTTTGTTACAGTTGGTATATTTTGTGGCAGCTGGGATATTTTATGAAAACTGAATTACTTGAATGACAGCTGTGATAATTTTTGATAACTGAGATATTTTGTGACTGCTGCATGATTTTGTGATAAATAGGATATTTTGTGACAGCTGTATATTTTATTACTGCTGGGATATTTTGTGACATCTGGGATATTTTGTGACATCTGGAATATTTTATGATAACTGAGATATTTTGTGACAGCTGAAATATTTTGTGACAGCTGTGATATTTTGTGACAAATATTTTCTGTGACAGCAGGGATATTTTGTGTGAACTGAGATATATTTTGACTGCTGGAATATATTTTATTACATCATTGATATTTTGGTACAGCTGGTTTATTTTGTGACATTCAGGATATTTTGTTACTGCTGGGATATTTTGTTACTGCTGTGACATTTTGTGACAACTGAAATATTTTGTGACAGTTGGAATAAGTTCCTCTGTGATACTTTGCATGTGGGATATTGTCCGACACCTAAAATATTGTGTTACATCTTTGATATTTTTTGACAACTGATATATTTTATGACAATTCAGATATTTTATGTCAGCTTGGATATTTTGTGACAGCTGGGATATTTTGTTACTGCTGGGATATTTATGTAACGTGTGGGATATTTTGTGATAACTAAGGTATTTTGTGACAGCTGGAAGACTTTGTGATAGCTGGGATATTTTGTGACAAATTCTATATTTTGTGACTGCTGGGATATTTTGTGTGGGGGAAAAAAAGAAAAAAGTAAAGTATCCCCATCACACCAAGTGGCATATAGGTAATATGGTGTTAGTGACCATAAATTTTACACACTTTCGGCACATGATTTTTGGGGTAATGGGGTCAGTATTATGACCGTGCCACTTTACTTTCCCAGAAAAAAATCTGGTACCCATTTAAGGCTGGGTGAACCCGGAAGGCTTCAATTGGGATCTAACCCTATCTGTTGTCCTTTGTAGTCCAGTTCACTAACCACTGAGCTGTCGTAGCTCCCCAGCAAGCATGGTACTTGGTATTAATAATGACGACAACTTTGCAGTAATAATCAACAACACAAAAATGTTGTGGCCACAAACTATATCTTTCCTCATTGGTTAAATCAAATGAGAGAGGAAAGAACAACTACCCTGCAACTCTGTGCCTCAGCTCTGTACTGCTCTGTTTCTCTTCACCTGTATTTTACAGTTTTGATGGTAAAGAGTGTTCTTGACACGGGTCTGCAGTTTGCTTCATTTATAATAAGTAGTACATTTCTTCTGCCTCTTCTTTCCTACCTTATTTACTTTTCACATCTAGGTGAGAAATAGTTTACAAAGTTTTGCTCTTTGATTTCCTCTTCTGCTTTCACATTTCTGTTTAGTATTCTGTCTATCCAACATATTTGAGAGGTATCCTCTTGGTTTTTTGTTTGTTTTATAGCATTTGTTAATAACTGTATCGATTGTGTTTGATTGTTCCTGTCTTGATTCATGGCCTATTGAATTCATTGTTTAATTATATATTCTTCTTTGGAGGTGTTCCCAAACCTAGTTCTTAGTTCTTTACTTCTGATTTTGTCTGTCAAGCTGGCTCCCATGATTTATCTGACACATTTCTCTTCTGTGGCATTTAACTTATTATTCTTATTCTACCTTTCAGCTCCCTGTGGAGCATAGGTCTTCAACAAAACACTTTCCAAGACGTTCTGCTTCTCACCATTCTTTTAAGATCATTTCAAGTCTTCCCCAACATCTTCATCTCAGCTTCTATCTGTCTTCTCCAAGAATTCCTTGGTCTTTCTCTGTCTTTTTCCCTGGGGATTCCAAAAAAGGGCCTGTTGTGTAATATTCTCAGCTGGCTTCCACAGTGTGTGTCCTATCCAACACCATCATCTTCGCTGTATCTCTTTATACATAGGTATTTGACTGGTACATTTTCATAATTCTATGTTAGTGATTTTGTCCTGCCATTTCCATTCTTTTATTCTGCGTAAGCATCCATTAATGAAAGTTTGTATCTTCATGATTGAAATCTTTGTGTTCTCCATGTTTCACAGTCTTATATTAAGACTAACTTAACATTGGAGTTTAACATTTTTATTTTAGTGTTTAACCTAATTTCTTTGGACTTCCATATGTTTCCCAGTGGAAGAAATGCTCCTCTTGCTTTTGATATCCTTATTTTGGTATCATTTTCTGTTCCTCCCTCTTTGTCTATATTACTGCCAAGATATATGTAAGATTGTATGTTTAGTAGTGGTATTTCTCCTAATTTTATTTGGTTATTGTCAACTGCATTAATTCTCATAATTGTGTTCTTATCTCTATTTTCATTCCTATCTGTTGTGATCTCTTATCAAGTATGCTCATTTTATCTTGCACCTGTCGATGGTTGTGTGACAGGAGAGCTATGTCATCAGCAAAGTCAAATTCATCAAGTAGTTTGGTCAGTGACCACTGGATTCCATTTCTGTTGTTTTGAGTTATTTTTATAATCCAATCTATGGCCAGTAGAAAGAGAAGTGGAGATAGAAGGCATCCCTACCTTACTCCTGTTTTTATTTCAAATGCTTTTGTAAGCTGTCCTTCATGCACCACACTACATTTTATTTCTTCATGCATTGTTGTTATCAGATTAATAAATTTTGTGGGGATTCCGTATTGACTCAGCAACTTCCAAAGCATTCCTCTGTCTAAACTATCAAATGCCTTTTCGTAATCTATGAATCCAATATAAAGTGGGGATTTTAGTTCTAAACTTTGTTCAACTATTATACGAGCGTACTTAGAGTAGTTATTTGATCAGCACATGATCTGTTCTTCCTAAAACCTGCTTGTTCATCTCTCAAATGTTTCTCTATAGCCTCTTTTAGTCTCTCCAGAATGATTCTGCTTAATATTTTTCCTGGCACTGATAGTAGCATAATTCCCCTATAATTTCTGCACTCATGTAAACTTCCTTTCTTTGGTTGTTTGATCATATAACCTTCTTTCAAGTCTTTGGGTATTTCTTCCCTCTCCCAAATTTTATCTAATAGATTATGTAACATCTTGGTAGAGGTGTTAATATCTGCTTTGATGGCTTCCGAAGGTATTTCACCTGGTCCTGTGGCTTTACCATTTTTTAATAGCTTGATGGCTTTCATTATTTCTTCCTTGCTGTATATTTGATTTTGTTCAATTCATTTTTCATGCCTTGACATGGGCAATCAATGAGGCCCACAATTCTTGTTCATGAATTTTATTGTTGAATAGCTTCCTTCATGCTATTATGATGTCAGATTATATATGATTTTATTTATTTGTCATCCTATGCAATTTTTTGCAAAGAATTTTGTAAAAGGTTATCAAAACTTTTAGACATATTTAATTTTGAAAGTAACAACATCCGTGTATTTGTATCAAGTGCAAATATATAATTTAACAAAAGCAATTATTTGTTACTGACATCTGACAACCAGTTAGCACTCTTGTTAGATGTGATGTTCTGTATTGTTACTAATGCTCCAAGAAATAAAGAATCTGTTTCATTAATTTGTATTAACTATTGTTAATTTATTTCTTTTACACAAGAGCATATATACAGGTACAAAGTAGGCATACTTGTTAAAGATGAAATTGGCTCTTTTTACATAAAGAGCCCAGGGTTTCAGATTGGGTTCATCCGTTATCTCAGCTGAATAAAATAGATATATGACCTGTAGTGAGGGAAGTAATGGCATAAAGAAGATATACAATGTGACCAAGAGAGTGATGCCCCTTTACTCCACTCCTCAATGTTGGTAATACTTGTGTTCACATGATGACTAAAAGAGTATGCCTCTTCTACATCCACCCCTAAAAGGAAGTTAAGTGAGTGTTGTTGTGTTGTGATGTGGTTTACAGTAAAATTCTGATATTTCCACGTTTGGCCCAACATTAAAGCGCCTCATTTTTCAGTACTGGATTGTCTTCCCTAACCATTTGTCCAGATTAGACTAGTTACTGGGTAAAGGCATCAAGATGCATAGAAATTTGAAGCTGCTGTAAAGCTTATTATAATAATGAAAATTGAAAAAAAAAAGAAAAAGTGGTATGGTAATAGCTTTTCGTAGGTGAGAAACAAACCAAAAGTGGTATGGTAATAGCTTTGTTTAGGTGAGAAACAAACCAAAAGTGGTATGGTAATAGCTTTATGTAGGTGAGAAACAAACCAAAAGTAGAACATTTCAGCCAAGAAGGCCATCAGCTGGAACAATAAAGCTTTTAGTAAAGGCTGGCATAACCTTACACAAAAATACATTTTCTTAAAATAAAAGATTACTTACTGACTTATGCACATGCACCACCAAGAATTGTGAGGAGCTGCAATATTTTTGTCCTGAGTCTAAGTGTATTGTATTTGACAGTTATTAACCTTTACTGCTGCTAGGTTTTCTGCGACATTGTCTATCTGTATGAATTTTGGTCTTCCTTGAGCCTTGAAACAAGTCTATCAACTCTTGCATGTACACAGCAAGTTACTGGTTTAGTGGTTTAATGCATATAATCCAAAATTTGATTGTGTCTCTATGCATTAAGTACTGGTTGTGATTTCAAAAGTTCACCTGAATTTCACCATTTCTTATTCTGTATTTTACAGTAGCCAGTATGGTTGTGCCATTTCACATGTTGTGATCTTTCTCTCTAATATGCCTACCTTAAATGTAGGACTATGTTGGACATAGTTGACTTAATTGAGTACTTGCAACTAAGTGGTCCGGGTTTATGAAATTCTAGTGAATATTTTCAAACCCGCCATTTTGTGCATTTCAAAGTGTTTTTTCCATTGGATTGTGTTTCGGTAGTGTTTTTGTGGTGACATATAGGTCACGGTAACATGGAGGTGCCTATGATCGACCTGGATGGTGACTTTGAGGGAAACCTCATTCACAGAAGTGGAACTCTAGTTATTAACATTACAGGTCAGGACATTTCTAAAGTGAACTTTAACTTGTTATTGGGAGTTCTGTCCGGTCCTTTTGGAATCGGACAGAACAGCATCACAGCCTTGTACCGCTTGGACAGCCCCTTCAAGTGGTACTTCACTCTAAGTTCGGCGGCACACATCACTCATTATAAACGACTGGAAGGAAAGAAAATAGAGCTGGCTACACCTAAACTATCAATCGAGATCGAGCACGTGGAAAAAGAAAAACAGAAGGGGGTGATCCATTGGTTACCCCCAACCATCGACCAAGATCTCGTCCAAAAACTTGTCGCCAAAATGACAGGGGACAAAGAGGCTGAGGCCAGAAGAATCGGAATCACGTGCGACTGGATCTTCAGATATAACCCAGTAGAAAGTGTCACAATTCCTCACTACATGAAGGTGAGATCCCGAAGTGGGAGAATTGTCACCACTTGGGTGACACTTCCAGGCCGCCGTACTCAGTGTACGCACTGTACCAGTGATGCTCACTGGGACAGTCAATGTCCACTGAGAAAGCAAAGACAAGAAAGACGACTCCGAGAGGAAAAGGAGAGGCAAATAGTTATTGCCGAGCAAATAGTTGTTGACGGAGACAACAAACAAGACCTCCCATCAGAGGAATCAAACGCTGTCGACCAGACAGTCAAAAAGACTGTAGAAAACAATACCAAAGCCGACAGCACCAAAAGAAGCGAAACACCAAACAGTGACGGTTTCGTCACTGTCCAGGCCGGCAAAAAGCGCCGGCACAACAGCCAGCATAAGAGAAATCCAACATCATCATCAGAGCTCGAGAGTGAAGAGCTAACACAGACTGAAATCCCCACAATGGGGCGCTTAGTTATCAACACGGACACGGAAGACGATTCTATGCAGGAGATGCTGACGTCACGAAAGAAAACCAATTCAAAAAAGAACAAACAATAACTTTTTTTTTAAATTCATTATGTGTAGTGTGTGTGCTAATCTCATTATGTGTAGTGTGTGTGCTAATCTCATTATGTGTAGTGTGTGTGCTAATCTCATTATGTGTAGTGTGTGTGCTAATTTAATTTTTCCAAAACCAGAAAAACACGTAAGTGTGTCATTTTACATTCTGATAAAGTTTAGCGAGCACGGGAGCGAATGCATTTGTTTTATTATAAATTTCTGTGAGCACGTGGATGAAAGTATGGGTTTTATTAGAACTTTATGTGAGCACGTGGGTGAATGTACCTGTTTTATGTTAACTTGTTGGAAACACGTGGGTGAATGTACATGTCAAATTAAAACTAGTTGTGAGCATGGGTACGAATGTAACATTTACATCAAAATTATTTGTGAGCACGTGGTTGAATGTACCTGTTTTATAATAACTTGTTGGGAGCACGTGGGTGAATGTAAAATTTTTTCAAACTTATTTGCGAGCACGTGGTTGAATGCAAGTACAGGTCTGTGTGCACGTATATTGTCACTACTATTTTATTTATAAATACTTCTACATGTATACATGTCAATAGAATGTATTTTTATAAATCAATTGGTAAATGGCAGCAACCATCATCATATTAACACTAAATATTAGGGGCCTGAGGTCCAAATTAGATCACATCCCAACACTCATACACAAACACAAGCCAGATTTCATTTTACTACAGGAAACAAACATACACACAGACGTCCACGCATCCCGCATCACAACACGGCTAGGCCTGCGGCACGCGTGCTTCAGCCTAGCCATAAACCATACAGGATCAGGGTGGCTATTTTACAAACATCAGACAGGTGGACGATCATTAGGAAAGACGGTGACGGAAGGACAGCCATAGTTCAAGTAAAAGACGACGACAAACACACATACACCATAGTCTGCATACACGCACCACCACATTACGGACAGCAACCAATCTTTTACGACAGACTAGAGAGTCTACTGGCACGCTCATACAGGGGACAAAATATTATTTTAGGGGGGGGACTTTAACTGCGTCCTGACAGATATGGACATCATTGGAGGAGAGGTCAGGAAGCAGATAAGGAAAACAAGTAAAGATGACAATCACCAACTGGACATTTTACACACAATAATTGACACCCACGGTTTGATCGATGCATATAGACACACACATCCACACGGCATGGACATCACACACACAAACCACTCCTACAACAGGGCTACACGGCTAGACAGGATCTATGTCCCGTCCACAAATTTCATCAGCCAGGCCACACATATCACAAAAACACTCAAGTTTACAGACCACAAGGCAGTCATTGCAACAATTAACACCGCATACACAAACACTCATTCCAGGAGGTCACCCCACTGGAAATTCAATAACACCCTACTGCAAAACAAAACATATACAGAACACATTAAACAAATTATCCAGCTATACACTGACGACATAGACATAGATGACATACAGCAGCATTGGGAACTCCTCAAAAACACTATACGAGAAAGAACACAAATTCTAGCACTACGGATAAACAAACACAGATTAAGACAAGAAACACTTCTAGAAGAAGCCATCATATTAACCAAACAAATAGACAGACATGCACCCAACATCATCACACTAGAGGAGGAGTTGGAACAGCACAGACATCACAAATTCCACGGAGCACTGCTTCGCACAGGCTTAAAAACAATCACACAGGAAATTCCCACCAAACAATACATGGCAATAGAACAGAGCATACAACGAAACAGACAAATAGGGACAATAATAGACGTAGACGGCAACACACAGACTGACACTTCAAATATAACAAAAGCATTTGAAGACTACTACAGGAACCTTTATACGGAAAGTAACACACATCCAAACATACAAGACAAATTCATGCAATACACAAGGAAACTTCCAGACGCTGACAAGGAAAAACTAGACGAAGAACTCACATTAGCTGACATGACAAACGCAATACAATCAATGCAAAAGAACAAATCTCCCGGACCTGACGGTCTCACAATAGAAATCTTCCAACATTTCTTTCCTCTCCTAGGCCCTCTTCTTCTCAAAATGTACACACACTCATACACAAAGAAACAACTTCTTCCAAGCTTAAACATGTCTTACATAACATTACTCCGCAAAGACAACACAGACAAATCACTTCTTAAAAACTACAGACCCATTTCACTACTTAACACAGACTACAAGATACTAACAAAAGCACTAACAAACAAACTAAAACCCTTCATGGCAACACTCATTCACAAAGATCAACAGTGCAGTGTACAGGGCAGAAACATCCACCAGCACACACATTTTATACGAGACATCATAACGTACACTCATGACAAAGACAGTCAGTCTTCCATTCTATCTCTCGACCAAGAAAAAGCCTTCGACAGAGTATCTCATTCCTTTCTCCACAAGACACTACTGAACTGCAACTTAGGAACAAGCTTCAGACAGTGGATACACATTCTGTATTCTAGACCTGAAAGTAAAGTTCTTGTGAACCATTCGTTCACAGAGGCCTTCGGACTAACTAGATCAGTCCGACAGGGATGTTCTCTCTCTCCTTTACTTTACGCTTTGGCCATAGAACCGCTCCTAGAGAGCATCAGACAAGACGTTTCCATTAAAGGTACATTCACACCAGGGAAAGGAGAGCAGAAATTGTTAGCCTACGCTGACGATACTGTCTTCTTTCCATCAAACATCACATCAATAGACAACATCCTCAATACTTTCACAGAATTTGGGAAAGGTAGCGAGGCACAGATAAACACACACAAATCATTCATCATGGGCATAGGCAGGTGGAAGAACAAAGTGGACTTTCCCTCTGCTCTAACACCTGTTCCTAACATCAAGTTGTATGGAATTACATATCATTGCAACCCAAACAGAACACACAAACCAACATGGCAGAACCTAGTCACACAGATAACAGACATGCTGCAGAGATACAAATACAAAACATTCACAATTTTTGGTAGACCAATCATTGTAAACACTTACATCATCCCAAAACTAATATACATAGCTACAGTTTTTAATCCACCTCAGCAAACAATAACTGACATAAGAAAACTCATAAGACATTTTGTTTTTGGAAGCACTTTACATAGCATACAACACAAAACACTAATACAACACAAAAAAACAAGGAGGTATTTCACTACAGGACATACACACAAAAATTAAAACTCTCAGAATAAGCCACGTAAGCCGCATCATCCAACAACCAGACAATCATATTTTCGCACACTATTACATGGGACTGAGATTACTTAAATTCAGAAAACCCAACAACTCAATACCTCACCATTTCGGTCCCACACCCACATTCTACAAAAATTGCATTCAAGCCATCCAAGGTCACGACAATCTATTACATCAAAAGACAATTGGGCAATTTTTATTTTTTATTTTTATAAATCTTTATTTCGTTTTTAAAACAATACATTCCATTTTACAACAATAAATTTCATGTATGTGATTTGATGATGATGAGTGATGGTACATATATTTTCCATGAAGTCCCATGTAATAGTGTGCGAAAATATGATTGTCTGGTTGTTGGATGATGCGGCTTACGTGGCTTATTCTGAGAGTTTTAATTTTTAGTGTGTATGTCCTGTAGTGAAATACCTCCTTGTTTTTTGTGTTGTATTAGTGTTTTGTGTTGTATGCTGTGTAATGTGCTTCCAAAAACAAAATGTCTTATGAGTTTTCTTATGTCTGTTATTGTTTGTTGAGGTGGATTGAAGACAGTAGCTATGTATATTAGTTTTGGGATGATGTAAGTGTTTACAATGATGATCCTGCCAAAAATTGTGAATGTTTTGTATTTGTATCTCTGCAGCATGTCTGTTATCTGTGTGACTAAGTTCTGCCATGTTGGTTTGTGTATTCTGTTTGGGTTGCAAGGATATGTAATTCCATACAACTTGATGTTAGGGACAGGTGTTAGAGCAGAGGGAAAGTCCACTTTGTTCTTCCACCTGCCTATGCCCATGATGCATGATTTATGTGTGTTTATCTGTGCCCCGCTACCTTTCCCAAATTCTGTGAAAGTATTGAGGATGTTGTCTATTGATGTAATGTTTGATGGAAAGAAGACAGTATCGTCAGCGTAGGCTAACAATTTCTGCTCTCCTTTCCCTGGTGTAAATGTACCTTTAATGGAGCTGTCTTGTCTGATGCTCTCTAAGAGCGGTTCTATGGTCAAAGCGTAAAGTAAAGGAGAGAGAGAGACATCCCTGTCGGACCGATCTGGTTAGTCCGAAGGCCTCTGTGAACGAATGGTTCACTAGGACTTTACTTTCAGGTCTAGAATACAGAATGTGTATCCACTGTCTGAATCTTCTTCCTATGTTGCAGTTCAGTAGTGTCTTGTAGAGAAAGGAATGAGATACTCTGTCGAAGGCTTTTTATTGGTCGAGAGATAGAATGGAAGACTGACTGTCTTTGTCATGAGTGTACGTTATGATGTCTCGTATAAAATGTGTGTGCTGGTGGATGTTTCTGCCCTGTACACTGCACTGTTGATCTTTGTGAATGAGTGTTGCCATGAAGGGTTTTAGTTTGTTTGTTAGTGCTTTTGTTAGTATCTTGTAGTCTGTGTTAAGTAGTGAAATGGGTCTGTAGTTTTTAAGAAGTGATTTGTCTGTGTTGTCTTTGCGGAGTAATGTTATGTAAGACATGTTTAAGCTTGGAGGAAGTTGTTTCTTTGTGAATGAGTGTGTGTACATTTTGAGAAGAAGAGGGCCTAGGAGAGGAATGAAATGTTGGAAGATTTCTATTGTGAGACCGTCAGGTCCCGGAGATTTGTTCTTTTGCATTGATTGTATTGCGTTTGTTATGTCAGCTAATGTGAGTTCTTCGTCTAGTTTTTCCCTGTCAGCGTCTGGAAGTTTCCTTGTGTATTGCATGAATTTGTCTTGTATGTTTGGATGTGTGTTACTTTCCGTATAGAGGTTCCTGTAGTAGTCTTCAAATGCTTTTGTTATATTTGAAGTGTCAGTCTGTGTGTTGCCGTCTACGTCTATTATTGTCCCTATTTGTCTGTTTCGTTGTATGCTCTGTTCTATTGCCATGTATTGTTTGGTGGGAATTTCCTGTGTGATTGTTTTTAAGCCTGTGCGAAGCAGTGCTCCGTGGAATTTGTGATGTCTGTGCTGTTCCAACTCCTCCTCTAGTGTGATGATGTTGGGTGCATGTCTATCTATTTGTTTTGTTAATTTGATGGCTTCTTCTAGAAGTGTTTCTTGTCTTAATCTGTGTTTGTTTATCCGTAGTGCTAGAATTTGTGTTCTTTCTCGTATAGTGTTTTTGAGGAGTTCCAAATGCTGCTGTATGTCATCTATGTCTTTGTCGTCAGTGTATGCCGTGTGGATGTGTGTGTTTATATGCATCGGTCAAACCGTGGGTGTCAATTATTGTGTGTAAAATGTCCAGTTGGTGATTGTCATCTTTACTTGTTTTCCTTATCTGCTTCCTGACCTCTCCTCCAATGATGTCCATATCTGTCAGGACGCAGTTAAAGTCCCCCCCTAAAATAATATTTTGTCCCCTGTATGAGCGTGCCAGTAGATTCTCTAGTCTGTCGTAAAAGATTGGTTGCTGTCCGTAATGTGGTGGTGCGTGTATGCAGACTATGGTGTATGTGTGTTTGTCGTCGTCTTTTACTTGAACTATGGCTGTCCTTCCGTCACTGTCTCTGTCTTTCCTAATGATCGTCCACCTGTCTGATGTTTGTAAAATAGCCACCCCTGATCCTGTATGGTTTATGGCTAGGCTGAAGCACGCGTGCCGCAGGCCTAGCCGTGTTGTGATGCGGGATGCGTGGTCGTCTGTGTGTATGTTTGTTTCCTGTAGTAAGATGAAATCTTGCTTGTGTTTGTGTATGAGTGTTGTGATGTGATCTAATTTGGACCTGAGGCCCCTAATATTTAGTGTTAATATGATAATGGTTGCTGCCATTTACCAATTGATTTATAAAAATGCATTCTATTGACATGTATACATATAGAAGTATTTATAAATGAAAGGGTTATGACAAAGTACGTGCACACAGACATGCACTTGCATTCAACCACGTGCTCGCAACTAATTTTAATAAGCCAAATATATCCCCCCACGTGCTCACAACAAAATAATATCAAACATGTACATTTACCCACGTTCTCACGAGATGTTATACTAAAACAAACAAATTTATCCACATGCTCACAAAAGGTTACTAAAAGGTAGGTACATTCACCCACGTGCTCACAATAAGATATACATGTACATTTACCCACATTCTCACCGAAGGTATAGTAAAATAAAATCTTTCATCCACGTGTCTCACAGATTACATTCACACCACATGATCGCATAAAAATTTATAATACAATATGTACATTCGTTCTCACGCCTGCAAAAATGTGTAGAGATATACAAATTTTCTGTTGGTAAACTGACGTGTCTCCGTGTTGAACATTGAAATTAAAACAAATAATACACGTCATGATAGGGAATTTAAAATGTGTTAATGTCTTGTTCTTTTTAGAAATTGTTTTTTCGTTTGGTGTCGGCATATCTTGCGTTGAGTCGTCTGTGTCGGCATATCTTGCGTTGAGTCGTCTGTGTCGGCATATCTTGCGTTGAGTCGTCTGTGTCGACATATCTTGCGTTGAGTCGTCTGTATCGGCATATCTTGCGTTGAGTCGTCTGTGTCGGCATATCTTGTGTTGAGTCGTCTGTGTCGGCATATCTTGCGTTGAGTCGTCTGTGTCGGCATATCTTGCGTTGAGTCGTCTGTATCGGCATATCTTGCGTTGAGTCGTCTGTGTCGGCATATCTTGCGTTGAGTCGTCTGTATCGGCATATCTTGCGTTGAGTCGTCTGTGTCGGCATATCTTGCGTTGAGTCGTCTGTGTCGGCATATCTTGCGTTGAGTCGTCTGTATCGGCATATCTTGCGTTGAGTCGTCTGTGTCGGCATATCTTGCGTTGAGTCGTCTGTGTCGGCATATCTTGCGTTGAGTCGTCTGTGTCGGCATATCTTGCGTTGAGTCGTCTGTATCGGCATATCTTGCGTTGAGTCGTCTGTGTCGGCATATCTTGCGTTGAGTCGTCTGTATCGGCATATCTTGTGTTGAGTCGTCTGTGTCGGCATATCTTGCGTTGAGTCGTCTGTGTCGGCATATCTTGCGTTGAGTCGTCTGTATCGGCATATCTTGCGTTGAGTCGTCTGTGTCGACATATCTTGCGTTGAGTCGTCTGTATCGGCATATCTTGCGTTGAGTCGTCTGTGTCGACATATCTTGCGTTGAGTCGTCTGTGTCGACATATCTTGCGTTGAGTCGTCTGTGTCGACATATCTTGCGTTGAGTCGTCTGTGGTGGCATATCTTGCGTTGAGTCGTCTGTATCGGCATATCTTGTGTTGAGTCGTCTGTATCGGCATATCTTGCGTTGAGTCGTCTGTATCGGCATATCTTGCGTTGAGTCGTCTGTATCGGCATATCTTGTGTTGAGTCGTCTGTGTCGGCATATCTTGTGTTGAGTCGTCTGTGTCGGCATATCTTGTGTTGAGTCGTCTGTATCGGCATATCTTGCGTTGAGTCGTCTGTGTCGGCATATCTTGCGTTGAGTCGTCTGTGTCGGCATATCTTGCGTTGAGTCGTCTGTATCGGCATATCTTGTGTTGAGTCGTCTGTGTCGGCATATCTTGCGTTGAGTCGTCTGTGTCGGCATATCTTGCGTTGAGTCGTCTGTGTCGGCATATCTTGCGTTGAGTCGTCTGTGTCGACATATCTTGTGTTGAGTCGTCTGTGTCGGCATATCTTGCGTTGAGTCGTCTGTGTCGGCATATCTTGTGTTGAGTCGTCTGTGTCGGCATATCTTGCGTTGAGTCGTCTGTGTCGACATATCTTGCGTTGAGTCGTCTGTATCGGTGTCTATTACTAGACGCCCCATCGTGGGGATTTCAGCTTGACTTGACTCTTCCTTGCTTTCGGGCTCTGTTTCTACTTGAGTGTTCTTTTTCTGACTGTTGTGCCGGCGCTTTTTGTCGGCCTGGACAGTGACCAAACCGTCCTTTGCTGTTTCGCTGATTTTTATGTTACTGTCAGCTGTTGTCTTAATTTCGATTGTCTCTCTTTGTGTGGCTGTCTGTTTGACAGAGGTCGACTCTGTCTGTTCCTCTGATGGGAGGTCTTGTTGGATCTCTGTGTTGGCAATGATTAGTTGCCTCTCTTGATCTTCGACTAGTCGCCTTTCTATCCTCTGTTTTCTCAGAGGACATTGACTGTCCAAGTGGGCGTCACTGGTACAGTGCGTACACTGCGTACGGCGGCCTGGCAATATCACCCACGTGGTGACAATTCTCCCACTTTTTGATCTCACTTTCATATAGTGAGGAATGGTGACACCTTCTACTGGGTTATATCTGAAGATCCAGTCGCACGTGATTCCTATTCTTCTGGCCTCAGCCTCTTTGTCCCCTGTCATTTTGGCGACAAGTTTTTGGACAAGGTCTTGGTCGATGGTTGGGGGTAACCAATGTATCACCCCCTTCTGTTTTTCTTTCTCCACGTACTCTATCTCCATCGACAATTTTGGCGAGGCCAGATCTCTCTTTTTCCCTTCAAGCCTTTTGTAATGTATGATATGTGCCGCCGAACTTAGAGTAAAATACCACTTGAAGGGGCTGTCCAAGCGGTATAGAGATGTGATGCTGTTCTGTCCGATACCAAATGGTCCGGACAGAACTCCAAGAAGAAGGTTGAAATTCACTTTAGAAATGTCTTGTCCACTGATGTTTAGCACTAGTGTGCCACTCCTATGTATGAGGTTTCCCTCGAAGTCCCCATCCAGATCGAACGTAGGCACCTCCATATTACGTGACCTGTGTGTCACCACCGAAAAACACAATAATAAAAACACAATCCAATGAATAAGGCACAAAAATGACGGTAACCAATGGGTCGGGCAGACATCATCAATGCCCTTCAAGATGTGGAAACAGCACTTGACTTCGACAACCATGAGTCCACATCACTCCTTCAGATGAAAAAAGGATTTGTGATGAACAGTGTGGTTTTTTGTAGAGGTAAAGGAACAAGCAATGCCATACACATCATAAGATCTTTAGTAGAAAGAGCCATAGAGGTGAAAACAGATCTATACCTAAGTTTCATAGATTATACCAAAGCATTTGACAAAGTAAAGCACCAAGAAATAATCAAAATTTTAGAAAGCATAAACATAGACAGCAAAGATCTAAGAATAATAAAGAACGTGTACTGGCAACAAACAGTGGCCATAAGAAATGGAAACCAATTGGGAATGTTTCAACAAATAAAACAGGGTATTAGACAAGGTTGTGTGCTGTCACCAGATTTTTTAATATCTATAGTGAGATTATTTTAAAATCCATAAGTGGCATGCCTGGAATAACAATCATAATATCATAATATCATATAAGGTCATAATATAAATAATCTAAGGTATGCTGATGATACAGCCTTAATCGCTAAGAGTGAAAATGAGTTACAAGAAATGTTAGACATTATAGTGAAAGAAAGCAAAAATAAAGGACTCAGCCTTAATAGCAAAAAGACAAGTAATGGTAACAACAAAGAAAAAGACACTTCATTGCAAAATAAAGACAAGTGGAACAATATTAAAACAGGTAAATGAATTTAAATATTTGGGAACTTTGTTAACCTCAGACAGAAGATGTACAAAAGAGGTGAGATGCAGAATGGATCAGGCAAAAGCAGCTTTCCAAAAAATAAGGAAGATTCTGTGCAATCCATTTTTGACAATAGAAACAAAAGAAATTCAAATCAACTGTTCGTAACTAAATCAACAAGATCGTAACTAAAGTAACTTACAATGACTGGATCAACTATCAAATTAATCCATCAGTTTAAATATTAAATACTGATCTACATTACAAAATCTAAGCTAAACGCAACAATTTACTAAACATAGAATTAAAATAAAATAATTAAAACGCTGTTGGAAAATGTTGGAAAATACCAGAAACCGTTAATTTGTGTGGCTTGGGCCCAGCAGCTTTCCAAAAAATTAGGAAGATACTATGCAATCAATTGTTGACAATAGAAACAAGAAAAAGAGTTCTTAAATGTTATGTAGAGCCAGTCTTAACATATGGATGTGAATCATGGACAATAGGACAACAGACAAGAAAATCACTGGAGGCTGTGTAAATCTGGTTTTACAGAATTATGTTGAGAATACCATGGACAGCTAAGAAAAGAAATGAAAATGTTCTGAAAGAGGTCAAAGCAAAAAGAGAGCTAATTTCCAATATTAGGAAGAAACAATCATCATTTTTTGGCCATGTAATGAGAACGGCCAAAGAGAGAAAATACTAGATAGATTGGTGTCATGGCATGGAAAACAGTCAACAACAGAACTGATACAATGCACTGTAGATAGAAGATTGTGGAAGGACATTAGCGTCTACGCCAACTGGTATGGCACATGATGATGATGATGAATGAGAAGGGAACAGTTGGAATATATTGTGACAACTGGAAAAATCGAGGGACGAAGAAATAGAGTGAAGCAAAGAGAAAAGATAGCAGACAGCTTAATAAAATGGCTTGGCAGAAAGTCAACAACAGAAATGATAAATAACTGTCGAGATTGAAAGTTGTGGAGAGACATGATCACCTATGCCAGCAGGAATGGTACTTGATGATGATGGTTCAATTTATGTAAGTGCTATTTTGTAATGTAATTATACTCATTTCTCTTGTGTACGTTGATAATAACATTGTACTTTATTGGCTTCTTGGTGCTGCAGTAACTGCCTGATGTGTAGTTCACCATCATCAAGTATGATGCCAACTGATATAGGCGATCATGACACTGCACAACTGTTTGTCTCTACAGCTTTGTTACTTATATCAAATACATTTTCTTTGACATGCCTTTCATTGCTGTTACTAAAATTATTTATGGTTGAATAAAGGAATTTGACACGAAATCATAGCACACTATATTCTAAGTTTGACACTGGCAAGAAATTATAGCACACATGATTCTAAGTTTGACACTGGCAAGAAATTATAGTACACATGTTTCTAAATTTTATATTGACAGCACACACAAAATTGTTTCTAAATTCGCAATGACAAGAAATTATAGCACACATGTTTATAACTTTTATATTGACAGGAAATTATAGCACAAAAAATACTAATTTTGCAATGACAAGAAATTATAGCACACAGGTTTATAAGTTTGATATTGACAGGAAATTATAGCACACACATTTTTAAGTTTGATATTGACAGGAAATTATAGCACGCATTTTATTAAATTTGCATTGACAGAAAATTATAGCACACATATTTCTAGATTTGCATTGATCAGAAATTATAGCACACACATTTCTAAGTTTGACATTGACTAACAACATTGACAGGAGATTATAGCACACACATTTCTAAGTTTGACATTGACTAACAACATTGACAGGAAATTATAGCAACCAAATATTTCTAAGTTTGACATTGACTAACAACATTGACAGGAAACAACGCTAACCATTGTCTATATCCCAGATGTTTCTTGCTTTTTCTGGAAGTTTTCATCTGCAAATGGCCACCCTGCATAGATACTGGTTATACCAGTGCCATCACCCTGAGAAAACACAAAACATTAAGTGTAATGTGTACAACATTAATGTGCCCATGAATGAATGCTAAGTATAATGTGTACACCATTAATGTGTCCATGAATGAATGCTAAGTATAATGTGCACACCATTAATGTGCCCATGAATGAATGCTAAGTATAATGTAAAAAAACAAAAGTAAAGTACCCCCATCACGCCAAGTGGCGTATAGGGAAATATGGTGTTAATGACCCTATATTTTACAGACATTCAGAACATGATTTTTAGGGTAATGTGGTCGGTATTACGCCTATGCTGCTTTACTTTACCAGAAAAAAATCCGGTACCCATTTAAGCCAGGGTGAACCCGGAAGCCGTCGGTTGGGATCAAACACTACCCCTTGTCCTTTGTAGTCCAGTTCACTAACCACTGAGCTATCGCGGCTCCCTAAGTATAATGTGTACAACATTAATGTGCTAATGAATGAATCCTAAGTATAATGTGTACAAAAAATGTTTCCGGGAATGTTCAAATGAACTGGCATATGTACACAATTTTTTTTCAGCAATTAATCTTCATGAACACTACCATGTGTACACAATTATGTGTCATTGTTCAAGATGATTACCATGTGTCAATGTTCAAGTAGACTACCATGTGTCCACAATGTGTCAATGTTCAAGTAGACTACCATGTGGCAATGTTCAAGTTGACTATCATATGTCAATGTTCAAGTAGACTACCATGTGTACACAATTATGAGCCAATGTTCAATAAGACTAAAAGCCAGTGGTGGGGAGTGTTAGACATTCCAAGGTATGGTGACAGCTTTACAAAGAAGGAACACAACAAAATTCTACATTTTGGCCTGTGGCCTTCCTCAGAATACAGGGACAATGACAACAAACGATAAAGAACAATTATCTATAACTACATGTTAGATGATCCGGTGAATGGAGAGGTGGACAGAAAAGAAGAGAAGAAAGTAGGATGTTGAAATAAGAAAGGAGGCTACATGAGGGGAGGTAGGTTGAGAGTCAAGATGTGTAGAATATAAAGATAGGAAAACTCTGGAAGAGATAGAAATGTTAATAGTACAAAGTGGATAATGTATTGTAAAACATATAAGAAAAATCAAACACTTAGCCCGGATAACTTGACTGTTGCTGTGAAGCAATCGAGAGAATGATAGGGAAAAACAGGAGGCCTGGAACAGGATCGTGGGAAAACGATAGAGAGTGGGGAGGGGGGGGCTACTTAGGAAGGATGGGGGGGGGGAGAAGAAATAGCGGGTAGCCAGACTAGTGTGAAAACACTGGAGGAAATAAATAGAAACCACAAAGAGGCTTGGACAAGAAGACTGCCATGTGTCAATGTTCAATTAGACTACCATATGTCAATGTTCAAGTCGACTACCCTGTGTCCACAATGTGTCAATGTTCAAGTAGACTACCATGTGTCAATGTTCAAGTAGACTACCATGTGTCAATGTTCAAGTAGACTACCATGTGTCAATGTTCAAGTAGACCACCCTGTGTCAATGTTCAAGTAGACCACCCTGTGTCAATGTTCAAGTAGACTACCATGTGTCAATGTTCAAGTAGACTACCCTGTGTCAATGTTCAAGTACACTACCATGTGTCAATGTTCAAGTAGACTACCATGTGTCAATGTTCAAGTAGACTACCATGTGTACACAATTATGTGTCAGTAAAAAAGAAGACTACCATGTGTCAATGTTCAAGTAGACTGTCCTGTGTCAATGTTCAAGTACACTACCATGTGTCAATGTTCAAGTAGACTACCATGTGTCAATGTTCAAGTAGACTACCATGTGTCAATGTTCAAGTAGACTACCATGTGTCAGTGTTCAAGTAGACTACCCTGTGTCAATTTTAAAGAAAACTACCCTGTGTCAATGTTCAAGTAGACTACCCTGTGTCCACAATGTGTCAATGTTCAAGTAGACTACCATGTGTCAATGTTCAAGAAGACTACCATGTGTCAATGTTCAAGTAGACTACCAAGTGTCAATGTTCAAGTAGACTACCAAGTGTCAATGTTCAAGTAGACTACCATGTGTCAATGTTCAAGTAGACTACCATGTGTCAATGTTCAAAAAGACTACCATGTGTCGATGTTCAAGAAGACTACCAAGTGTCAATGTTCAAGTAGACTACCATGTGTCAATGTTCAAGAAGACTACCATGTGTCAATATTCAAGAAGACACATTAACTCAAAATGTGTGTTCAGACATTCTAACAGACATTAATTAAATGTGTGTCCCTTGACACTCTAACAGACATATTAACTCAAAGTGTGTGTCCTGACATGCTAACAGACATATTACCTCAAAGTATGTGTCCAGACATTCTAACAGACATATTAACTCAAAATGTATGTCCCCTGACATTCTAACAGACACATTAACTCAAAGTGTGTGTCCTGACATTCTAACAAACATATTACCTCAAAGTATGTGTCCAGACAATCTAACAGACATATTAACTCAAAGTGTGTGTCCTGACATTCTAACAGACATATTAACTCAAAATGTATGTCCCCTGACATTCTAACAGACACATTAACTCAAAGTGTGTCCCCTTACATTCTAACAGATATATTAAAGTATGTGTCCCTGCATTCTAACAGACACATTAACTTAAAGTATGCGTCCAGCATTCTAATGGTCGCATTAATTCAAAGTGTGTCCCCAGACATTCTAATGGTCACATTAACTTAAAGTGTGTGAACTGACATTCTAAGAGACACATTAACTCAAAGTGTGTCCTGACATTCTAACAGACATTAACTCAAAGTGTGTGTCCAGACATTCTAACAGACACATTAACTCAAAGTGTGTGTCCTAACATTATAACAGGCACATTAACTCAAAGTGTGTGTCCTGACATACTAATGGACACATTAACTCAAAGTGTGTGTCCTGACATACTAATGGACACATTAACTCAAAGTGTGTGTTCAGACATTCTAAGAGACACATTAACTCAAAGTGTGTGTCCAGACATTCTAACAGACACATTAACTCAAAGTGTGTGTCCTGACATTCTAATAGGCACATTAACTCAAAGTGTGTGTTCAGACATCCTAACAGGCACATTAACTCAAAGTGTGTGTCCAGACATTCTAACAGACACATTAACTCAAAGTGTGTGTCCTGACATTCTAATAGGCACATTAACTCAAAGTGTGTGTCCTGACATTCTAATGGACACATTAACTCAAAGTGTGTGTCCTGACATTCTAATGGGCACATTAACTCAAAGTGTGTGTCCTGAGATTCCAATGGACACATTAACTCAAAGATTCCATCCATTCTAACACAACTCAAGGGATGTCTAGCTTATGATGTCTTTCTCCATTGGTTAGGCACATTAGCCATAATAGAGACAGCCTTACCTTAAAGCTCAGTAATAGACAGTTGAACATTGTAAAGAGTAGGCTGTAAGCTACTCTCAGGGACAAGTTTCTAAATTAAAAATCTTACCACTATAATAAATCAGCATTTCTAAAATGTGTGTTTTTGTGTGTGTATGGTAGGCCCTCACAAGAAGATTTGTGAGTTTTTATGTCACTCTAAATGAGCACTTTGTTTTACAATCTTTGTTAGGTGAAATATTACAGCCATTACTGACACAGGTAAGAAACATCACTGACACAAGTTACAGCCATCACTGACACAAGTTACAGCCATCACTGACACAGGTAACAAACATCACTGACACTAGTTACAGCCATCACTGACACAGGTAGCAAACATCACTGACACAGGTAACAAACATCACTGACACAAGTTACAGCCATCACTGACACAGGTAACAAACATCACTGCCACAGATAACAAACATCACTGACACAATTTACAAACATCACTGACACAAGTTACAAACATCACTGACACAAGTTACAAACATCACTGACTTACATTGACAAAGTCACCGCCCTGAACCATGAAGTATTTTATCACTCTGGTGGCAAGAGAATGAAACAACTAATGATAACATTACAGTTATGAATAATAACATTAGTCATGAATGATAACATTACAGTTATGAATAATAACATTAGTCATGAATGATAACATTACAGTTATGAATAATAACATTAGTCATGAATGATAACATTACAGTCATGAATAATAACATTAGTTATGAATGATAACATTACAGTCATGAATAATAATTAACATTAGTCATGAATGATAACATTAGTCATGAATGATAACATTACAGTCATGAATAATAACATTAGTCATGAATGATAACATTACAGTCATGAATAATAAAATTACAGTTATGAATAATAACTTTGTCTCATAACTTTGTCATGAATAATGACTCTGTCTCTCCCTGGATGTATTCACTGTTTACACAATGGCTTGGTCTCTCCATGGATGTATTCACTGTTTACACAATGGTTTGGTCTCTCCCTAGATGTATTCACTGCTTACACAATGGCTTGGTCTCTCCCTGGATGTATTCACTATTTACACAATGACTTGGTCTCTCCCTGGATGTATTCACTGTTTACACAATGGCTTGGTCTCACCCTGGATGTATTCACTGTTTACACAATGGCTTAGTCTCTCTCTGGATGTATTCACTGTTTACACAATGGCTTGGTCTCTCCCTGGATGTATTCACTGCTTACACAATGGCTTGGTCTCTCCCTGGATGTATTCACTGATTACACAATGACTTGGTCTCTCCCTGGATATATTCACTGTTTACACAATGGCTTGGTCTCTCCCTGGATGTAATCACTGTTTACACCATGACTCAGTCTCTCCCTGGATGTAGTCACTGTTTACACAATGACTCAGTCTCTCCCTGGATGTATTCACTGTTTACACAATGGCTCAGTCTCTCCCTGGATGTACTCACTGTTTACACAATGACTCAGTCTCTCCCTGGATGTAGTCACTGTTTACACAATGACTCAGTCTCTCCCTGGATGTATTCACTGTTTACACAATGGCTCAGTCTCTCCCTAGATGTATTCACTGTTTACACAATGACTTAGTCTCTCCCTGGATGTATTCACTGTTTACACAATGATTCAGTCTCTCCCTGGATGTATTCACTGTTCACACAATGGCTCAGTCTCTCCCTAGATGTATTTACTGTTTACACAATGACTTAGTCTCTCCCTGTATGTATTCACTGTTTACACAATGATTCAGTCTCTCCCTGGATGTATTCACTGCTTACACAATGGCTCAGTCTCTCCCTAGATGTATTCACTGTTTACACAATGACTTAGTCTCTCCCTGGATGTATTCACTGTTTACACAATGATTCAGTCTCTCCCTGGATGTATTCACTGTTCACACAATGGCTCAGTCTCTCCCTAGATGTATTTACTGTTTACACAATGACTTAGTCTCTCCCTGTATGTATTCACTGTTTACACAATGATTCAGTCTCTCCCTGGATGTATTCACTGCTTACACAATGGCTCAGTCTCTCCCTAGATGTATTCACTGTTTACACAATGGCTCAGTCTCTCCCTAGATGTATTCACTGTTTACACAATGACTCAGTCTCTCCCTAGATGTATTCACTGTTTACACAATGACTCAGTCTCTCCCTGGATGTATTCACTATTCACTTTTGTTTAAACAGTGGCTCAATGATAAACGAAACTTGGGTTCATTGCAGCTTGGTGCTATCCTGTTAATGGGTACCTGGCTCACCGAGTTGTGGAAGGTAGTGCACTGGTCTCTTCAAACTCTGAAGAGAAAGTAGTCAGTCCATACTTAGGTCATGACTAGGGCTCGGATTTTCATGAAATGTCATATTTTTTTCCTGAAGCATGTTTTCAGTTTTAAGTTAATTTCTACATGTTTCAAGCATTTCTGAACAATTTTAAGCTGTTTTTATTTGTCATATAAATGCATATTTTGACCATAATTTTGATGAGGTCATATTTTGCCTGAAATTGGAGATTTAGGTCATATTTTGGTCATATTTAGGTCATATTTTGGTCATATTTTGCATATTTTCTGGTGTACTCAACTTTCTGGTGTACTCCGTTTGCTTATCAATGTTAGCACATCTTAAACTATGTTTAGAGACAAATTGTGAGGATTGGCTATATTTCTGAATGTGTGTATTAGTGAATATGCATGTGTGTCTTTCATGCGACTGTAGGGAGGGGAAGACATCAGTCAACTCTTTGATGCCAGTCGGCATCTGAGAATAAAAAAGGGAGTGACATCCGCTCAATACTTCAAAAGAATTTTCTGGGTTTTGTTTCGAAAGTAAATTGTAGGAAACAATTTCAAATGTTTCAACGTCAGGAGCGAATATTCCTGGATTTGTTAAATCTTCCAGTTTCATTTTAAACTGTTTGGCGCCCATGGAAGAAATACACTAGCCATCCTATCCCAGATGAATCTACTTTAAGGAAAAATTATCTCTCCAAATGTTATGAGGACATGTTAAATAAAATTAGAAATTCTATTGCAGATAACAAGATATGGGTTTCCTTAGACGAGACTACTGATGTAGATGGCAGGTTTGTCGCAAATGTTATAGTTGGAACTTTAAAAGGAGATAACCCAGGAGAAAAATGTGTCCTTAACTGTGAAGTTCTTGAAAGAACAAATCATACCTCCATAGCTGTTCTATTTGATAATTCCATGAAGCTGTTGTGGCCAAATGGAATAGAAAGAAATAATATCCTTCTATTAATAACAGATGCTGCTCCCTATATGAAAAAGGCTGCTAAAGGACTTCAAATTCTCTACCCGAAATTGATCCATATTACTTGCCTTGCTCATGCATTGCATCGAGTAGCTGCGGAAAGTTCGAGGCAATTTTCCTGATGTGGACAAGCTTATTTCAAATGGGAAAAAAATATTCATCAAGGCTCCTCTTCGAGTACAAAAATTCAAAGAAGAAGCTCCTCAACTACCACTTCCTCCACAACCTATCCTTACACGTTGGGGTACATGGCTGGACGCTGTAGAGTATTACTGTGAAAACTATTCAACACTGGATACAATATTTAATGCCCTAGACAAAGACGACGCAACATCAATACAAGCAGTGCAAAGCTTATTTTCTACCAGACTATCACAAAATCTGACTTATATAAAGTCAACCTTTTCTGCAATTTCAAAAGCAATAAAACGTCTGGAAAGCGAAGGGACTGCACTTTATGATGCATTAGATATTGTGAAACAAATTCAAACAGAAATAAATGGATCACGTGGTGAAGTAAGCAACAGGATTAAAGTAAAATTAGAAAGTGTTCTTCATAGAAATTCTGGTTATTTCTCATTGTGCAAAATTGCAGACATACTTAGTGGTAAACATGCAACATTTCAAGAGGATGAACCTGAACTTTCAGCAAATGATCTGACATTATTTAGATTTGCCCCTGTGACATCATGTGATGTAGAACGAAGTTTTTCAAAATATAAAACAATTCTCAGTGACAATCGACGATCGTTCAAATTTGAAACTCTAAAAATGTATGTTGTTGTCGGTTGCAATTGTACAAACAATGAAAACTGAGGAATAAATGTGGTAAGTGTTTTTATACATGCTTTGTTAAGTATTACTACTATGTAGGTACTATGACTACTATGTAATGCGTAAAACATGCAAACAATAATAATTTGCAGTTTTTTTTGTTGGTTCATAAATGAGAAAAACCTTATGGTCATATTTCGGCATATTTAGCATATTTTAGGTCATATTTTGCCTTTTTTAGGTCATATTTGCATGTCATATTTCAGGATTTTTAGGTAATAAAAATCCGAGCCCTAGTCATGACAAATGGCAGATAAAACAGATAAATACATAGACCCATGTCTCTGGTCTATGGGTGGAGAGAGGACCTCTAGTGGTGAATGGGAAACAGTCAGGGTCAAGGTTACAGGATCAGTTATTTAGATTTGTTGAAATGTTATAGATGATATCCAGAGCCAATGTTGAAATGTTATAGATAACATCCAGAGCCAATGTTGAAATGTTATAGATAACATCCAGAGCCAATGTTGAAATGTTATAGATGACATCCAGAGCCAATGTTGAAATGTTATAGATGATATCCAGAGCCAATGTTGAAATGTTATAGATAATGTCCAGAGCCAATGTTGAAATGTTATAGATGACGTCCAGAGCCAATGTTGAAATGTTATAGATGACATCCAGAGCCAATGTTGAAATGTTATAGATGACATCCAGTGCCAATGTTGAAATGTTATAGATGACATCCAGAGCCAATGTTGAAATGTTATAGATGACACCCAGAGTCAATGTTGAAATGTTATAGATGACATCCAGAGCCAATGTTGAAATGTTATAGATGACATCCAGAGCCAATGTTGAAATGTTATAGATGACATCCATAGCCAATGTTGAAATGTTAAAGATGACATCCAGAGCCAATGTTGAATGTTATAGATGACATCCAGAGCCAATGTTGAAATGTTAAAGATGACATCCAGAGCCAATGTTGAAATGTTATAGATGACATCCAGAGCCAATGTTGAAATGTTATAGATGACATCCAGAGCTATAAACATGCAATTGCTGTCTCTGCAGCAAGCACAAAACAAGGTCGGGGGGAGGGTCTTCCAGTCAAGATGTACAATACAGAAATCAATGGGACATGGATACAAGTCTTCTTGTAATATTGGAGGTAAGATTGTGTTTGGTTCGCAAGATAGGGTCTTCCAGTCAAGATGTACAATAAATAAATCAATGGGACATGGATACAAATCTTTTTGTAATATTGGAGGTAAGATTGTGTTGAGCGGTTGATGTGATGTTGGGGATAGTCAAGTGGAGGTATGATGTTGTTTTGTGGTTGATGTGAGAGGATAGTCAAGTGGAGGTAAGATTGTGTTGAGTGGTTGATGTGATGTTAGGGGATAGTTAAGTGGAGGTATGATGTTGTTTTGTGGTTGATGTGAGAGGATAGTCAAATGGAGGTAAGATTGTGTTGAGTGGTTGATGTGATGTGAGAGGTGGGTCAAGTGGAGGTATGATGATGTTGAGTGGTTGATGTGATGTGAGAGGATAGTCAAGTGGAGGTATGATGATGTTGAGTGGTTGATGTGATGTGAGAGGATAGTCAAGTGGAGGTAAGATTGTGTTGAGCGGTTGATGTGATGTTAGAGGATAGTTAAGTGGAGGTAAGATTGTTTTGACCAAACAGGAAGCAGAAAACCATTTGCTAAACCAGCAATCTCCCTAAAGACCAGCGGTCTCCCTAAAGACCAGCGATCTCCTTAAAGACCAGCAATCTCCCAAAAGACCAGCAATCTCCCTAACCTAAAGATAATACTAGAGAATGTTATGGTCACAACATAAACAATTTGCGATATGCAGATGACACAGTCTTAATAGCAGAGACAGAGAATGAACTACAAGAAATGATAGTAATAGAGAGCAATGAAAAAGGTCTCAGTCTGAGTAGTAAGAAAAATCAAAAGTAATTGTCCTATTGAAGAAACAATCATCACCAACATGCAACATAAAAATAAACAGGACAAATCTTTAACAAGTGGAGAGCATCAAATACTTAGGCACAATAATAACATCAGATGGAAGATGTAAAAAAAAAGTAAAGTACCCCCGTCACGCCAAGTGGCGTATAGGGAAATATGGTGTTAGTGACCCTATATTTTACAGACCTTCAGCACATGATTTTGGGGTAATGTGGTCAGTATTACGCCCATGCTGCTTTACTTTCCCAGAAAAAAATCCGGTACCCATTTAAGGCTGGGTGAGCCCGGAAGCCATCGGTTGGGATCGAACCCTACCCCTTGTCCGTGGTAGTCCAGTGCACTAACCACTGAGCTATCGTGGCTCCCGATGGAAGATGTACCACAGAAATAAAAAGTAGAATAGCTCAGGCCAAATAGCATTTCAGAAAATGAAAAACGTCTTATGCAACAAATCTATGTCAATGGAAGTGAGAAAGAGAGTTCTTCTGTGCTATATAGAGACAATTCTCACCTACGGGAGCAAATCATGGACAGGAGGCAAACAATGAAGAGACAGTTAAAGGCCACAAAGATGGAATTTATCAGAAGAATATTGAGAATTCTCTGGGCAGCTAAAAAGACCAATGAGGAAATTCTCAAAGAGGCCAACACAAAAAGAGAGCTGATAAAAAACATCAGAAAGAAATAATCATAATTTTTCAAGCACATCATGAAAAGAGAAAAGTTGGAATACTTGGTTACAACTGGCAAAATACAGGGAAAGAGAAATCGTGGACAAGAAAGAGAGAAGATACTAGATCGCTTGATGTTATAGCATGGAAAACAGTCAACAACAGAATTGATATTGATGTACTGAGGATAGAAGATTGTGAAAGGACATAATCGTCTACGTCAACCGGTATGGCACATGATGATGTTGAGAGAATGTTGTCCTGACCATGAACTTCACGGACAACATCCCACAACCAAGCTCATGTTCTGCTTCTTTCATTATGTCAACTTGGCAGAGCTGTACCTGTGAAAAATGGCTCCCTTGTAACCAATAGCTTTGCCATCCCTCCCGTATTCACCTGTGCACAGTTGTCTGAAAACAAATAAGTAAATATTTTATTATTCTTTTCTAATGAAAGTTTGTTGATTTTTCTTAAAATTTTCAGGCAAATATTCTAACATTTTATCTGTGGCTCTCAAATATTCTAACATTTTATCCGTGGCTCTCAAATATTTCAACATTTTATCTGTGGCTCTTAAATATTCTAACATTTTATCTGTGGCTCTTAAATATTTCAACATTTTATCTGTGGCTCTTAAATATTCTAACATTTTATCTGTGGCTCTTAAATATTCTAACATTTTATTTGTTGCTCTCAAATATTCTAACATTTTATCTGTGGCTATAAAATATTCTAACATTTTATCTGTGGCTCTCAAATATTCTAACATTATATTTGTGGCTCTTAAATATTCTAACATTTTATCTGTGGCTCTCAAATATTCTAACATTTTATCTGTGGCTCTCAAATATTCTAACATTTTATCTGTGGCTCTTAAATATTCTAACATTTTATCTGTGGCTCTTAAATATTCTAACATTTTATCTGTGGCTCTTAAATATTCTAACATTTTATCTGTGGCTCTTAAATATTCTAACATTTTATCTGTGGCTCTCAAATATTCTAACATTTTATCTGTGGCTCTCAAATATTCTAACATTTTATCTGTGGCTCTCAAATATTCTAACATTTTATCTGTGGCTCTCAAATATTCTAACGTTTTATCTGTGGCTCAAAGTCTTCATGGACCTTGCACATGTTGTTGTTAAGGTCCTTGAAAGTTTGGCTCAATATTTTCTGATGCCAATAACTACTGTTTGTTATACACCAGCTGCTACTGTTTGTTATACACCAGCTGCTACTGTTTGTTATACACCAGCTGCTACTGTTTGTTACACACCAGCTGCTACTGTTTGTTATACACCTGCTGCTACTGTTTGTTATACACCAGCTGCTACTGTTTGTTATACACCAGCTGCTACTGTTTGTTACACACCAGCTGCTACTGTTTGTTATACACCAGCTGCTACTGTTTGTTATACACCAGCTGCTACTGTTTGTTATACACCTGCTGCTACTGTTTGTTATACACCAGCTGCTACTGTTTGTTATACACCAGCTGCTACTTTTTGTTACACACCAGCTGCTACTGTTTGTTATACACCAGCTGCTACTGTTTGTTATATACCAGCTGCTACTGTTTGTTATACACCAGCTGCTACTGTTTGTTATACACCAGCTGTTACTGTTTGTTACACACCAGCTGCTACTGTTTGTTACACACCAGCTGCTACTGTTTGTTACACACCAACAACTACTGTTTGTTACAGACCAACAACTACTGTTTGTTACGCACCAACAACTACTGTTTGTTACGCACCAACAACTACTGTTTGTTACACACCAACAACTACTGTTTGTTACGCACCAACAACTATTGTTTGTTACACACTAACAACTACTGTTTGTTACACACCAACAACTACTGTTTGCTACACACCAACAACTACTGTTTGTTACACACCAACAACTACTGTTTGTTACACACCAACAACTACTGTTTGGTACGCACCAACAACTATTGTTTGTTACACACCAACAACTACTGTTTGTTACACACCAACAACTACTGTTTGTTACACACCAACAACTACTGTTTGCTACACACCAGCTGCTACTATTCTGTCTCTTTCTCCTTCCACCCTTCTGCCTGTCCTGTTTCCACAAATTATAAGATATGACAGTAGCTGGTGCCCACCGATGATCTTCTACATGGGCTGCAGTAGGTGAAAGTTCCTGCATTTTCATATTTTAAAGATTCATCTCTCAGTGGTTATCCACCTCTATTCTATATACTTATGAGTCCATGTTACTCCTTCAGATGAAAGAGATGGGAATTAAGATGGGCACAGCCAGAAACGAGAAACTTTGTGGGCGTGTAAGAAGACTTATCAACCAACACAGAACTGGAGTCTTTAGTAGCTGGACGGGACTTGTTGAGGAGGGGATCTGAGCAACTATGGACATGTTCGGAGTGCAATGATGATGACCTGCAATGGACATGTTCAAAGTGCAATGATGATGACCTGCAAATAACTCAATATTCTATATACAACCACCGCTACTTGAACTGTGACTATTCCTATCTTAATTGCATCTTCTGAAACCTAAATTCATGCTTGTAGAATTCTCATCAGCACGGAGACCATTAGTACTTTCTTTACTAATCACACAGATGGTCTTGTATATAGATCCATCATTGGGTACTAGTTGTCTCAAGGCAAGATGCCAGTCTCGAGACAGAGAGGTTATGGGTTCAAATCCTGGCTGCACCCAGGGATTTGGAATTTCTATTTATGATTTCTCTCTGTGGCAACCACCCCTGGTCTCAGCAGCGAGGCCCAGTTTGAAACGTCAATTACTCATTGACGAAAAAAATAGTACCTCCGAAGACGTAGTTATCTGCCTGTGTGGTGAGGGACCCTTGTGCTCACGGCTGCCAGAGAAAAATAGATTAACACGCAAAATTCAGTTCCTAGTCGCTTGGGACTTCGTCAGAGGTAAAAGCTGCTCCCACAAAACAAAAATCTATCACCACTGTACTCAATGTCCATTAGTGCTCCAATCCCTGTCCTGATCACACAGATGTTCTTTGATCCATTACCACTGTACTCAATGTCCATTAGTGCTCCAATCCCTGTCCTGATCACACAGATGTTCTTTGATCCATTACCAATGTTTTCAATGTCCATTAGTGCTCCAATCCCTGTCCTGATCACACAGATGTGCTTTGATCCATCACCACTGTACTCAGATTCTGTCCTATTTCAATACTCCAAGCCAGATGTGTAACAATAAAGCAAATATATTAAATGGAATATATATAATCATGCGGCAACTCATTACTCAAAGATATCAACTATTCATCAAACTGTGTCCTCCACAACAAAAAGTCAACATTGGTTATAGCAAATCTGACCACTTCCTGTGTTTAAAATTGGCATAAAAAGTAACATGAACGTGACTTACCAGAAATTTCACTGACTAATGGAACATTATCACTGACCAATTAAACATAATCACTGACCAATGGAACATTATCACTGACCAGTTGAACATAATCACTGACTAATGGGGCATTATCACTGACCAACGGAACATTATCATTGACCAATTGAACATAATCACTGACTAATGGGGCATTATCACTGACCAACGGAACATTATCACTGACTAATGGAACATTATCACTGACCAATTAAACATAATCACTGACCAATGGAACATTATAACTGACTAATGGAACATTATCACTGACCAATTGAACATAATCAATGACTAATGGGGCATTATCACTGACCAATGGAACTTTATCACTGACCAATTGAACATTATCACTGACCAAAGGCATTATCACTGACCAAAGGAACATTATCACTGACCAATGGAACATAATCAATGACCAATGGAACATAATCAATGACCAATGGAACAAAATCAATGACCAATGGAACATAATCACTGAACAATGAAACATAATCGATGACCAATGGAACATAATCAATTACCAATGGGACATTATCACTGACCAATGGGGCATTATCACTGAACAATGGGACATTATCACTGAACAATGGAACATAATCAATGACCAATGGAACATAATCAATGACCAATGGAACATAATCAATGACCAATGGAATATAATCAATGACAATTGGAACATAATCATTGACCGATGGAACATAATCAATGACCAATGAAACATTATCACTGATCAATGGAACATAATCACTGATCAATGGAGCATAATCACTGACTAATGGAACATAATCAATGACCAATGGGATATAATCAGCAACAAATCTTCATCTCCTGACGGTAACAACAAAAATATACATGTCACTCTAGATCCCCATCATATTAGCCAAACTCTAGACCTCCATCATATTAGCCAAACTCCAAACCTCCATCATATTAGCCAAACTCTAGACCTCCATCATATTAGCCAAACTCTAGACCACCATCATATTAGCTAAACTCTAGACCTCCATCATATTAGCCAAACTCTAGACCACCATCATATTAGCCAAACTCTAGACCTCCATCATATTAGCCAAACTCTAGACCTCATCATATTAGCTAAACTCTAGACCTCCATCATATTAGCTAAACTTTAGACCTCCATCATATTAGCTAAACTCTAGACCTCCATCATATTAGCCAAACAAAAGACCTCCATCATATTAGCTAAACTCTAGACCTCCATCATATTAGCTAAACTTTAGACCTCCATCATATTAGCTAAACTCTAGACCTCCATCATATTAGCCAAACTCTAAACCTCCATCATATTAGCAAAACTCCAAACCTCCAATTAGCCAAACAAAAGACCTCCATCATATTAGCCAAATTCTAAACCTCCATCATATTAGCAAAACTCCAAACCTCCATCATATTAGCCAAACTCTAGACCTCCATCTTATTAGCCAAACTCCAAACCTCCATCATATTAGCCAATCTCTAGACCTCCATCATATTAGCCAAGCTCTAGACCTCCATCATATTAGCCAAACTCTAAACCTCCATCATATTAGCCAAACTCTAGACCTCCATCATATTAGCTAAACTCTAGACCTCCATCATATTAGCCAAGTCTAAACCTCCATCATATTAGCTAAACTCTAGACCACCATCATATTAGCAAAACTCTAGACCTCCATCATAGTAGCTAAACTCTAGACCTCCATCATATTAGCCAAACTCTAGACCTCCATCATATTAGCCAAACTCTAGACCTCATCATATTAGCTAAACTCTAGACCTCCATCATATTAGCTAAACTGTAGACCTCCATCATATTAGCTAAACTCTAGACCTCCATCATATTAGCTAAACTCTAGACCTCCATCATATTAGCCAAAATCTAGACCTCCATCATATTAGCTAAACTCTAGACCTCCATCATATTACCCAAACTCTAGACCTCCATCATATTAGCCAAAATCTAGACCTCCATCATATTAGCCAAACTCTATTTATGTGATAAATTAGGTCTCTCATTTGAGACAGCAACAGCGGATGAATGTGTCAATAAAGAGGTATGATGTTAACCAAACTTTCGGAAAGATGGTCAAATGTCTATGTGTCTGACGAATGGTCAAGCAAACACGAACGCCTCAAATATGACTTCTAAATTTAGATGAAGCAATTAACCATTTGTATGTGTTATAGGCTATTTGTATGCGTTATAGGCTATTTTTATGCGTTATAGGCTATTTGTATGTGTTATAGGCTATTTGCATGCTTTATAGGCTATTTGTATGTGTTATAGGCTATTTAGGATGTAAACCTGCTACAACAGCATTTAACATCTCTAGATAAAAGCTGCACAAAACTACAGTATGAAAATTAACACAGCAAAAACAGAGGCTATAAGAATAAGCAAATTAAGACACCCATTAAACATCAAGATCAAAGATAAAGAAATAAAACAAGTAGAGGAATTCAAGTATTTAGGCACAATGTTCACAGAAGATGGAAAACTAGACAGAGAAATTGACATGAGAATACAAAAAGCAAATGCTGTCACATACCAGCTTTCACTATTGTTAAGACATCCAAACATTTCTATGCCAGCTAAACAACAAATGATAAATAGCATCTTCATACCAACTTTGTGCTATGAAAGTCAAACATGGACCCTTTCTAAATCACATTTAGAAAGATCAATACATGTGAGATGTGATGCTTGAGAAAAGTAACAAACAACACAAGAAGAGATAGAATACCAAATGAAACCATAAGAAAAATGGTAGGAACAAAACCCTGCCAAGAATATATAGAACAACAACAACTTAAATGGTTTGGCCACCTGGTCAGAATGAATCCTCACCAATCACCATCAAGGGCGTTCTTCTCGAGAATGCATGGAAAAAGACCAAGAGGAAGGCCCAGAAGAAGATGGATAGATGCAGTGACAGAGACATGTAACAACAAAGGAAAATCACTAATTCAGACAATTCGAGCAGCACAAGAACGACAAATGATATAAACCACGACATCTTTTAGGTATCAGTGAAAGAGAAAAGAAGAAGATGGATAGATGCAGTGACATAGACATGTAATAACAAAGGAAAATCACTAATTCAGACAATTCGAGCAGCACAAGAACGACAAATGATATAAACCACGACACCTTTTAGGTATCAGTGGAAGAGAAAGAAGAGGAGAAGAAGATAGGCTATTTGTATGTGTTATAGGCTATTTGTATGTGTTATAGGCTATTTGTATGGTTATAGGCAATTTGCATGTGTTATAGGCAATTTGTATGTGTTATAGGCTATTTGTATGTGTTACGGGCTATTTGTATGTGTTACGGGCTATTTGTATGTGTTACAGTCTATTTGTATGTGTTACAGGCTATTTGTATGTGTTATAGGCTATTTGTATGTGTTATAGGCTATTTGTATGTGTTACAGGCTATTTGTATGTGTTACAGGCTATTTGTATGTGTTATAGGCTATTTGTATGTGTTATAGGCTATTTGTATGTGTTATAGGCTATTTGTATGTAAAGGTAAAGTATGAAACTTGAATCGGCATCTTAGCACGTGAGGTTTCACCCATATGTGCTCAGCAACCTATTCAGAAGTGTTCTGAGACTTCTGGATAGTGTCGCTTCAAGCATCAAAACTCACGATGTGAGGTGGCATTCCTCACCTTCCAAGAGTAGTATACTCTGGTACCCATTTCTGCCAGCAGCTGGGTCGACTGCGGGGGTATTTTTTTTCCAACCAGACCTTCGGCACATGATTTTTGGGGTAATGTGGTTGGTATTACACCCGTGCCGCTTTACTCTCCCAGAAAAAATCTGGTACCCATTAAAGGTTGGTGAACCCAGAAGCCATCGATTGGGATCGAACCCTACCTCTTGTCCTTTGTACTGCAGTTCACTAACCACTGAGCTATCGCGGCTCCCCTATTTGTATGTGTTACAGGCTATTTGTATGTGTTATAGACTATTCGTATGTGAAGTTTTTTTTACACACTTTGTGACAATAACAATGTGAGATCATTTACTTCGAAGAAGCCAATATTGGTATTTTAATGTATAGTGATTTATAAATAAATGTGTGAATGAAATTTCCCAGTGACCTGACTAATCGCTTGTTTTCTGTAGCAATTTAAATGGCGAGAGAAAACCAAAATCTAACACTATTTATTGACCTTTCGAGCCGTTGCCGGCCCATAGGGCGTAGACCAAGATACACCTTCTCATATCTGAATTTTTGTTCTATAGTCCGTTCAAATCGTTTGCCGAGATGTTATGATTTATAATTCAAAAAGTTCTTGATGATTTCACATGATTTTTGGCATACGGTGTTTAAAATGTCCATGTCACGAGAACATATATGTGTTACTCGTGTCTAGCTATAACGGTCTTCTTAAAGCGGCGAATTCCTTTGATCTTTGCCCATGTAACTATTATTTTGACCCTAATCAAAATGTTTTACAGTAATCTAGTGCAACGATGACCCATAGGCGTGTCCATAAAATTTTACTTGGTGGCAAGTATACAAATTTTAAATTATATATAGAACTTTTGTTCGTAGAGTCAATTTGATATAGTTCCATGCTCTTGGTGTGAGTTTCCCAAATGTTGTCGCTGCCTTTCAAATACGTACATTTAGTTCCTCATCTAAGGAAAGGTGGCTGTAATAGTGGATCCAAGTAGCTGAACTTCTGTACTGACTCAAGCAGGCTTCCATTCAAAGTAATGGTTGTTGGTTTGCTATATAACATATTTTTGATTGCTTGGGTGGTCTTGAACAATAAACTGTTTAACAAATCAACTAGGAATTTTGAAATCAAACTATTTATCTGTAGACTTAATCAGAGTAATGATCATTCAGAATCAGACGATCAATAGGTCGATTACTGCTTTCGGCTGAACAAACAACAAACCATCCTTTTTCCAATATTCCTCTTCTTGTCGTAACACATGATCCTCACATTTTACCCAGTAGTCTTTATTTATATTTGATAGAGCCTGATTTGTAAGTGTCTCAACATCGCATAATTTGAAAGTTTTATTTGTATATGCTACGTGTCCTTTAACTTTTGCCCAAACTAGTTCTATAGGATTTAAGTGTGCATGATATTGAGGTAGTCTCAAACATCTATGGCCATGTTCTTGTATAAATCTTTATAACAATGTTATGCTCAGTAAATATTTTGCCTTTATATTCATTCTCACATAGACTTGCAGAAGATAATATGGATAGTGCCGCCTCCTTTCTGTAAATATTGAGATTTGCCTCTGAATTATGACTCGAACTCGAGTCTCGGCCGTGATTTTGACGTCACATAATTTCCGGTTTCGGCTAAAATGTCATTTTGTGCTAAACGGGAAATTTCATATGTAACATTTCTTTATAAAAATGTATAGTGGAAACATAACTATTTTAGGACGGTGCGCATTCAGCCGTGAAGGTCATGCCTATATGTTAAGAATCAGCTGTGAGATGTAAGCATCTACATAATCCCGCCGGTGTTTATAATATCGATTTAACTTTTTTTTAATATAGGTTAAATAGGCATCTTTGAAACTGGATCACATTTCTTGATAAAAAAAATATTTTATAGCGACATTAGTATTCTAAACCTAACTTCAAAAGATCAATGCAAATGAACAATAAGTTTTTGAAAAAAATAAATTAATGTCTAGGCAAACGAATCTGAACGGACTATAGAAGCGTATCTACATAGTGCTTAATTGTGGGTGTTGTTCGTTATGTGTATTTGCAAACATGAATTCAATTGTTACAATTAGTGTGGCCGTATTTCTCAATGATTTTGTCAGCATGGTACACCTTTTCTTATTCGTATTCTTCACAAGTTGTAACAATTCGGGTTTTAAATATGTGTCGTCAAATTTGACATTTTCATTCGCAAGCCATGTCCTAATTTGCTCTTTTGTATTTGATGCAGTAGCACTTTGTCCCATCTTGAATTCCCTAAGGAAGTGCTGATATAGTAAACAGTAACCTTTTGCATAGTTATAAATTTGCATTTCAAACTCATTGTAATTTAGATATAAATGTTGGTATTTAAAGTCAAAAATTGTCTACTGAGTCTTCACAAAATTAATAAAGATACGCCTTCCCTTCGGTAATTAATGCCCAGGCCGTGGTGCGTCATGTCATTCAATAACAATTCAGTTTTGTGCACGGGATTTTCCTGAACTTAGTGTTTCTGCAATAGCCAAACTATTTTACGTGAACGACCGCAACAAATTAATGTATATATCCTAAAATGGTGTCAAATTCGAACAGGGGAATTTAATATAGCCTAAAGAAGAAAACTTTTAAAACTAGATCAAATTTCTCAGAGCAAAAAATATTTCTATAACGACATCAATATTATAAGATTACATGCAAAAGTTGAAAGCAAATAACAAACGGTTATCACGTAAAGCTAATTCAAGTGTGGTTATGAATTTCTGAACGGACTATAGCAGTTTTCTTTTAAAGATATTTTATCAAATCTCGTCATTTGTCTCTGTTCTGTGCAAGCAGCTCTATCTCATTGAGGGAGCTGTATCCTGTTGCTCTTGCCTCTCTCATCAATGTTCTTCTCAGTGTCTCACTGGGTCTTCCTCTTTTTCTCTTACCTGTTTCCCATATGAGGGCCTGCTTTGCTATTCGGTTATTATTTCTTCTCATCACATGTCCAACATATGACCATCGTCTTTTCTTTATTACTGAAGATATTAGTGGTTGATTGGCGATTTCTCTAATTTCCTCGTTTTCTCGGCTTCTGAAAGACATTGCTGCTTTAGCTATTCTGATTCTAATTTCTTTACTTGTATCCCTTCTCGATCAATGTGACTTCCAAGATAGATAAATTGATCGATCTCTTCTACTTAAATCTAACACTGGTGGCTTACAATATCTTGACTCGGTTTTTGGAGGCTATATAGCCATTTGTATTTATTGTTCATTTCTGTATCTCCTTCTTCTACCTTTCAGCTACCTGTGGAGCATAGGTTTCAACAAACACTTTGAGCTCCCTGTGGAATATAGGTCTTAAACAAACACTTTCAGCTCCCTGTGGAACATAGGTTTTCAACAAACACTTTCAACTCCCTGTGGAGCATAGGTCTTCAACAAACACTTTCAACTCCCTTTGGAGCATAGGTCTTCAACAAACACTTTCAGCTCCCTTTGGAGCATAGGTCTTTAACAAACACTTTCAGCTGCTTGTGGAGCATAGATCTTCAACAAACACTTTCAGCTCCCTTTGGAGCATAGGTCTTTAACAAACACTTTCAGCTGCTTGTGGAGCATAGATCTTCAACAAACACTTTCAGCTCCCTTTGGAGCATAGGTCTTTAACAAACACTTCAACTCCCTGTGGAGCATAGGTCTTCAACAAACACTTTCAGCTCCCTTTGGAGCATAGGTCTTTAACAAACACTTTCAGCTGCTTGTGGAGCATAGGTCTTCAAAAACTCCTTCTGTTTATTACCATTCTTTTAAGATAATTCCATGTCTTCCCCATCATCTTCATTTCTGCTTCTATGTCTTCTCCAAGAATTCCTTGGTCTTCCTGTTTTTTCCCTGAGGATTCCACAAAGGGGCCTGTTGTGTAATACTCTCAGTTGGCTTCCGCAGTGTGTGTCCTGTCCAGCACAATCACCTTTGCTGTATCTCTTTATCCACTGGTATTTGACCGGTACATTTCCATAATTCTATGTTAGTGATTTTGTCCTGCCATTTCCATCCTTTTATTCTGCGTAAGCATCCATTAACTCTTTCCGTACGTTTCGCAGCACTGTGTGCCATGATGATTATAAACAGCGTATGTTTCGCCACATAGTGCGCCACGCTCAATTTTATTAGTGTGAATGCCATCAAACCATATTCTCTTTACATGTCTTGTATCATCTTGGTATTGGTATAATCTAATACCTTGTTCAATTATCTAAACATCATATATAATATATTATATGTTAGAGAAATATAAATATGTAGATTTCAGTGGCGTATACTTAATATAAGCAAGGCAAGCATTGCATGCCTTCAAGAGTTGCGAAAATGATAAACTAGTCAGTGATCTATCCCCCATCCAAACTTAGCCCTTGCAGCATTGCTCAAAAATATATTTTAAAATGTTTTTCTCACAAATCTGAATTTTTTCCAAAAATTAGTGCTGGCAACACTGACGTTAAAAGAAAATTGTATATGTCCAATCGTTTTTTATGATAGTTGAACTAGCCCGCTCTGAAGCAATTTTGAAGTTGCTTTCGTTAAAATAGTCCCTTTACATATAAGCGCAGTGATATACTGTGTGTGTTTTATTAAATCCGTGTCTCCACAGTAAGCTTGCGATGAAAAAAAAATAAATACATTTTATGATTCAATCACTATTATAACAATTTAGCACTGGCAAATAATAAATTGATTGATGAACATTTATTTACTGGTGTGAAACAGTGCAATTTCTATGTTCTAGTACTTTATTTGAATGTTAAACTAATGATAACAATGCAAGCAATTATAATCTTGAATGCCTACACACACACTTGTTTAGTAAACCATTTCTGGTAATTTTTGGTACACGTCACGTGATTTTACTCAACACACACGCACATTTACACAGCGATGTGGTTTCGATTTCAAACCTTCAGAATTCAAAACTTCAAACGTGATTTTAATCAGCTGATATTTAATATTTTGTGTTTGTACAGAAACATGTTGTATTGCTATTGTTAATTACTAAACTTAGTATATTTGTTTACTGTGGTTATTATGGCTGATTCTATTAATGATGTTGTAGATTTATTTGAGCGACCGTTTCAATCGCGAACATTTAATGAAAATTGGACTTGGTAAAAAAGGGCAGACCGATTCCTGCGTTAAGCAGTTTGAAACGAGAAGGAACAAAATGTGTCCGTTCATTTAACAATGATTTATATAAGAAAGTCGTTTGGCTTTGTGGTTCGGAATCATTATGTAAGTTATTTTGCTGGCCATGTATATTGTTTGTAAATGACACTTCGCCTTGGAACAGCAGACAACGCGGGTATTCTGATTTAAATAATTACATAACGCTATTTCAAGACACGAAAAGTCTGAAAGTCATATTCACGCTTGGATAGCGTTACAAGTGTTTGGCTCCAGCAGAATTGATGTTCAATTGGATTTTCAGAAAAAAGAAAGTATTATGAAACACAATGAAACAGTTAAAGAAAATCGAGAAATCCTAAAGAGGTTAATTGCTGTTACTTGTTTTTTAGGAAAACAAGAATTAGCTTTTCGTGGTCAGCGAGGGGAGTGATTCCACTAATCGTGGGAACTACATTGAAGCTTTAAATTTATTAGCAGAGTTTGATGAAAATTGCATCAGCATCTCATGACGTCAAATATATTCACGGGTCTTTCCCCATTAATACAGAACGATCTTATCCAAAGTGTGAACAATGTAATAACTGCAGAAGTGAAATTTCAGATTCAATCGTCCAGATTTGTCGCCATCCTAATTGACGAGACCTCTGATGTAACAAACTTGTCTCAGCTGTCAGTTGTTTTTAGATATATTTATAATGGTAATATTTACGAAAGATTTATTGGCTTTCATGACGTTAGCTCTGACAGATCTGCACAAGCATTGTCAAAACTGGCTTTAGACAGTCTTGATCAATTTGACTGTAGAGAAAAACTAGTAGCACAAACTTATGATGGTGCAGCAGTAATGGCAGGCCAATTGAATGGTGTGCAGACGAGAGTTAGGGAGTTGTTTCTCAGGCATTATTCATCCATTGCTATGCACACAAACTTAATTTAGTACTGTCTCAAGCTGTCTCATGCATAAGTGCGTGTAGAATATTCTTTTCGTCACTTAGCAGTTTTGCTTCATTTTTTACTCATTCAGCAAAGAGAACACATTTGTTGGACACCATAGTGAAAAAACGGTTTCCCAAGCTGGCGGCAACCAGATGGAATTATTCCAGTCGTTTAGTACAGACTGTTTCTGAATATCATAATGAATTAATAGATTTATTTGAATGCATTTTGGAACGACCTGGTGATTGGGATCACGCAACAATTAATGAAGCAGTTGGATTTCTGTCAAACCTAGGAGATTTTGAATTCAATTTCCTTTTGGCTGTGTTCACCGATATTTTTTCGATGACAGATGTTGTATTTAATATCCTTCAGTCAAATTCACTGGACATCACATATTGCTCTAGAGAGATAGTTGAGTTAAAAGAAAAATTGTTCACAATGCTGGCTTTGATTCAATTTGGGCCAAAATAGAGTTCAAGTGTGGTCCTCCAACAAAGAGAAGAAAGCGAGAATCCTCAGTTATCCCAAAGGATGAGTACAGAAGGCTGTATTGTGAAATTCATGATACGGTAAACTGCCAGTTACAAAGCCGGTTTGATTCTCTGTCAGATTTGTCATTTCTTGAAATTTTTGACTGTAAGAAATTTTAACATTTTCAAAAGAGTTTCCAGAAGAGCAGTTTTCCAAACTGAACGGAATATATGGGAAATATTTTGATATAGTAAGACTGAGATCTGAATTAAAGGCAATGTTTGTATCCCAACACTTTAAAGAAATGTATGTGTCCGACATTCATAGATTTCTTTTGAACAAAGGACTTCACAGTGGTCTTCCAGAACTTCATAAACTTTGTGAATTAATATTGACAATTCCTGCATCGTCGTCTTCAGTGGAACGTTCGTTTTCTGCATTAAAACGCATTAAAAATTTCATAAGGAACTCGCAGGGGCAATGTCGTCTTTCTGCTCTATCAATGATGTCAATTGAAAAAGACCTTCTTGTAGAGATGAAAGGCAATGATGACTTTTATAACAAAGTAACAGAGGACTTTAGCAGAAAGAGCCGCAGAATAGAACTGAACTTCAAATAACTGGGTGAGTAGAAAATTATCATTTTTTAAAAGTTGCATGCTCTCTTTCAGACCCCAGGATACGCCACTGATGTAGATTGATTCTTAAAGTGATGAAAAATTTTGTGTCTGAAATCTCTTCCGTTGCATCAATAAAAAGCTTCCGTACGGAAAGATTTAATGAAAGTCTGTATCTTCATGATTGTCATTTTTGTTGTTCTCCATGTTTCAAAGCCATATAATAGGACTGACTTAATTCCATTTTTGTATAATCGTGTGAAATTGTAATGTGATTACAAATAGGTGAGAATATCTATAATGATGAAGAGGCAGACTCTCCCATTTAAATGACATTACTATATTATTTACCTGAGGTAATCATATGGACGGGCATGACCTACATATTGTTTTTGATAATAGAAAGACAATCTGCTATTTTGAAAACTGTGTATCATAATAAATCAATTACAAATTCATACATTTATTGCATTGGTGTACAGACAATTGAATGTTTTAATTGTGGAAAATAATGCATTTTGACATTTTTTTTTTTTACCTAATTACATTTTTTAAAATAGCAAAGTGTTTATATATTAAATTTTTTTTTGTAATTCCTAGTTAAAGCATATAAATTATATCAGCAAATGAGTGATCTCCCATTAGATGACATCACAACAAAACTACAGTGAAATACGAAAAATATGTTAGGGTTTAGAGTTAGGACTTTACTCTTGCAATGTAAAATCTTTTCTCTACAATTAAATCTTCAAATGACTTCAATAATTTATGTGCTTAAACTTTGACTTTACCCAATTAATGATTTGATGTGGAGAGAATTTAAAAGTAATATGAAGTTATCCATTGTGCAATGAAGATCTTTCGACACATATGATATGGCCAGTCAATTATAATTGACTTAGGTTTTTTTTAAAATGATTTTTAAAATTTGCTAAAGTCCTAGTTTAAGCACACAAATTATTTAAGTCTGGAAGAGTAACATCCCCTTAAGTAAGCATTGTATTTTATTCAGTGTTTCTTTAATCTGTCATTAGAAGACCCCTATTTGTAGAGAAAAGTTTGAAAAGAGAAGCAAGTCAAGGTAAAGTACGAGACTTGAACCGGCATCTTAGCACGCGAGTTTATACCCATATGTGCTCGGCCGCCTATCCAGAAATGTTCGGAGATTTCTGTATAGTGTCGCCTCAAGCATCGAAACTCAGATGCGAAAATTCCTCACCTTCCCAGGGTAATACCTGGTACCCATTTCTGCCAACGGCTGGGTCGACCGTGAGGGTATTTTTTTTTTCCAACCACGAGTACTTCACACAGCTCCCAGTGGGAATCAACACGGGTTGTCCGAACGCTGTTAGTCCAGTCGGGTGGTTTTCCCAACTCGGTTACCGAGGCCCCCCCCCCCCCCCCAAAAAAAAAGAGAAGCAATGAAGGTAACACTAATATAAATTTTAAGCATTTGAAAACACCACGGTAGTCTTCTTACACGCCCACTAAGTTTCTTGTTTCTGGCTGTGCCCATCTTTCTGCGTGTTCGTTCCCATGTATATTACAGTGTGATGGTATCCACTGAATGACTACTCTTTGGAAGTTACTGCATAGTTGGTCCAGGGTTGTTCTCTAGTCATCTAGTTCTTGTTCTTGGCTTTTTAGAGCTGATAGTACCTGATGAGCATCATTCAGAATCACCAATTTATTGTGAATGTTATTTTTTAGTTGAGTAGCCATTGTTGCAGCATCTCTGATGGCCTCTGGTATTTTATGTTTTCCATGAGGAGACATATCAGAGGCCCAAGAGTTTCGGTATTGTTTGGGAAAGTACTGGGTCTCCATAGTTAGTTCATTGGTGATTGTAGCGAAGTTGCTCCTCTTTAGTCGTACATTCCTAAACCAGTAATTCTTTGATGCACGGGGTGGCTAAGGAGCCTTCTATATTTCTCCGCTTATTGCAATACCTTAGTGACCCGTCTGTCATCTAAGGGTTGTAAACATGTTACTGTTTCTAGAGTTTTGATAGGTGTAGATTTCATAGCACCAGTGATGATACGGGCAGCTTGGTTCTGTGTTCTGTTAATTTTGCTAAGGTGTGATTTGGAAGCCATAGCCCAGGCTGTGACTCCATACTCTAGGACTGGTCTGACCCTTCCTACGTATAGTCTTTTCAAGATATTGCAATCTGCTCCCCAGTCCGTTCCTGTCAATTTCTTCATAATATTAATTCGGTTTTTAGCTTTTTTTTCTTGCTCTGTTTATCTGATTTTTCCAAGTCATTCTGCGATTCATGGTGACGCCAAGATATGTTGGGTTTTGGTCAATAGGGAGTGTATGGTCTTTTATCTTCAAGTTTGCAGAGAGTATGTTTATTGATAGGCTTAAAATTGTATATGTAGTTTTTTTTCGTTAATTGGTAAGAACCATCTGTTCGTCCATTTTTCAAGTTCGCCTAGGGCATCTTGCATCCTGGAACCAGCCACTGACATCCTTTCCTCGTGAGCCCACAACGCCAGACTATTATGTATTATGTCTTTTGACGTGGGCTGAGACTTCTATGATGGGGACTGTAGCAACTTTTCTTTGTTTAGGAGATGAGATATTAATTTGGATGACTCCACTGGCACGGGCGGTTGAGCAATTATCATGGATTTTAATTCGTTTGCAGTGATACCGAGGCTTTCCACAACCAAAACCATACCATGTCATCCTGCTGGCATAGGAAGTGATCATGTCTCTCCACAACTTTCGATCTTGACATCATTATCATTTCTGTTGTTCCTTCCCTCTAGTCTATCTCTTCGTCCCTCAATTTTCCCAGTTGTCACAATATATATATTCCAGCTATTCCTTATCATTCTATCTATTGTCCTTTCGAGCCGAAGACGGCCACATAGGGCAGAACCACAATCTCAGAAGCAGAAACCTTGCATGCCAAAATGGCACATATTGCAGAGATCACCACTTCTAAAATCTATGGCTCTGTTTCCATAACAATACTTTTTACAATGACAGCTGTCAAGCCATCGATCAACCTCCTTAGTCGCCTCTTACGACATGCCTGGAAGGTCACAGTGTCACTATTCTCTACTTCCCTCATAATGAAGCCCCGGTACACACGGATTCCCTTCTCATTACTTGGCCAAATAATAATGATTGTTTCTTTTATTATTAATATTGGAAATTAGCTCTTTTTTGCTTTGGCCTCTTTCAGAACGTTTTCATTACTCTTCTTACCTGTCCCATGGACGTATTCTCAACATTCTTCTGTAAAACCATATTTCTACAGCCTGCAAGTGCAAGGCTGTCTCTTATCCTCTGGACTGCTGCTGGACCCTACTTGTACTAAATCTAAATCGTTGGATCCATCTTCTCAGACTTGAACCCTACTGACCGCCTACTGCTAGTATTATCAAATCGTACTCGAGGACCCATCATGATCATATATAAGGCTGGGGCATGATGCATCTGTCTGTGTCTTCTCAGACCTGGAGCCTATCAAAAATCAAACTATCACTATCACTACTATCAGTATCTATCATTATCATCACTTGACCGGGAGCCTACAGTTTGAACCTTGAATATAAATTTAGTAAAGTGACAGATGGAAATTCCTGGGTTTACCATGAACTTCTTTCCATGTCGATATGAGACAAAATAAACTTACTGTGCTTCCAATTGCAATGTGGAAGAAAACTTTCGGATTTGGGGTCGTCATCGTCCAGGCCCGACATTTGCGACAAGTTGCTGAGAGTGACTTCCCTTGAGGTCTATTGTCACGGCGTCCGGTCGAACATAGGCTGTAGCATGTCATGGTTCTGTACACACTGACGTACAATTTGTACGTTACAATGTCACTGCTATAATGGCTTAGTTTGTGACAAAACTACAGGGACATGCCCAAACAATGACAGTTGTCAGCACAAAATTTTCGGACCCCAGTGTCAGTACTTGGATTTTATTTGCAAATATGCCCAAAAATCTGAACCTACTTTCCTGTTTGATGGCAACGACACCTCATGTAATCCGGACACAGATTCTACATCAGTTGAGGCAACTCTCAATCAATCTTTGCCGTGCTCCTGGTTTAGGATTTATGCGAATGACTTAAAATATCCGGACAGTTTCACGGTAAAACTGAATGGTTCTGCCTCATGTAACAATGTATCAAGGTTTGTAGTTAGTCCGCACGAGATTGATGCCTTCTGCCCTGGGGCTGGTCTGATCAACAAGTTACGGATTGAAAGGGCGATAGTTGCAAATATCTGCTCCAACTACATTGGCGGGGGTCGGAAACTGGCTCTCAAACAGAACACAAACCAGACCGATTTAATGCACAAAACATTTGATGCTTGTTATACAGGAGACGGATGTGGACCAGAGGCCGCAGTTAATAGCAAAACAAAGACCAATCTCTATGACAATGACTGCACACACACACAATGGAGAAGTGGAACCAATTCTGTTTACTGGTATCTGAACTTTGCAACGCCCCAGAAGACTCACATCATTCGAATCTATCATCGAGCTAGCACTATGATTCGGGTAAAGAATGCCACTCTAAGGCTTTCTCTGACAGTGGCGGAGTAGTGTTCCAGTATAATGATATATCCTACCCTAATTTATCTGTGAACACTATTGTAGTCAAAACACAAACGTCAATGGCACACATTAAGATTGAGTTCTCACCGACCATTTCGCAGGCCGACAGTGCACTGACGGTATGTGAGGTGCAAACATTTACAGACACCTATTGTCTGGACGAGCAGTCTTGTCGTTTTGTGCAGTGTGTAGTGGGTGTAGTAAAGGCTGCAATGTCATCATCGGTACTTGTCACGGCTACTGTTCACATGGGATCTATGGACACGACTGTTCCGGGTCTTGTCTCAGTGTCTGTCCTTTATTTGAGGAAAAATCTGGAAAATGCCTACATGTAAACATCTTGGCTATACCTGTAATGACACTTGTCCAGATGGTAATTTTGGGCTACAGTGCGAACAGATGTGTTCTGATGGCTGTGACATCATATGTACTCTCAAATGTCCGGACAACTGTTTCAACGACACCTGTCAACAGTCGATCGGGAATCTGTACATGCAAGAGAACGTTCTATGGGTCAGACTGCACTCTCAAATCTCCGGACAACTGTTTAACGAAACCTGTGATTCCCACGTTCAGAAGAGTCTGCCGACTACAACAAGCCCAAGCATATGGACACTTTAATGTGTTTCTGTGCTAGACATGGTTCATTTTTGGTGTTTTTTAGTGAAGCCATGGCTCATATCTTGCTGTGTTTCTGTCCTAGCCATGGCTCATATCTTAGCTTGTGTGTGCTGGCCATGGCTCATATCTTGGTGTGTGTCATGTTAGTCATATCTCATATCTCGGTGTGTCCGTGTTAATCATGTCTCATATCTTTATGTGTGTCTGTGTTTAGTCATATCTCATATCTTAGTGTGTACCAGTGTTAGTCATATGTCATATCTTTGTGTGTGCATGTCTGGGTTAGTGATATCTCATATCTTTGTGTGCATGTTTATGTTAGTCATATCTCATATCTTTGTGTGTGCATGTCTGTGTTTGTCACATCTCATATCCTTGTGTGTGCATGGCTATGTTAGTCCCATCTCATATCTTTGTGTGTGCATATCTATGTTAGTCATATCTCTTATCTTTGTGTGCATGTCTATGTTAGGCATGTGTCATATCTTTGTGTGTGCATGTCAATGTCATTATATCTCATATCTTTATGTGCATGTTTATGTTAGTCATGTGTCATATATCTTGATGTGTGTCAGTGTTAGTCATGCCTCGTATCGCTGTGTGCATGTCTGTATTAGTCACATCTCATATCTTTGTGTGTGCATGTCTGTGTTAGTCACATCTCACATCTTTGTGTGTGTATGTCTGTGTTAGTCACATCTCACATCTTTGTGTGTCCGTGTCTGTGTTAGTCACCTCTAGTGACTCGGGCAGATGGTGCTCGTAAACCTGGGAGGGCCTACCATCTAAGGGCAGAATCCCCCTACAGAAAAGATCATCTGCTGCCTTGCAGGAAGATTGGGGACAATCAAAGGCTAGGGAAAGCAAACCCGAATAAAATGCTGGCTGAAATCGGATGCACTGGGCCACTGGCGCAGAACACAGTGCAACGTATTAACGGGTGTTCAGTCAGAGTGGATCTGACAGACTCTAATTGTGATGTTCTGTCTGTGGGGGCGATCAACACACTTAGCCTGACAGCTGACTTCATATGAGAGTCTGGAATCCTTACTCTGATTGAGTCCTGAACGCAGAGAGAGAGAGAGAGAGAGAGAGTACACACTGACACCATGTCCTGCTGGGGCTGAACAATATGTTGTAGACTGTCATGTGTTATGTAGACACTGACACCCTGTCCTGCTGGAGCTGGACAAGATGTGTAAACTGTCATGTGTTATGTAGACACTGACACCCTGTCCTGCTGGAGCTGGACAAGACGTTGTAAACTGTCATGTGTTATGTAGACACTGACACCCTGTCCTTGTCACTATCTACGGCTGCTGGACAAGATGTTATAGACTGTCATGTGTTATGTAGACACCGACACCCTGTCCATGTCATTATCTGCGGCAGCTTGAAAAGATGTTGTAGACTGTCATGTGTTATGTAGACACTGACACCCTGTCCATGTCACTATCTACGGCAGCTTGAAAAGATGTTGTAGACTGTCATGTGTTATGTAGACACCGACACCCTGTCCATGTCACTATCTACGGCAGCTTGACAAGATGTTGTAGACTGTCGTGGGTTGTCTAGACACTGACACCATGTCCATGTCACTATCTGCGGCAGCTTGACAAGATGTTGTAGACTGTCGTAGGTTGTCTAGACACTGACACCATGTCCATGTCACTATCTGCGGCAGCTTGACAAGATGTTGTAGACTGTCGTAGGTTGTCTAGACACTGACACCATGTCCATGTCACTATCTGCGGCAGCTTGACAAGATGTTGTAGACTGTCGTAGGTTGTCTAGACACTGACACCATGTCCATGTCACTATCTGCTGTAGCTTGACAAGATGTTGTAGACTGTCGTGGGTTGTCTAGACACTGACACCATGTCCATGTCACTATCTGCGGCAGCTTGACAAGATGTTGTAGACTGTCGTAGGTTGTCTAGACACTGACACCATGTCCATGTCACTATCTGCGGCAGCTTGACAAGATGTTGTAGACTGTCGTAGGTTGTCTAGACACTGACACCATGTCCATGTCACTATCTGCTGTAGCTTGACAAGATGTTGTAGACTGTCGTGGGTTGTCTAGACACTGACACCATGTCCATGTCACTATCTGCGGCAGCTTGACAAGATGTTGTAGACTGTCGTGGGTTGTCTAGACACCGACACCCTGTCCATGTCACTATCTGCGGCAGCTTGACAAGATGTTGTAGACTGTCGTAGGTTGTCTAGACACTGACACCCTGTCCATGTCACTATCTACGGCAGCTTGACAAGATGTTGTAGACTGTCATGGGTTGTCTAGACACTGACACCCTGTCCATGTCACTATCTGCGGCAGCTTGACAAGATGTTGTAGACTGTCGTGGGTTGTCTAGACACCGACACCCTGTCCATGTCACTATCTACGGCAGCTTGACAAGATGTTGTAGAATGTCGTGGGTTGTCTAGACACCGACACCCTGTCCATGTCACTATCTACGGCAGCTTGACAAGATGTTGTAGAATGTCGTGGGTTGTCTAGACACTGACACCCTGTCCATGTCACTATCTACGGCAGCTTGACAAGATGTTGTAGAATGTCGTGGGTTGTCTAGACACCGACACCCTGTCCATGTCACTATCTACGGCAGCTTGACAAGATGTTGTAGAATGTCGTGGGTTGTCTAGACACCGACACCCTGTCCATGTCACTATCTGCGGCAGCTTGACAAGATGTTGTAGACTGTCGTAGGTTGTCTAGACACCGACACCCTGTCCATGTCACTATCTGCGGCAGCTTGACAAGATGTTGTAGACTGTCATGTGTTATGTAGACACTGACACCATGTCCATGTCACTATCTACGGCAGCATGACTAGATGTTATACAAAAAATCTATTAGAAAATACAGATAATCAAATCAATTAGAAGAAACAGATAATAAAATCAGTTTGAAAGAACAGATGCTGAAATCAGTCAGAAAAAAAAAACAGATATTTAATCAATTAGAAGGAAGGATAATAAAATCAATCGGTCATCGTACTGGTTCCCTAAACCGGCCGTGCGCAAATCTTACGGTCTGCTGTTTGATGTGCGACGGGGAAAATTTGACGATTGACTGTGTGTCTATATGTTCAGAATTGGAGTCATCAACGATGGCCTAACATCATCAAGTGCTACGACGATCATCATTTTCAAGAGGACGTGACTTACCGGTATATGGGGATAGGCGGCGGGAACAGTTGGAGGTTGTGCATGAAAAGTGTTCTAGTTGCAGTTTCCTCACATTACAAGTCGCATGTCTATATTAGTCACCTCTAGTGACTCGGGCAGATGGTGCTCGTAAACCTGGGAAGGCCGACCATCTAAGGCAGAATCCCCCTACAGAAAAGATCATCTGCTGACTTGCAGGAAGATTGGGGACAATCAAAGGCTAAGGAAGCAAACCTGAACAAAATGCTGGCTGAAATCGGATGCACTGGGCCACTGGCGCGGAACACAGTGCAACGTTTTAACAGGTATTCAATCGGAGTGGATCTAACAGGCTTAAACAGACAGCTGTCTTCGTGCGAGAGTCTGGAGTCCTACTCTGATTGAGTCCTGATCGCAGAGAGAGAGATATAAAAATCAATCTGAAGGGGATGGTTGATTTCGAGGCAAGACGCCGGCTCGAGACAAAGGTTGTGGGTTCAAATCCCGGCTACACCAGTTGGGATTTTTATTTGTGATTTCTCTCTGCAGCAATCACCCCTGGTCTCAGCAGCGATGCCCTGCTTGAAACGTCAATTACTCATAAACGGAAAAAAAATATCAGTACCTCCAAAGAGGGAGTATCTGCCTGAGCGGCGAGGGACCCTGTGCACACGGCAGCCAGTAAAAAAAAATGGATTAACATACACAATTCAGTCCCTAGTCTCTAGGGACTTCGTAGAACGGTCAAAGTTGGCGAAAGCTTAAAAAAAAACACACACAAAAATCAGTGTACCACAAGCCCCAAATCAGGCTGTCTTTCATTATATAAATAGATGGGAACAAGTTATCATTATACGCCTCAAAGCAGGACCAAATCGACTCCACAGTCACATGTATATAAAATTCAAGATCAGCACCTCAACTAAATGTACATGTGGACAGGCGCCCCGGATTGCTGAACATTACTTCAAGACTGTACTGAATATAGTAGACTGAGGGAAACCCATTGGCCCATAGATACACCACTACAGACAAAACTATACAGACCACTATAAGAATTACAAAAGACTAAAATTTATACAGGAAACAACATTGGAGATATAGACAATACTTCAGGCGAACGAAAGAAA